>JAJPUD010002437.1:145793-259430 GCA_023553655.1 Myrmecobius fasciatus
AGGATAATGCTCATTCTAGCTGGATAGGTTATTCTTGGTTGTAATCCAAGTTATCTGGTTCCAGGCCCTTCGATCCTTCAGTGTGGAGGCTGACAGATCCTGTGTGATTCTAATTATTGATCCTCGGTATTTGAATTGTTTCTTTCTAGCTGCTAGCAGAATCTGTTCCTTGGTGCTATAGTCCTGAAATTTAGCCACGGTATTCCTTGGGGTCTTAATTTTCGGGTCTCTTTCAGGAGGTGATTGATGAATTCTTTCAGTGGTGATTTTGCCCTTTGATTCTACAATCTCAGGGCAGTTTTCTTTCAGGATTTCCTGGAAGATAGTGTTTAGATTCTTTTTTCATCATGGCTTTCAGCAAGTCCAATAATCCTTAGATTGTTTCTCCTAGATCTATTTTCCAAGTCAGTTGTTTTTCCTAGGAGATATTTCATATTTTCTTCTAATTTTTCATTTTTTTGTTTTTGTTTGACTGATTCTTGAAGTCTTATTGAGTCATTCACTTGCATTTGTTCAATTCTTATTTTTAAAGTGTTGTTTTCTTCAGTTACCTTTTTAAGCTCCTTTTGTAATTGGCCAATTTGTTCATTGCACTCTTTTTCCACTTCACTAATTTTATTTTTCAATAAATTGGTATCTTTTTCATATCTCTTTTGCAGGGCATCATATCCTTCTTGCAAGATATTGTATCCTTCTTGCACTGATTTTAGTTTCTTTTCCCATTTATCCTCCAGCTCTCTTTTGAGGTTCTTTATGCAATCTTCCAGAAAGGCCTTTTGAAAAGGGGACCAGTGATGGTCCTTGCTGATTTTCTCTTGAGTTTTGTCTAAAGGAACCTCTGGATCTGGGGTCAACGCTTCTTTGCCTTGATAAAAGCTGTCTATGGTGAGAGCTCTCTTTTGCTTCATCATTTTTTTTTTTTTTTTTTTTTTTTAGATAGCATGGATATTTCTTTAAGGTAGGGGGAAAAAAAAAAACGGCGGCTGAAAAGCTTTGCCCTGGGGCACTTTGGCGAGTTGACTTAAGGTGCTGGGCCGGTGTGGGCTAGAACTAAGTCCAAATTACTCCTTAAACAAGGCAAATCTGCCAGAACACCTGCCCCCAATCAGGGCAGAGTGTCCCCAGTGCCTCAGATAAACTCCAGGTGTTTGGAATTTGGAGTTTGGAGTTTGGAATTTCTGCCAGGATGAGCTGAGCTGAGTCCCACCCTCACTTCCAGCCTACCCAGGAGTCGTCTATTTATCTCTCTGTCCGAGTCAGACTAACCTGATATGAAGTTATCCAGAGAGCCGTGCCCAAATATTTCTGAGTTCGTTGACTTGAAGATCAGTTCAGAGGCTTATTTTATTGTTGATTTGAGAGAAGATCGGAGGAGAGGCAGAAAGTCACCTTTTCACTCCGCCATCTTGGCTCCGCCCCCCCATCTCCTCCCAATTCATTTTTTAAAAGAAAATATTCATGAAACAGACTCACAATGTTTTTAGGAAATCTGTCTTTAGTTTCTTTCTTCTAAACTATACTCTCCCAAATATTTCTCACATTTTTCTTTGCCACTAACCTTTTCCTGCATTTTTCTAAAATCATCATTTGTTACAATGTATGCTGTTTCAATTTAGAGGATCTTACAAAGTTCTTAATAATTTTTTTGTATAAGCTTTAATGATTTATTTTATGATCTTGCAAATGTTTATGACTATAGGTCATATGAAGCAATAATCTATAACATACTTTTGTGCTTATAATAAAACCCACAATGCATCTACTTTCTTTTCATAGTCAGGGAAATCTGTGAACTATCTTTCCTTTTAGCTATAACTTTTTTCCTTCTGGTTTCATTTATAACAAGAATGTCAATGCAATAACAAGTCAACTTGTTCATTATTGGACAAAGTTCTCACATTTGAAGGACCAAGAGCAAATTAAAGTTGGTTGATAGACTAAAAACTATTGATTCTTAGTAGTCATCTCCTTCTTTACTGCTACTCTGTTATTAAAACTACAAAAGTAGAAGGGACCATGCAGACCTGAAGATTATTTTATATTTTTATTTGTTTCGTGGTTTAAATGATCCAAAAAAAAAAAAACCTCTTGCCAGACTAAGATATGTCTTAATTTCTTTTGTCTCAGTTTTCCTCTTTGTCCTGTATTTAAAACATTGCTTTATCCCACATATTCATTGGCATAATGAAATTCCAAAGCATGTCATATGATGTAGGAAAAAAGAGGATTTTTTATTACATGCAATTTAATATATTATTTTTTCATAGGAATTACAGATTATTACTTGTAATGTACTTTTTACCATCATATTTATTTTTCATAATTGATTATATTTGTGACATAAAATACAAAGTGGACTGGCTGTAATGGTTGATGAATTTCCTATTTAATTCATATTTACACTACATACATCTGAAATATAACTAGGTAATTTTTCCTAACGTTCTCTTATATTACAAAATAAAATTGGAAAATGAAAAAAAAAAATAGGCTAGTTTTTAGAAAATAGAGTTTCAGAGTTATAAGGGACATACTCTTAAGTTTTTCCAATACAGTAGAAATGGCCAGAGTCTGAACTTGACTGGCATAGCCTTTGAGAACCCAGGATCACTATTGTATCTCAAAGGGGAATTGAAATATTAATATTTTTAGAGGTAAGAATTCCACACATTATTGCCCACTTAACAAATAAAGAAAAATGAGGTTTAGAAAAATTATAGAACTTGTATGTATTTAATAAATATTTGAAGTAACTTTCAAGTTTAGGTCTTCCTGGCTCCCAACCCAACACTTTTATCAATTATGTCACCACCATGTTGCTTCTTTATATTGAACATCAAAATGGATCACTATTGCTAGGGATCTAGATACATTGCTTTTTTATAACTCTATAAATTAGTGTTGTATATCTTATTATGGACATAAATAATTTTCACAAAATATTTAAATTCCCATCAATTTTATTTTGATGTCTACAATGGACATGGGCTTTGTATATGCTAATCAGTCACCTCTTAGTTGTTTTAACTCATTCAGACAGTCTCCCATGGTTTAAATATCACTTGGTTAAAAGGATGTATACATACACACACATATACACAACACTTTACTTACACACACACATATTTGTTATCTAATTTAAAGAGCTATGAAATGCTTTAGTAATGCCATCTTGTGAATGTTTTTTATCTATGAGCACTTGCTCGTTGGCTTTTAAATTAATTTATAAGGGCTTAAAGCCACAGGAAGTAATGATATAGAACTAGTTATATGCATTGTTTATGGACATAGCACATCTCATATCAGTTTATTGTCCAGTGAGAGTGTATTTCAGTAAGTATTTGTGAGAGAGACAGAAGGTTGAAAATGAGAAAGAGAGAGGATATTTTCAGACTTCAAATGAGTGATTCTTCTTTCATAATTAAAGCAATAATTGGAACATAAAATATTTTGACTGCACACTGCAGTTTTCCCATAGCAATGGATCTTTTCATATTAACTAAAAGACCTTTATAAATTGAGCAAATGCAGAGCTCACTCTCTTCTCCTAGTTAGAATGTCAGCCATCTGCACTCACAGTTTGAGTGATGAGCCTGTCATTTAGATTGGTATTTGAAATCAAACTATTGTGAATTTCTGGATCTTAGAGTGCAGATAGGAGTCTCCCTTTTCCACAAGAAGACATAAAAATTGCCCTCACAATTTTCTACAATGTCCTGGTTTAGATGTTATGCTATATCTCCTTTGAGATATCCACCTATTACTTTTGATAGAGTTATAAGTGAAATAAAATTTTCCTTTTTTTAAATCAAGCTAATAATCTACTCAAAACCCAGGGTCTGCCCAATAACTTGATTGGTGCTTTGCAGGACATACAAGTATAATAATATACAGTTCCTGCCTGCAAGGAACTTATTTAATCTAATTAAATATTGCAAGGTATACCCAATGTTGAGAGAAAATGCTAATATTCTTATTATTGAAGTAGTCTTCTTCACTGATTGAAAATTAATCATTGGGGCATTTTTGTTTTGTTAGGAACACAAATAATAAATGCCACCATTTTTAAGGTGCCTTAATGTTTGTGAAGCACTTTACTTATATTTTATCTAATTTGATCATCAAATCTTGTGAGTTTGGTTCTCTTATGATCTCTCATTTTACAGAGAAAGAAAATGAGTTTGAGAAAGGATAAGTGACTTACCCAGGGCCATATGGGTAGTGAATGTCCATGTTAGGATTTAAATTCTGGTTTTTTTTTCTGACCACCTGTCTAATAATCTATACCTTTAAGACACAGGTGCTTCCCTTGATGATCCTTGATACATTCTGCTACAATCTTAGGAATATTTCATTTTTTTTCATTTCATTAATTCCATTCAAAAACCCAAGAATAAAAATAAAAAATCTATTCAAAACCATATAAAACAAAGAGCTTATAAATAATTACATGTAACTATAAACACTGATTGAAATAAGAATATAATAATTTTAAATAAGGTAGCAGTAAAATAATATTAAATTCCTGACCCACCCAACATTTATTTTACACACATTATCTAGTTACCACTATTATTTTTACTTCCTTAGTTTTAATCAATGTGTGTATATTACTCTTTCAGTTCTGTCTTGTTTTTACTCTGTACTGTTTAATAGAAATCTTTCCATGTTCATTTGTAGCCTTCATAATTATAGTTTCATATGGACAATTAATTTGTATACTATTCCCTAGCAGTCAGACCTTTTGTTTCTGAGGTTTTACTATTACAAAATGTTATAATTTTTTTTTAAAATCAGATTTTTAAATTGTCACTAATCTTTTTACACAATAATCTTCCTAGTGGGATAACTAGATGAAATGGTATGAATATTTTTTAACTTTTACTTTCTCCTAGCTGCTGTTCAGAAACATTAAATACATTCTCAGTTCCACTAGCAGTTGAAAACTGTGGCTGTTTTTCAACAGCTATATCAAAGCAGCTAGATTGCAAAGTACATAGAGAACTAAATTTTGAGTCAGGAAGAAGAATTTAAATCCTGCAACCACAACTTACTTACTATTTGTGGGATTCTGGGCAAGCCATTCAATCTCCTTAAATTTCTTTTACTTTCATCAATGGGGGTATTCATAGCACTTATCTTTCTGCGACATAGTAAAGATCAAAAGAATTAATATATGTAAAGTGCTTTCCAGACTTTGAAGCATTATGCAAATGCCAGATATTATGATTATTATTTTATAGCTTTGTATTATCTTTGCCAAATTGCTGGAAGCCAGGTAATAAGAGTTTTTTAAATGTGTGTTTATTTTATCATTAAAAAGGGTGTACACCTTTATTTGGTGATCTTCATATTTTTTTCTTTAAAGAAATTAGTATTCATATTTATATTAATTATCAGTTAGAAAAAGGGTCCTTACTCATAAATTTGACTTAATTATATGTAGATTTTTAATGTAAGAATTTTGAGATAATTGTTTCAATTTTTTCTTATTTTTATTCTTTGGCTTTTTTCTGCTATGGAAAAAAAGTATTTTATATAATCTATTTTGTTCTACTTAATTCTTTTAATAAAAAGAGTAATTGATGCTTTAAAAAAAATCCTTGTTTTTTCCTTCAATATTTTCTGTTGGAGATGGCTATAATGCCAATCCTCTCTCAGTTCAATTTCAGGGTTGAGATAAAATGAGGTTCTTTCTTGCAAATCATTGAACAGTTAACAAAAGGAGGGTTACTTGTGCTAACATAGAAAGAATATGCATCATGGATATAGCTGTACTTTGCTTTTCTGTATGTACCATTTCTCCCCCATCCTGTCTCTACATGCAAACATGTCTGGTCAACTGAATGGGATGTGATAATGAATGTGTTGACTTTTATGGTCTTCAGGGATCTTCCAGGTTGGAGTGGCCCTAACTGCATGTCAGTGAGGCATTTTATGCTTCTGGTGGCCTGGAAATTACATCCGAGAAGCAGTGGTCATTTAAGTCTGGATACCATTTTACCTACTTTTAGAGAAAAATAATCTGTGATACAAAAGGAATAAAAGGAGGTCTGAGCTTAACCCATGCTATGGGGAAATACAAGTAAATTTTGTTCTTTCACATCATCCTTTGTATCAATTTTACTTTTTTTTTTAATCATCAATTCAGTGGTACTTATTTGATTGATAGACCACTATTTTGATGTTATTTATTGTCTAATTTTCTGAATTTTTGAAGAAAATTATTATGTTATATTCATATGCTGATAAGCAGTAGTATGATGATTAAGGATGCCAGGACTGAAGTCAGAAAATCTGAATTAGAAATACATCTTCACTATTTTCCTCCCTCCTCATCTCTACTTTCTGATTTCCTTGTTGTCTTTTAAGTTTCAAATACAATTATATCTTCTATAGAAATAGTTTCTCAAGCCCTCTTTTAACTATAGTTTGTCTATACATTTTGTTTGCTTTTTGTCTTCCCCATTAGACTGTTTGTTCCTTGAGGACAGAGATTCTCTCTTGTCTCTATTTGTATCTCCAGCAAATAAAAAAAGGTCTGGCACATAGTAGATGCTTATAACATTTTTGCTGACTGCCTCATTAATTGATTTAGTTAACTGTGTGATCATGGACATGTTATCTGGTTTCTCATCTGAATTGGATTTCTTTTTTCTGTGGATTGGGATAGTAAGACTTGAATTATTTACATTATAGGATTGACTGTTGTAAGTTGCTACGTAGCAAGTGCTACGTAGACATTACAATTTGAGCTATTTATCACCTACATATGAATATTTTACTTCCTCTTTGCCATAGTTTTTGTCTTTGATTCTCTTTATTGTCATATTGTTATAGTTAGTATTTCTAGAACTTTGCTTAGTAGAAATGATTAGTGGACAATTGGCAAACCCTCTAATATTTCTCCATCACATACATACAGTACCTTCTCTTTAATATAGATAACAGGTTTTTTAAGGTTAAAACTAAATCTTTACTCATTTATAATTTTTAGTTTTTTTCCTTAACAAATGGGTGCTGTATTTTGTCAAAGTGTTTTTCTAAATTTCATTAAGTTTACTAAAAAAATAATTCTGATTTTTCATTAGAGTATGGAAATTGCTCTGGGTTCTCACAGGCTATGACTTTGAAGTGCAAGTTCAGGAAAGTCATTCTAAGTTAGAAATATTTCCTATGTAGGTCTGTTGTCAGATTACATCTATTGTTCAAGTCAATATAAATTTGGAAAGGTTTATCACCCATCTGATGATAAAACTGGGGAATATGAGAGTTAATTTTATTTATTTATTTATTTTGCTTTAATTTAGTTTATTAAAAAACTGAATAGAAAAAAAAAAGAAAAACAGAAAAGGAAAACAAAAGAAATATTGTCAGTTGCACAAAGGAACATCAGGGAGGATTCAAAATATATAACAATAAATTACTAGTTCAAGAAAGGATATATAATAGTAGAAAAATATGTATTCATGAGTGTTTATTTTTTTTCTCTGCTAGGTACTTTTTTTTACTTTATTCTCCCCCCCCCTTTTCCCTTCCCCTTCTCTAAGCAGGTTGTAGTTAAACACAGATATATATTATATACATACACACAGCCTTATATATTCACACACATGTGTGCATACACATATGCATATAGATTCACACTTATTCACACTCAACATATACACATATACAGAGCAATATGCATACACATCTACATCTACTCAGACACACACACATATACATGCATCCACCCACATGCAAATATGCATCCAAAACAATATTAGCGTGGGTGACATATAATGTAGATTTCTCTCTTAATTGAATCTTTAAGTTTGATCTATTTCTTCTTTCCTATCTCTGCTAAATCTTCTGCTATAAATCTGCTCCTTAACTTGCCTTGCTATTACTTTCCCTCTCTCTACCCATGGATTCCTCCCTTATCTTCTTCCTCTACCCTTTTGCTTCCCCCTCTGCCTATACCTACCCCCTTATTTCCTTATAGATTTTGGAGGGTGCTATACTCTTGATGATAAATGTATAGTGTTGACTATTTAACCCATTCATAATATGAGTAGGTTTTCAGAACTAGGAGTCGTTCGCCTCTTCTCCCATACACTGTATAACATAATTACTATTTTTATCTTTTTTTCTACATGGTTTTTCTTTTCTTTCTTTCTTTCTTTTCTTTTCTTTCTTTTTTTTTTTTAGAGTTTACTCAACTCTGCCCCAATATTTCTTTTGAGCTACCCGATTGCTGTGAATCTTAAGCATATGGCATACCTTTCCATGTAAAAAACATAAACATTTTGTCCACAATTTGTTCTTTGAAATTTATCTTGGATATGCTAAATTTTCCATTGAGTTCCAGTTTGGTTGAAAATCTGCAAGTCTGTTGATTTTTTTTTCCCATTCAACATTATGGATAATTTTGCTGGATATCATATTTTTGGCCGCAGGCCTTGTCCTTTTGATAGCTGGTAGATATGATTCCAGGACCTTTGGTCTTTTATTGTAACTGCTGATAATTCTAATTGTAGCTATAGCATATTTGAATTTTACTTTTCTTGTTTCTTGCAGAATTTTCTGTTTGACCTGGAGTTTTGAAAATTTGGCAATAATATTTCTATGTGTTTTCCACAAAGGATCTCTGAGGTGGTAATCGGTGGGTTTTTTTTTTCCTATTTACACTTTCCCTTATATTCTATCACTCCAATATAATTTTCTTTTCTTGGATTATTTCTTGCATTATTGTCAAGGCTTTTTTTTTTTTTTTTTTTTGGTCAAAGCTTTCAGGTAGTCCAATTATTTTTATGTTTTCTTTTCTTGATCTCTTTTCCAGCTCTGTTTTTTTCTTGTTTCATATTCTATTCTATTTTTTCCATTCTTTATATATATATATATATATATATTAATTTCTTGATCTTTTTAAAATTTTGTTGACTTCCCTTTATCCAATTCTAATTTTCAAGGAGTTATTTTCATTTTTAAGACTGTATCTCCTTTTTTATTGGTTGAAACAAAAATAATCTTGTTTTTCTTGGATGGTTTTTATTTTATTTTAGTTTTAGTTTTTCTTCAATGTCTCTCATTTGATTTTTAAATTCTTTTTTGGGTTCTTTTATAAATTCTGAGAAGTGAGTCATTTAATGTTACTTTTTGGGGAAGAAGAAGCTTGGGGAAGTCCTCCTCTGAAGATGAATGCTGGTCTTCCCTATTGTCTTATGGTTTTCTATTGTTGGGTTCTTTCTCCTTTGCAATTCACTTTAAAAAAAAAATGAGTATTACTTCCTAGCTGTGTGGCTCAGGGCAAGGCACTTAACTCCAATTGTCTCAGTCAAAAAATATGTTAATGTAAGTATCTCTAATCATTGAGTGGGGGAGTATAGTGACTCTAGCTTCAGCTCTCTTCTCATAACTGGAATCTCACCTGCAAGTAAGTGCCCAGAGCCAGCAGCACCCCTGCCTCACTGCATCTGCACTCATGGGGTTGGGAATGAGTTCTGGTTCCTTCTCACCCAGGACTGCTTCTCTGCAGCACAGCTGGACTGGGCTTTCCTAATCAGCAGAGGTTCCCTCAGTCTTCCTGGACTCAGACCCCTGACTCCCCATGTTGTCCAGGAGCTGAAAGTTTCTGTGGTTCCTGTGGAGGCTCCAGCCAAACCCAGCTAACCTTCCGGACCCCTAACAGGTGTTTCTGATGAGCTAATCCGGAGGTGTTTGCACTTTACACTGATTAATTCCCAGCTGGTATCTTTGGATCTTCTTGGTTTATACCAGTGTAGAATTAATCTAGGTTCAGAATTCACATTCAACAAGCATAGTCTTAAAGAGAGTGGGTTCAAGTTTATTATTGCCCAGAACCTTGATTTAAACAAGATATAAGAAAAGAGGAAACATAGCATAAAAGTAACACGCAATTAACAAACACAATGATCACCAAGACAATATAAGAAATGGACAACATACAACATATATCATCACCACTATCAGGAAGAGCCAATATCTGAATTCCAACAGCTGGGAGAAACTGAGTCACAGCCTCTGGAGTGGGAGGCTTTGTTAGGCAAGTAATACCAAACTTCCTAATGGAGTTCTCAAAGTCCCTTTCTACTAAGGGGTTATTATAGGCTGAGAACAAAGAAGGCACTTTGCTAAATATTCTCATTTGATATGTGACCTTGAGACATAATAGCCCCCTTCAGGTATAGGAATGTTCTATCTCAAATGGTCCATCAAAGAGAAAGTTTATTCCTTTAGGAGAGTCATGTTTACTCCAGGAACTGACCAGATTTCTGGAGTTAACATCGACATTCCATAAAGGATATTTATTAATAAAGGTGCAAGGAGGATGACCAATCCTCTTAATGCTTCCTGAGATTTATCAGCAGTTAGAAACACATTTAAAAGTTCTCAGCAGACAAATTTACACAAAGGAATCCCCAAGACTCACTAGAATTCCTCATTAGAATTCCCTACAACCAGGAGTATCCCTATTCTGCTCCAAATATTTGTCATTTCACCACATTACATTTGCCCTGAGGCTCAGATTTGTTCTGTTTGTAGCAGAAATCTGGAGAGTCTGAAATTTACTGATCTACTTTTCCATCTTCTCAGAATTCTCTCTGAATATGACAGGGTTTTTTTTTTTTTTCTCCTGAGGCAATTGGGATTAAGTGACTTGCCCAGGGTCACGCAGCTAAAAAATGTTGTGTCTGAGATCATATTTGAACTCAGATCCTCTTGACTTCAGGGCTGGTTTTCTATCTACTGTGCCGCCTAGTGGCCCCTATGAATATGACAGTTCTTAGAAGTTAAATTTTAGAGGGTACTAATCTAGAATCATGGTGGTGGGTATACTTACAGCAATGTATTCACAGATCCTTAAAGTAGTTATATAAATTAATTTAAAAATTCATTAATGTATAGTTCTATGACAAATATTTTCCTAATTTTAAAGATTTGTTGGATTCCTCAATTAATTCATCAATAGATCAACACATTTTTATTCAATGCCTAATCCTTGTGCTGGGCACTCTCCTAGATGCTAAGGATAAAAGATAATTCAACTCAGTAAACATATATGAAGCACCTACTATGTGTAACACACATATACACACATATACACACACATATATATAATAAATGGGGAATAATTAAAAGAGTAAAAACAATGGAATTAAAAGCAATTAGGGAACACTTCAGTAGAAGATAATGTTTTAGTTGGCACTTAAAGTAAGCCAGGCATGTCAATATTTGGAGCAGAAGAGGGAGAGCATTTCAGAAATGGGAGATAGCTAGAGACAATGCTGGGACAGAGAGATGGAATATCTTATTAACTTGACAAGTCATGTGACCAGTTATTGGATTTTATAGCATATGTTGACAAATAAGGTATGAAAAGACTGTAATGGTAAAAGGAGATTAGATTATGAAGGACTTTGGAAGCCAAATGGAGCACTTTGTATTTGCTCCTAGAGGCAATAGAAAACCATTGTGTTTCTTGTATTTTGTGTGTGTGTGTGTGTGTGTGTGTGTGTGTGTGTGTGTGTGTATGTGTATATGTAGATCAGACCTGCATTTTAGGGAAATCACTTTAGTGTCTAAGTGGAGAATAGATTGGAGAAGGGGGAAACTTGAGGCAGACAGATCTACAGCAAGCTATTTTAATTATCCATATTTAAGTTGATGAGTGCCTACACTAGAGTGTTAGTGGTATCACAGGAGAGAATGGAGTCTCTTGGAGAGATGTCATAAAAGGGCAGATCTTGGCAACAGCTTGGTAAGGGAGAAGCATGAGAAATAGTGGTTATGTGCCAGAGGCACTGGGAGGATGGTGCTTCTCTTCCAGCAGTAGAGAAGGTAGGAGGCAGGAAGGTCGAGGGCAAAAGATGGTAAGTTTTGTTTTGGACGTGCAGAATTTAAGATTTCTACTCAATATTCAACCAAACTGAAAATCCAGCATCCAATAGCTGAAAGGCAGCTGGAGATGTGAGATTTAAGATCAAGGAAGACATTGGGAACATAGAGAATTGTCAGCATAAAGCTGGTAATTAAATCCATGAGTGCCAATAGAACCTCTAAGATGATGGAGAAGAGATAAAAATGGTTTTGCTCTAAATAACTCATTCTCTGTGAAGAAATATGATATATGCACATATATGACAAATATACAAAGAAATAAAATGGGAAAGAAAGTTCCTTAAGGGAAGGAACTTTTTCTTGAGGGAAGGGATTTGGAACATTTTACAAAGGGCCTGCTTCATAATAGAAGCTTAATAAATATTTATTGATTGATCAAATTTCAAGGAAGGCAAGACATTAACTTCTCAGAGAAACTGGAAAATCTTCATGTTCTGATGTCACTTGAACTTAGTTTTGAAGATATCTAGAGCCTGGAAGAGGCAAAGATGTATGGATGTACATTCTAGACATGGGATACAGCTAACACAAAGATTGGGGGTGGAGTGTCATTGTGAGAAACAGCAAGAAAACCAGTTTGACTGGACAATAGAAGGGGAGGAATGCATAAACCTAGGAAGAAAAGTCATATCTAGGCTGGGAAGATCTTTACATATCAGATAAAGAAATTTGAATTTGGCAATTAGATAATAGCAAACCACTTAATTGTAGAAGCTTTACACTAGGAAAATCACTTTGGGAACAGTGTAGATAATAGTTGAAATAATTTAGGTTATATATGATGAGGGATTTAACTAGGATGGTAACCATATGAGCAGAGAGAAAGAGATATAAAAAAGAGGTACAATCATAAATAATATCTTCTATATGTCTGTTTTTACCTTCTAATTAATTTAATGTTTATTTTCTTTTTCTGATATTGGGTTATACTGGTTTCCTTTTTCATATTTTGCTAATTTAATTTTTTATTTTATAAATATGTAAATATTTATATGAGTGATTAAAAATTCTCAATTTAGAGGGAAAATAATGAAATAAACATATATATTTATATATGTGCACACATTATATACACAATGATCTTTATTTGTTTCTATTTCCTTTTATTTTTTATTTAGGTAATTTGATTAACTTTTGTCTTTGAAAAATTAGACTACTATTTAAAAATTGTATTGATATTTTAAAAAATAAAAAAAATTATGCTTATCTTCACTAATTCAGGTGTTATCTTTTCAGTTGTATTAATTTCATTTTGATATTGATGATTTTTAAGTGCTTGGTTTTGATATAATTTTAAAGATTTACAGAAGAGGTTAGAAAAAGTTTAGCTAGTTGATTCAGGAATACTGAATTTGGAATCAGGAAAACTCAAATTCAATTCTTACCTTCAAATATTTACTAGCTGTGTAACCCTGGGAACATCATTAATCTCTACCTCCTGCAATTTACTTATCACGAAATGTAAACAAATAATAGAACCTACTAAGATTGATGTGAAGATAAAATATTATAATATTTGTAAAGTGGTAAGGAAACAGATAAGCAGAGTTATCTTTGAAAGTAAAATATTGAAATTGACACAGATATACATATTAAAACTATTATGCAATAAAGATATACATATTTATATATAATTCTCTTTTCAGTTCTACGTTGTACATTTTAAATATTCATGTATATCCTTGCATGCATGTTGTAAATTCAGAATAAAGAAAAAAAAATCACTAGATTCTGGTACCCTGCTGACACAGTTACACTCTGCTGAATAATTAATTCTATCCAAGCATTTTATTCCTTAAACAGATCAACAAGCCAGGCAGAGCTCCTTGGCTCTCAATTATATTAGATTCTATGGTCCACCGATGATGGCAATCCCCTTCACTTGAGAATAGCTTTCAGTATGCATAAGTGAATTGCTCAATGTACCATCTTCTTTAAGGATCTCCAAGTTTCCTGCAATTTTCATACTTTGCTGCACTCCCCTTTTATAATGTTTCAGACTCTCCTAAGTGGGAAATTTGATATGTCCCCCCCAAACCCCTCTGCTGTTATGAAGTTATATATCCATATAAACACATGCAATATATCATGTATGTGTACACACAGAAACATATCTATCCCTTTCATGTTAACTATGTTCTTTAGTTATGTCAATTCAAGCAATTTGCTGCTATTTTAAAAATCTAATGTATTGATTAATTTGGGCCTATTTTTTGCCTTGCTATTGACATAATTAATCAAAAAATCCTTTTGTTATTTTGTTTCTTATTTTGTCCTCCCTAGATCCACCCCAAGGTGATTCAACTGAGACAGTAATAAAGTAAAACAAAACTCCTGTTTTGCTATTCTCATAAAGAATTTTTATAGTGTAAAACTTTAGTTATCCATCAACTTAAAGACATTTTTGCAATCATGTAAAATATTTGTATATTAGCCATGTTGTGAAAGAAGAAACAGAATAAAAGAAAAAATCATGAAAAATAGTTTTAATGCTACTTTATAATATAGTTGGAGATCTGGTATGACTAGGCCACAATTCATTTTTTCATTAATTACTTTGATATTCTTGATCTTTTATTTTTCCAAGTGAATTTTGTCAAATCTTTCCCCCACCTTTATCAAATAATTTTTAGTAATTGGAATATTGTGATACTGAATATATAAGTTAATTTAGGTAGATTTGCCAATTTTATTATTTTAGCTCTGCCTATTTATGAGCAATTAATACTTTTTCCAGTTGTTTAGACTTGATTTTATTTCTATATAAAATGATTTGTTATTGTGTGAAAATAGTTCCTTTGTTTCTCCTGGTAGATAGAATCCTAAATATTTTATATTATTTGTGGTTATTTAAATGGATTTTCTCTCTGTATCTCTTCTTGCTGAACTTTGTTGATTATATATATGCTATTGATTTATGTAGGTTTATTTTATATTCTGCTACTTTGGCAAAGTTGTTAATTATTTCTGGTAGTTTCTTCATTGATTCCCCAGGATTTTAAAGTATACTGTCATATCATCTGCAAAAAGTAATAGTTTTGTTTCCTCATTGCCCTTTCTAATTCCTTCAAATTCTTTTTCTTCTTTTATTATTCTATTTAGAATTTGTAGTAAAACATTGAATGATTATGGTGATAACAGCATCTTTGTTTCAACTCTGATTTTATTGGGATGACTTCTAGCTTATCACTATTAAAGGTCATGCTTACAAATGTTTTAAGTAGAAATGATATCGTTTAAGGAAAGCTTCATTTATTCCTATGCTCTCTAGAGTTTTTCATAAGAATGGGTATTGTATTTTGTCAAAAGCTTTTTCTGCATTTATTAAGATAATCATATTATTTCTTTGTTATTGATATGATCAATTATGCTGATAGTTTTCCTAATATTTAACTAGTTCTACATTCCCACTTGATCCCACTTTAGTCCTGGTAATAAATATTCATTGGTTCAATGGGTTTCTTACTTTAAATTTTATTAATCCCTTCTTTAATTTTTAGAATTTCCAACTTTGTGTTTAATTAGAGACTTTAAATAATTTGTTATTTTTCTATCTTTTCTAGTTTCCTGCCCAATCCATGCAACTTTAATTTATTATATTTGAAAATTGAAATGTCTGTTCAACTCTGGTCCTTTCATAAGGAATGTTTGAAAGCTTCCTATTTCTTTCAGTGTACAATTTCCCCCTGAAATTGCTCTGCATTTGATTCTTGCTTGTAATCCAAGATCCTTTGCTTCTTGGAATATCATATTCCAATTTCTCCAATCCTTTTTTTGTAGAAGCTGCTAAATTCTGTGTAATATTTACTGTGGCTCCACACTATTTGACTTTTTTCTTTTTGGCCACTTGCAGTATTTTCTCCTTCACTTGAGAGTTCTAGAATTTGATTATATTTTGTAGGAGTTTTCATTTGGGGAATAATTGGTGGATTCTTTCAATTATTAGTTTATCCTCTACTTCTACAATATTAGGGAAGCTTTCCTTAATAGTTGCTTGAAAGATGCTGTCTAGGCTCTTTACAGGTAATTGCATGATTATTAAGTTATCTCTTCTACATATATTTTCCAGGTCAGTTATTTTCTTCTATTCTTTCATTTTTTTTTGTTTTTGTTTGATTGTGCCTTGATGTCTTATGAAGTCATCAGTTTCCACTTGCCCACTTGTAATTTTTAAGGAATAATTTTCTTCAATGAACTTTGTACTTTCTTTCCTATTTGGCCACTCTGCTTTTTACAGAGTTGTTTTCTTTAGTCAATTTTTGTACTTTCTTTATCAAGTGGTTGACTTTTTTTTCCCCTCATAATTTTCTTGCATAATTCTTGGTTCTTTTTCCCAATTTTTTTCCTACTTTTTTATTTAATTTTTAAAATTCTTTTTAGGCTTCCAGGAGATTGAGACAAATTTACATTTGTCTTTTAGACTTCTCATGTCTGTACTTTTACATTGTGGTCCTCTTCTGAGTTTCTGGTTTGATTTTCCCTTTTGCCACACTCTTGTAATAGTGTCTGTATTGTTTTTTCTCATTTCCCAGCCTATTTCATTATTTTTAAAGTTCAGTTCTGCTATTGGGGTACAGTGGGCCCTGTCCCAAGGTTCAGGTGGTAGGGGGCTGTTCACTGTGTGGTCTCACCTTTTTCTTTAGGGACTGGGATTGGCAATTTGCCTCCTATGATGGAGCCACTCCTGCTCTGGCCACACCTTTGGCCCCAACTTGCAGGGATGGAGGTTCCTTGTTGTGTTGGGGGTCAAGACTTCACAGTTGGTCTTCTGTGTTGATAGTCTGCAGAGCTGAAATGCTAATCTCCCCTGGAGTTATAAGCTTCCTACTGGTTGGCACCCTGTGCTTGGCTGTGCTTGCAGTTTATCCAAGGGAAACAGAGCTGTCTCAGCTGTCCTGAATTCCATCTAAGTAATTTGGAGCTGAAAAATTATCTCACCTTGCCTTTTTTAAGTTCTATTGCTCCAAATTTAATTATGAGGCTTGATTTAATGTTGTTTTGAGGGAAATGGGAGGGTTCAGGCAACTTTCTGCCCTTTCTCCATCATCTTGGCTCCACCTCACTAAAGGTAATTTTTTAAGATTGACTTTGCTTTTCTTCTAAATAGTTTTGCATTTCAAAGGTCCCAACAAGACCTTTTCCTATACACACACATACAAAATACATAGACACACAAACAACATATATACACATATGTGTGTATAAATAGAAGAAATATACAATCTCACATTAGCTCTGTGTCTTCTCTTACAAGAAAGCCCCTTGAAATTATATGAATAAATATATAGTCAACATTTCCTTAAAATCTTGTCTTATTTGTGCTTTTTCTGCAGTCTTCTCATCTTAGATTGAATAATTCTATACAGTTCCTATTTGTGTTTCTTAAAATGTCATCTTCTTCTTGATTGTTCATGAGATCATATCTTTGACATTGTAGCCTAAAGCTATTTAAATTTAAAGACTATGTTTTAGTGAGGAAAAAAATAAAACTGTATTAGTGAAGAATGATATTATATTAACATGTAGATATCTCATCAGTAAATAAGTTATTAAAGAAAAAATAATGAAACTAAGCTGCATGTACAATCTCATAGAAGAAAAATTTTAAAGATGTAGTCACTGATAAAATTATCCTTCTAGAAGAATAGAGGAGAGGCAAAATAAATAGCAAAATAAATTCAAAAGATAATTCAACAGACCTGATAATTTCACAAGCAAAATAATAAGTTCACTTTGTTTCATTTGACTTTTTTCTTGCGTACCTGGCACACTAGAGTAATGTTTTTTTTCCCTATTAAATAAAAATATGCTACAAAACTAAGAATATAATGAAAGTATTTTAAGATATTGTGATCAGGCTATCATTATAGGTAGAAATTTGTTCTACTCTAGACCAAAGCTTTTTAAACTGTGGTTTGCAACTTTATGTGGTTTCACATAACTGAATGTGGGGGTTGTGAAATTATGATTTATGTACAGCAAATGTTTGACTTTTTAAAAAAAATTATATATAACAATATACTCAGGGTGATATAAAAATTTCTCAGGCAAAAAAGGGGTCATGGATAGAAAAAATTTAAGAAGTCCTGCTATTGGTGAGTTAAAGAATCTGTTAATAGAAATATTTGGTTGAAAAGATGCAAAATAGTTTTAAAATGATATTTGACATGTCCAAAATGAGTAACACATTAGAAAACTACTTAAACAAAAACATATTAGTTTAGTGTTAGAAAAAGTGTCAAAAGAATCATTACCTTGTAGTTGGAGTTGAGCTCATTTCTATTCTTTCCATGTAGTTCTAGTATTTGCTGAAAATCTCTTTATTTTTATCTTTAGGCAAGACATCCATTGAGATTCAATTCAATTAAAAAATATTACAAATTTTGCTCATTCACAGAAGATAATATGTATCCATCTGAAAGAGACTGGGTAGGAGCCTGATTCTAGGAAAGTTGTGTTAACTTGTAATAAAAGGGCCTTGCAGAAATATTGATGCATGTGTAGATATTCTATTGGCTAACCATGTGGCATCTTTTTGATTGGTTGAGGAAGCCTAAAAAAAGAATTAGTAATCAGAACTCTGACCATTTTTATTTTCTGCTGCTCATTCTTGTTTTGGTCCCTTTTCTCTCAGCTACATATTGTTCTCATCTGATGAAAGATGATGATTTTAATTAGAGAGACCCTGGGTTCTCTCCACTAAGGCTGACATGTAGTCTTGTAAATTGACTGCCATGTTTTACTTCTGTGTTTCACTCCTGTTTTAGTTAAATGATATTAATCTGGTGGCTCCAAACTTGTGATTTTTGAAAGGTCAGGGAGAAATGAATGAACTTTTAAAGTGACCTTTAGGATTCAGTTAGAATATAGCTGAGATGAGAATCGATCTGCATGTCATATCTAGATATGAATTACTAAAATCATTATTATATACAGAAGAACTGCATCTAAACTCACTGTGCCAGAAATTAGGATCGAATAGGGGAGAGTATGCATCTGAGGTATTGGAAAGAAATATCTGAACTTTTCATTTTGAAATATCTTTGAAATAGATTTATGTTAAATAATTAAATGGAACCAGGATGCTACTTGCTGGCCACTGTCAGTGTGAGGATCACAACCAATGTGTACTCAGGACAGCAGTGTAGGAAAGAAATACTCTGAAACATCAAAATACTCTTGATATTTTGAGGGGAAGATGGAGACTCTTGACACTGGAGGACTGAGCAAGAATTTCTTGCTACATTGGTATTTACTATGTTAATTCAATAATTATTAATAAATACTTACTATGTGTAGGCAGTGTGGTAAACAAGACAAAACAACAATAAGCCAGTAACTATCTCTCTTCTGAAGGAACTTGCAATATCTTTGGTACACTCTGGTGATACAAAGACCAAAAAGAAAAAAAATGTGTTCACTTAAGGCACATATTTAATTGTGTGGAGAAAATCTAGTTTAAATCCCATTATAAATTTTTTTTTGGGGGGAAACAGGGGAAAGATCTATATGCCATGCAATTTTTCTTTATCTTGTGGTATAAATGTAGTCAGAATTTAATCATACATTTTCATTAATCTATATTATCAATATACAGTATCATTCAAGGGATGGAAAAATCATACCTGTCTGGGAGTTTAAATTGAAATTTGTTTTCTTATTTCTGTTAGAAACTTGACCTTGGCTCCTCTTTCCAGAAGCTAGTTGAAAGAATTCACCCTAAAGTTAGGAAACAAAGGCACAAAATACTAAGGTCACTACATAAAAATAACAATTCATTTAAACATGAAAAAAATTAAACTTTAGACTAGTAGTAGGCAGATGAAAAATATAAGTAAACAAGTTGAAAATGGAATACTGCCGTGTAAAAGGAAACATAGGTAGAAATAAAGAAAATCAATGGAAGTAACTAAAAAAGGCAATAAATCTTCCTTAAAGAAAATTGTCATGTTTTCTGAGTGTACAAATACGACCTATATTAAACCTGCTATTTTGATGAGCCTAGAGTTCTTTGACTTTATATCCAGTATACTATTTAAATGAATTTGTATTCAAAGGAAAAGCAGGAGGATAGACAGCTTCACAAAATCATCCATGAAGACACTTTAAAAAAAAATTGTGCAATAGTTTATTCAGCAGTCAAAAGATCTTGAAAATAAATGGTCGCTTTCTAGCCTCCATTAGAAGGGGAATGGACTTTGTGACCCAGAAGGCTCTTTCTATCAAGATCTGTGGTGAAGGGTGCCAACTCTTTTCACAGCCACTGAAAATTTCCAGATCATTTTATTGGGAACAAAATGCTTTGGGGCAACAGAGCACAGTTAGTCATAGACATTGTTTTCATTTTTTGAATCTAGGAAAATCCCATTCCAAAATCTGATGGTAGGGGTGGTAGAAGGAGAATATGTGTATAATTTATAGCACAGCTGAATTGAAATTTAGGATAGAATGTTTCAAATGTTATTTCTAATTTTCACAAGACCCGAATAAAGAACTGCTCACCTTTTTTGATGGGAATTTTGAGTATTTTGGATACAACCTAAAGGTTGAAAAATTCCTTTCTATATATAATCATACAAAATAGTTTCATTTATTTTCTGGACAAGTAATTTAGGACTTTTGCCTCAATAGTATTGTTATAAACTTATAATGAGATTTGTTCTTTTGTAATGGGGTTCTTAACTTGGGTCGCATCCTTTAAAAATATTTTGATGACTATGCTTCAGTATTTGCTTACCTTGTAATATCCTATATTTTATATTGTGCATTTAAAAGCATTTTTAGAAAAGGTACATACTGCACAACCAGAAGAGTTTATGGACACACTCTCCTGGGTTACATCCTACTATACAGCTCTGTTATAGTGAAGGTTTAAACTATATCAAGTTTTAGCTAAAATTGTCTGTTGAAACTCTCCAGCAAATTTGCTGATGTGACATAGTTACAATTCTATCTTTCTTATCTTGAATAGTTTTCTCCAGTTAATTTTAAAAATGTTTTTCCCTTGTACTGTTGGTCCATGTTATCTGCCCCTATTGCCTCAGTAGCCACAATAAATCCTTTGTCTGAAAATGTTAGGTAAACCCAGCAACTCTAGGGGCTCTGGGCTTTCAACTACACTACCTCTACATGCCATCACCAAAGCTATCACCAAGCATTTTGCATAGGGGATGATGAGGGCAAAGAAGAATAGATGTGAATTTGTAACTGACTTAATGGCTCTACTCTCCTGTACTATGCTTGACTATTTTAGAATACCATTTAACCTGCCTAAAAATCAATTTATAACCTTAACCAGAAGAATACCCTAAATTTTCATGGCACTTGGGTTTCACCAGTCTGCTTAATTGCCCCCATGACATGAACAGGTTAAAAACCCCATGCTCTAATGAAATTGGTTTGCAATACTTATCTTATTTTTTCATTATTATGCTTATTGTGATTATTAATAGCTAATATTTAGGTAATATTTTAAGATTTTCAAGGCAATTTACTGATATCATTTCATCTGAACACTAAGGTATGTCTTACTATTATCATCCCTACTTTACAGATAAGGAAACTGAAATTTCAAAAGATTAAATGACTTGCCCAGAATCAAATATTTACTAAGTGTTGAGGATAGATTCTAACCCAGACCTTGCTGATTTCAAGTCTACAACTCTGATTGTGTCCTTATTATAACCACTTTTTTATCTTATAAGATAGAGTACTTTTAGAGAACTCTTCTCCTCAGGAATAATTTTCAATCTACATTTCCCAAGTTTTGTCTGCATGGTCTCTGCAACTTTGAAAGTAAAGGAGTGAAACCACGCCAACAGACAAACACTATTAAGTCTGAAGAAAGAACCATGGAAATGTCTGTGTTCAAAATGTACAAGCTATATACAGGAATTTTTTTTCTACTTCTTTTTTTCAGTTTTGGGAAGAAATGGGAGGAATATAATAGCAAAAAAAGAGAAAGAAAGGAAAGAATGTAGGAAGGAAAAAGGGAAGGAAAGAGTAAGAAAGAAAAAAGAAACAAGGAAAAAAAAGAAAAGAGAGTTTTGGAAGCATTTTTTAAAACTGCACAGAAGAGAATTAGAAGTGAACTACAATGACTCACGGACATGCCTAGCACCTTTGAAAGTAACATGTTGAATTTATTTGAGTTTTACTTTAAATTTTAATTGCTTAAAACTGCATTACAACTTTTGTATCACCCTGTATTTAAAAAAAGCAAGTACTACATGTTAGATATTAGTACTTTTTATGTACAATGCTATTTTCTGTTCTATTAAGTTACATAGAAATACTTATTCTATTTCATGTTAAGTTCAGACTAAAAGTAAGTAAAAAGGAAAATGTACATCTCACACAGTTGTAATATAGCAGATTATGACACATATCTGTTTTTTCTCACTTAAAGGTTTAATCTCATCAATGGGATCTCTGCTTGCTAGAGACTATTGGACTTGAAATTCTAAATCAGGTATGTAGTCATTATGTCCTCACCACTTTTCCTCTCTTACCTACCCCCAAAATCTACATAAATTTATTCCATCATATTGCAGTTCACTTATTTGTGAATGGAAGATAGATTGGCCTTTTTTTTGGGATGTATTGTTTTAGAGAATTCTGTTATGATGCTTGAGTGAGCTTTTGACTTTGAAATATAATTTTTTTTAGTCAATAGTCTTTCTTGAGAAGGAAAGCATTACACAAAAGACTAATTTCTCATCTATCAACTCATGGCAGAGAATGTATTGGTGCTTTGTCATATGATGTTGTGCTGCTGTACACAATTGTCCTGTAACCTTCTAAGCAAGGACTCTTAATTTGTTTATGTGTGAAGCCTACCTTCCATCTGGTTCTTTGTGATAAGAGACATCTTTCAGGAATGGTTTCTTAGAGAGCAAAAATGTCAATCTTGTGTTCACTACATATTTTTTAAAAAACATCACTTTGTTTCATTTCCTTAAAATTCTGTGATTATATATATATATATATATATATATATATATATATATATATATATATATATTTCTTTCTCTGCCCTGCTTGTTATCAGCATTGTTCTCAAAAAATCCTCTTTGAAGGGAGAAAAATTATTTATGTACAATAGTAGGCAACCCCCTTCTTTGGGAATTAAGGGAATCATTTTTTTATTTTGAAAGTACATTATAGAAAGTCATTTCAAAATTTGCTTTTTCTTTCTAATGGTAGCCAGAAATTTGGTTTGCTGCCTTTGCACATCAATCCTTTTTTGATCCAGAGTAAAACATGGCTCAGTGCAATCTTCTTTGAAGCATGAAAGGTATACATTAGGTGGTTTGATATATTAGTGTTGAGAGAGAAGTAAAAGTTTGAACACCCCCTTATTCTCCTTATATAAGATCTAGTGATGTTCAAAAACAGATTGCATTGACTACGTCCACACAAGCTGAAATTTAATAGATTTATAGATATTCAATTACCATAAGGTATCATAATGATTTGCTACTACCTCTTAACCTCATCCCACTTTGGGATATCCAACCTCTGCTGCCAGGTTAACACAAGATGGTTTCTAATACCAAGCCTAAATATTCCTTATCTGCCTTTAGTAAAGGTTTGGAGAAGGAAAGGTTTCATCAAAATAGTGTTCTAATGCCATCTAATGAAGAAATCCCTCATGCTCCACTATCTGATCATCGCAGTGGTTTCCTAAGGGGCTTCTTTGCAAGCGTTAACAATCCTCATTATTTTGGAGATTTGTAAGAGCATTTGAACACCTTTCTTGGGATGCTAATTCAGTCAGCGTTATGCTCAGAGCATGGTCTGTGTTTTATGGTTTCTAGTACCCTCCATAGCTACTATATCAGTCTCAGAGCACTCAAAGTCCTCATTGTATATATCCTTGAGAAGGATACTTTTCTGTTGCTGCATCCTATCAGCTCCCCTTTTATTATATGAAAAATAAGTTGGACTTTGGAATAAGGATGATAATGATTAAAAATATCAATAAAATTATATTTAGTAGTGGTAGCTTTATAGGAAAGGAAATTAAATTTTAGAAACATGACACTGTCTATTATGAGGTTCAATTCAACAAATGCTTATTTTTATGATATAAACAGTAGAGGAGCTAGGGCTGGTCTCCTAATTAGGCCAGTATTTTCATTAATTTTTTTTTGCATTAGCATGTAGAAAAAAATGGTCTTGAAATCAATATTATAAAGATCATCTGGTGATCTATAGTGCATTAAAAATGTTAGTTGTGATTCTAATTGTGCTTCAATGTTCTCTACGCATATCATTTTTCTTCCTTTTTTTTAAAAAAGAACTTTCTTCATATAAATCATTCTATTACATGGAAGGCTCTGGGAAGTTTGATGGAATTAAATTATCTGCCATTTTGCTTGGCCTCTATGCTAGTTTAAATTGACATTATGTCTTTAATTAAATTGGAAATTAACTTTCCATGATACTGTTATATTTCCATAGCAAGCTGCTCATCCTTCATTTTATAGTCATTCAGAAATGGTAAAATGTGGAATCATCATGACCTTTCAATAACTGCTTCTCTGTTCCCTTTTTCAGATGGATAAGGCTGTACCTGAAAAATAAAATAGACTTCAGGGAAGTTTTTTTTTTTTTTTCCCAAATGAACGTAACAGGAACCCAAAGATAGACTTTTTTCTTAGTCTTGTTATTGCTACAAATAGGTGCTGTTTTGAGAGGTTTCAAAATGATAATCCTTTTGATGCTTGCTACCAAAGTGATTTTGGGCAAATTTCTCAGTCTCCTGGGCCTTCAGGATAGGGAAGGGCTTGGACTATATGGTCTTCTTAATCTCTTCTAGCTCTAGGTCTCTGAACCTGGAATCAATATGAACATTCCTAGTCTCAGGGCCCTCTAAGAAGCTATGCTCCTTTTTTCTTTTTTGTATTTGTTCATACTTTTACTTCTGCCTGGAATATTTCTCAGCTCTCTCCCAGGAGATATATACATATAAATAACTTTTTTCATGTCTCATGGTGGTTTCAAATTTGCTACTTTTTCTCATCTTCAGTGTATACTCAGGTTCCAAGCAATTTTATTGTCTTTATTTCTTATTTGCAGGGAATGTCATTTATTTACAGAAAATGTTCCTCCCTTTACTCTTCTTTTTTTTGTTAATGGGTTCTTCTGCAATTATAAGTGCTTCAATTAAAAAGATATTGGTGTTTCCACATTTTAAAAATGCCAACATCAAAAAATCTCCCCCATCTTCAGTTGTCCTGATCAGTATGGGGACTAATATTCAATAACCGTCTTTCTTCATTATATCATCCAGTAGAATACAAGTTCCTTGAAGGCAGAAACTCTTTCATTTTTTTTTTTTTTGTATCCCTAGTATCGCGAACATAGTAGACATTTAGTCAATATTTGCTGGCTTGGATGGATTTGATTTACATGATTAAATACACCTTTTATATATGTTCAAATAGCCTATGAGTTGGACACTAGAAAAAGTATTATAATGTCTGTTATATAGCTATCTTAGTTAGCCCTATGAGGCTCTTTGACAGGTACATGGCAAAATGAGTTTTTGCTGTTGTATTTCTTTCTTTTGTGTTTATGAATAATCTCATATGCTTGTCTCCTCCTCCATGCTCAAACTTCCTTACCCTCAGAGGAGAGTTCAAGTAAAATTAACAGTATTTTCCCATGAAAACGACTGCTGATTCTAATCCCTTTCACTTGCTATTTGTTGGCATGGAAACAATACTAGAGTTTAGGAACTTAGCTATGGAGGTGCTCCCCCCTTGCATTATTTTTCTTATACTGATCATAACTGCATTCTAATTAGTGACACTGAACAGATTGGGGCTAATTTCAGAAACCTGGAAGGAAAGTTAAAAAAAGAGAAAACAAAATCCTACATTAAGTAAGAGTTAACAAGGAAAATGCATCAAGGCCTGCACAGAAAGTAAATGCCTCTTAATGAAGAATAGCAACTTGCTTGAGAAAGCAACTCTTAATGTCTAACTATGCTGAAACCGGAGTTTTTGCTTAGATTTGTAGGCCTTCAGATCATTTTTGTGCTGCTGTCTATATATATGCAGGGAAATCAATATGATCATGTGTTTACTGATCTAAAATTGATCTCTCCACCAATCTAATGAAGTTCATTGACATTTTATAGGATTTACATTAACTAGAAATTGAGCATTGCTGAAAATAGAGCCTGTTTATGTGGGTAAAAATTTTTTTTCACAGTTAACACTTAATTTCTGCATAGTTTTCCCCCCTGTTGTCATGCATTCAAAACTGGATAGATCACTAAGCACAATTAAAGTGGGGATTTTTGCAAAATGTGAATAGAATCTTATTGGGACAGATGCATAACATGACTACCTGTATACTGAGTATACTTCCTTTACAGGGTTCTGATTTCCAGGGAGCTTGCTGTCTTCTTAGATGGCAAGAATCTATCCACTATGTTGGAGACCTTTCTCTAGAATGGCTTTTTTAAGCTCTTACATGTTTCAGATCCTTTAGGTAGAGCTGTGAATTCTGCAGACCTCTTCTCAGAATAGTGTTTTAAAAACATAAAAATAAAGGAAATACATGTTACAAAGGAAACCAATATATTGTAACAAAGCTAACAAAATACATTAAAATAATTTCATGGACTCTCAAGATACACTGTGCTTATTGACATTCTATCTTTTCACTATACTCTCTGAAATGTTTGTTCCATACATAACAAACTTATTTTCTTCTTAAAAAATTGTCCTATTCTGTTCCTTTTATCTTTTGATTCACCAAGATCTGAAAGAGCCTCACTGGCCACCCTTTCAATCATTGGTTGCACTTTTCCCAATTCATTGGTCTAGCTTGGAGTGCTGGAATATTTCTTGTTTCCCATTGTCACTTTCAAGTTTAACCTCGACTACTGTCACTCAGTAACTTTTTTCCTTTGAGGTTCATTCAATTCATTTTTTTCACAAATCAAAATTTTGGTAGTTCTTCTCTACCAAACTCCAGACATCCCTTTTCTTCTCTCAATAAATTTGATTCCTGACTTTCTTTCTATTCTTCTCAACTTCTGCTCTCATATTAGGGGACTTCAACAATAATCCTCCTGATCCTAAATTCCTAATTCTTAAACATACTAAGCCACTGAGACTACCGCAGGAATGTTTATACTTTTGATCTTGCCATAATTCACAAATGTACTGCTTCTATGCTCATGAACTCCAGTACTTAGCACAACATCTAGCATGTGGTAGGTACTTAATTAATGCTTGTTGATGGATGAACTCTACAATTCCCCTATCCTGTCATAATCTGTAATCATTCTACATCTTCCTCTGCTTAGAACCCTATTCTTTGTCTTCACC
The DNA here is from genome assembly GCA_023553655.1 of Myrmecobius fasciatus. NCBI lineage: Eukaryota > Metazoa > Chordata > Mammalia > Dasyuromorphia > Myrmecobiidae > Myrmecobius > Myrmecobius fasciatus. Next base: position 173,048 of record JAJPUD010002437.1, read on the forward strand.
ATGTCTTCTACTCCTTAGTTCTTTCCAAGCATTTTCATATCCAATACAGTGGCAAAACTTTCATTGTTCCTCATCTTGACCTTTTGGTACACAAGGTTCAACCTTAAACTGTCCTTTGCTCTTGAGTCCATTGTGGCCTTATAATATCACTAATTTTGTCCTGTTAAGCTTCAGTCCTGAATTTGTCCCACCAGCTACTGTATTTGCTTCTAATCATTTGTTTGTATGTGTCATACACTTGATAAAATCATGAAGCCACACTACCTATATCCATTATATATTTTTATTACATAATCTCAATTGGCCAGTTGCTACAGTGGGAAAAAGCAAGCAAGCATTCAGTGCCTACTTTGTGCTAGGCAATGTGGTAAACCTTACAAATATCTCATTTTATCTTCACAACAACAAAAGGAGATAGCTTCTATTATGATCCCCATTTTGCAACTGAGGGAATTGAGGTGAACAGTGGCTAAGGGACTTGCTCAGGGCCACAAAGTTTTTCTTTTTCTTTTTTTTTTTTTGCTGAGGCAATTGGGGTTAAGTGACTTGCCCAGGGTCACACAGCTAGGGAATGTTAAGTGTCTGAGACCAGATTTGAACTCAGGTCTTCCTGACTTCAGGGCTGGTACTCAATCCACTGTGTCATCTAGCTGCCCCTCAGGACCACACAGTTAGTAAAAATCTGGGGATGAATCTGAACGTTGTTTTTCCTGACTCTAGATACAATGTTTTATCCACTGTGTTTCCTAATTACCTGGGATTTCGAAGGCAATCCTTTTATATCTCACTAGTAATTCCTTACAGTGACTTTCCCAAAAGTTTTCATACTTACTCTTTTTTCCTGACCATTTTGGCTAAGAATCTTGCTTCATAATTGACTGAAAATATTCAAGGAATTCACAAAGAGTTCCTTTCCCTCCCTCTTGCTCATCATAATTGACTGAAAATATTCAAGGAATTCACAAAGAGTTCCTTTCCCTCCCTCTTGCTCATCTTCCGTCACCTAGATGGTTTTTGCCACTGGCTGACTTCACTCTATGTCACATGAAGTGCTGGTTCTTCTTGTCAAGACCAACACGTACCAAGATAGAATTTGAACACTGATGTGGGAGAAAACAAATCATGAGAACATATTTTTTTTTTTATTCTCTAATTACTGAAACTGATAAAGATCCTTTCCAAGTAGTATTCTGAAGGAGAGGGCCCACAATTATGTACAAACAAGACATGGAGAAGATAAACTGGAGAAAATTAATAAAGGGAAATCACTAGCATCAAAAAGTATTGGGAAAACTTTATTATAGGTGAAACTTTAACTCAAATTTTAAGGGAGCCAGGAAAGCTCCCATTCCAATCCATCTTCATCAGCATATTGGCCCTTTATCATTATTATTCTCTTACATTTTCAGTCTCCTCCTGTCTACTTTCTGTTTTCTTATTTCCTACAAAAGTGCTTATGCATTCCCCATCTTAAAAAAAACATCATTTGGATCCATCCATTCCTGGTAGCTATCATTCTATATCTTGCCTCTCTTTTCTGTCTAAACTTGTTGAAAAGACCATTATGGATGTTCCCAATTCCTTTCCTTCTAGTCAATACCTTCTCATTTGATTCTTGTTAGTTATCCTATATCTCTTCTACCCTGTGATGACTAAACTCCTTGAAAAGACTATCCATAATAGGTGCTTCCATTTTTTCTCCTAGTGCTCTCTTCATTATCCCTTACATTTGGGCTTCCTTTTTGATTGTACTATTGAAACTGCTCTCTCCAAGGTTACTAATGATCTCTTACTTGTCAAATCCAGTAGTTTTTTTTTTTCAATCATTCTCCTCAACCTCTCTGCAGTTTTTGACACTATTAATCACTCTCTTCCTTGTTATTTCCTTCTCACCTGTTTTTTTGAGATATCACTCTTTCCTAGTTTTCCTCCCATTCATCTGCCCACTCTTTTTCAGCCTCTTTTGCTGCGTTCTCTTCTAGATTATGCTCTTTAACCGTAGGCATCCCATCAGCTTCTGTGTTGAGCCCTTTTCTTTTCTTCTCTTCTACTACTATGCTTGGTGATTTCATCAGCTCCCATAGATTTAATTATCATTTCTAAATTGACAATGATAATTCTCAAAGCAGCCTATTCTTTGCTAATCTCTCTGCTGACCTCTCAGCTCAGATTTCTAATTGCCTTTTAAATATTTCAAACTAGATGTGTAGTGTATATATATATATATATATATATATATATATATATTAAACTCAGCATGTCCAAAATAGAACATATTTTCTTTCTCCCTAAATACTCTCCTCCCTCATTCCCAACTTCACTATCCCTATAGAGTGTGACATTATCTTCCCAGTCTCCTAGGTTTGCAACCTCAACTCCTCACTATCTCTCACATCCCTCCTCACTCCTCCATATTTGCCCTGTTGCCTGGATTTATTGATTTTGCCTTGGCAGTACCTTTCAAATATGTCCCCTTCTCCCTTCTAATACACCTTATATCTATCACCTTATACCTAGACTATTGCAATAGTCTGCTGACGGGTCTCCTGGCAAACATCTTCTCACTCCATTCTGTCCTCCATTCAACAATTTTTCTAAAGTTTAGATCTAACCATATGACCCCTCCCTACAAAATAAAGTCAATTGACTTCTTATGGCCTTTGGATCAAATACAAAATCTTCTATTTGGCAAAGCCCTTTATAAGCTAGTCTTCTACTTCCTTTCCAGTTTTCCTTTATGTTATAGTATATTCTTTGATCCAGTAATAGTGGTCTCCTTGCAGTTCCACAAACAAGATACTTAATCTTTTGTCTCCAGATATTTTTCTAGCTATCCCCCATATCTGGAATGCTCTTCCTCCTGCATCTTGGCTTTCCTGGCTTCCTTGAAATTTGAGTTAAAGTTTCACCTATAACAAAGTTTTCCTAATCCTTTTTGATGCTAGTGCCCCACCCCATTAATTATTTCCAGTTTATCTTCTCCTTGTCTTGTTTGTACACAATTGTTTGCCCTCTCCTTCAGAATACTACTTGGAAAGGATCTTTATCAGTTTCAGTAATTAGAGAATAAAAAAAAAATCTGTTCTCATGATTTGTTTTCTCCCACGTCAATGCTCAAATTCTATCTTGGTCTTCAGATTCCTATCAGAAGTAGGGCTAGTAATAATCATGAGGGCTAAGATCTATTTTTTTGTGTTGCATAATAAAATAAGGAAGAGTCATAAGATCATGGAATTAGGGACAAAGGGAAAAATTTGGATTATATCCAGAAATTGGCAGATTATTTATCCCAAAGATTTGCCAGAGAGCTTAAATAAAAATACCAGCTGTTATAATTTGACTTTATAGTGTTTCCTCCAAATAACTTCACCCAGACAGCATGTCGAATCTTATGCTGTCAGCACAATTAGAGGTGGAAAGGACCTACTATGTCACTGACTCCATCACGTTGTGAAACAAGGATTGTTCCTGACAGTACATTATTTCAGTATATAATTTGCTACATAGAAGCCACTTGGGAAAACTTCTCATTCTTTTGTAATATTGTCATGTATCAGGGTGACCTGTTTTTATTAGAGTTTATCTAAATTCAAGCATGTGAATATGTTATTAGTCAATCTAAGTAGACACTGAGGTTGTCTCTATACATGCAAAATGAGATGGAAACTGAAACAGTTTTTTGGATAATTTAGACATAAGTAGCCAAATTATAAGTGAATTCACAAAAGCATTTAGGATTCAAATCCCATTCTTTAATATGCTGCCTTTATTTATCTTAGGGATTTGGTCTGACCCCTAATTGTTGTTGTCCGTGGGTTTTCAGCATTAAGTGATAAAATGGATAGTATAACTGAGAAGGTAGATAAAGCCTCCAGGTTAATAAGGATATTTAATGATTAATGAAAATGACTTTTATTTGTCACTCATCTAGAAATATTTATCAAGTATATGATACATATGTACATGCTATATATTTATGTGCATTTATATATGTATGCATGCCATGTACATATGTATACCATAAATAATATGTGGGCTATAGGGTATATTCATGGAGGACTTCTACCTGTGGTATGATGCCTGCTTTCCACCTAATGGCTCCAAGAAGCATAAGATGAGCAATGGCCATACCCCAATACACTGTTTCAGCAGATGATACAAACCAGGTTGAGGGTGACTAACCAGGGTAAAGACTTCCCCTGGTGGAATAAGAGGATGAGAACAATTTGTTCCAATGGCCATGAAGGGAGCTAAAGTAGGTTCTAGAAAATGCTTAAGAGCTTGGTTAGACACTGAAGACATCAGAGTCATCCACTGCATCTTGAGCATCTTGAGCAGTTGCTTTGAATCTATCCTGTCATTGGACTGTGATGACTCTGGAAGAGAGGGTGAGGGAAATGACTTTGTGCCTCACTTAAATCCAATTTATGCATCAATTGAAAGATATCAACTATATATGTAAAAAAAATATATATATGTATATATATATATATACACACACACACATACATATACCCACACCCACACCCATATATATGTATATATGCACATATACATATAGACACATATATAGAATATATACATACACACACATATATCTTTTACCATTTTTACCTTTCTCAAAGTCCTGTGGCAACAGACAGGTGATGAAGCAACAGGTGTGGATACACTGGAGCTACAATCATAATCCTGCTCACCCCACACCATAAGAGTGTCCTTTTCGCATCCTATCTCTTCTCCTTTCAATGATGTTGTCTATGGGTTTGTTGCAAGGGTGTATCCACAAAATTTTATTTTATTTAGGTAAATGAAAAACAGTATTGATGATAAGGTCATGAAATGCACAAATCTTCAGTAGTAAATGACCATTGCTGTTGCTATTTCCAACTCCTTTCCTCCCAAGAACTCCTTGCCATGTCTGGAAGCAGCAGGGGGAGTTGGTAGTCCCCTAGGTGTCTGAGCAGCCTTCTGTGGATCACGCTTCTCATCTCCTGGTGTGATGAAGTGGCTAGAAAAGATGCCCTAAAACTATCTGCTTACTCAACTCTGGGCTAATTACCATGATAGGTGGGGATCTCATCTTGTGTTGAAAACATACACACACACACACACTCTCTCTCTCTCTCTCTCTCTCTCTCTCTCTCTCTCTCTCACTCATGGAGTATAAAAACTTCTGCAAAATTCCATATATGGAATGTGACAACACTTTTAGACAATATAAATTCAGTAGATCTGAAAGTTAAACAGCTCTTCTTTTTTTTGACAACTCAGCAGATAATGAATCCAAATAGAATCCTTGAGTGAAAAATGCTGGCAAATGAAGAAGAGTTTATTGAAGTTGGAGCAGCATAAATGTTTTTTTTTCTGGGGTGGTTGTATTAAAGGGAAGCACCAGGAAGTGGGTAAATTTTGCAATCAAAATTAATCTGGTCAACAAGCTTGCATCCATACTAAAAAGAATAAAAAGCAGGTTCATGATAATGTGATTGCCACTTGAAAGCAAATTTCACCATCATCATTTCCTATGCTTTCACCATGACAAAATCATGAGGTCAAAGAAAAATTTTATGAAGACCTGGAGACGCATCAATTTGCCAAAAGAGGACAATCTTATAATTCTGAGTGACTTTAATGCTAGAATAGACTCAGACTAGCAGATGTGGCAGGAGGTCTTTGGGAGGAATGGAGTTCTATTGGAGTTGTGCATCTCATAACCTCATCGCCAATACGGTTTTCCATTTGCCTAAATGAAATAAACTTTTTTGGATGTACCTTTGCAGCAAACATTTGCACTTAATAGACTACATCATTGTAAGGAGAAAAGACAGGATACAAGAGTGTTGAAGACAGTATCTGGAACAGAATGCTAATGATCATAGACTTATCCTTTCCAAGATAAATATTCATCTTCAAAAATGCTGTGGCTCCAAGGCAAAATGTACACCAGAAGACTTAATGTGAACAGATTAGAGTACTTCTCTGAGTGGGAACATTTTGTTGCTAACTTGAAGGGCAAGTTGAGCCAAAACACAGTTGGCAACAGTGGAGCTGAAAAGGAGTGGGCAGGTTTCAGAGATTTGGTCTATAATATTGCATTTACTCATCTGGGTCAGGACATTTGCAAACATCAGGCTGGTTTGATGAAAATGATAGGGAAATTAAAAAGCTGCTAAAGGAAAAGAGCAGGGCTTGTCACAGGATAATTCATCAATCTTTAAAAAGGCAGCATTTACTTCCAACAAAGTAAAGTGTAAGTGAAGCTTAGAGAGGTGCAGAATTCTTGGCTCCATGAGAAGGAAGAAGAAATTCAGTTCATACTAATAATAATAACCCAAAACATTGTGATGATGATGATCCAAAGGCTATTTATAAGCCAAAGACCTATGGTTCATCTCAGCAGTGACAGAATCACATTAATTAGTGATAAGTACGTGATCCTAGAGAGGTGGGTTGAACACTTCCATATGGCTCTCAATAAACCCTCATCAGTCAATGCTGAAGGCATTGATCATTTACCTCAGGTTGAAGTCAATTCCTTTCTTGACAAATTGTCAATTGAAGTTTTGAATGCCGTTAGCTCTTTTCCTATGGGAAATCCTATTCTGTTCTATGATTCTATTCTATTCTGTTCTATTCTAGCTGAGATTTAGAAGAGGTCCATTGGTCATACAAAAGGTTACTGAAATTTTTAAAATTATATGAAAAAACAAGGTTATCCCCCAGGAATTTGAGTATATCTGCATCCTGTCTATTTCTGTTATAGTAAAGAAAATAGGCTGTCTATGAGAATCACAGAAATGGGTGTCTTCCTTAGTTGCTGCAGGCAAAATTCTTGTGAGACCTCCTTAATAGGCTGATAGTCATCTATCTGACAGCCAGCCAGTGTGGCTTTCAGAGGTACTGAGGAACAGTTAATATGGTGATTGCTGACTGACAACTCCGGGAAAACTGTCAGGAACAGAACAAAGGTCTGTATACAACATCTTAATCTGATCAAGCCCTTTGATACTGTCAGTCATGAGGATTTATAGAAAATTATGTCAAAATATGGTTACCCAGAGAAGTTCATCAGAATAGGATGTCAATTTCATAATGGCATGTTTTCCTGCAATCTGGATCATGGGCTATGGTCTTGAGCTTTCTTAGGCTGCAATGGAGTGAAACAAGGCTGTGTGATTCCTCCCATGCCAGGATACGGAATTGCTACTGTTTGAATTGTCTTAGGAAGATTCTGAAGATCTCTTGGCAGGGTGATGTCTTTTCTCAAACCAAACTACTGAGCATTCAAACTCTTTTACAGAGAATGCAACTTTGATGGGCTGGCTATGTTACTCGAATGCTAAAAATTTGCTTGCCTAAAAGACTATTTTATGGAAACTTCACATAGGACAAGCACTCATATGGTGGCCAGAAAAACAATACAAGAACACCCTCAAGTTGTCTCTTAAGAATTTTGGAACTGATTGCATGACATGGGAGACATTGGCAAGGAATCTCCCAGTAGTGCATGCTCTCATCAGAGAAGGCATTGTACTCTATTAGCAAAGAAGAATTGAAGTAGCTCATAAGGAAATAAATGGGAGATGTGCAAATTTAGAGTATACACCCTAAATGTTCATATGGGCTATTTGTGTATGACTTGTGGTAGAGCATTCTGAGTTCATTCTTGTCTGATCAGCCACATTCAGGCACACTGTAACTTAATTCTAACATAGGTATATCATTTTATCTTCAAGAATAAAAAAACAACAACCATATGTATATATATATATATTACATATAATGTAGTTTACATATATGCTTTGTATATATAAATATTATATATAATTTTTACCTATCTATACATATGCTTGATATAATATATGTATATGGAACAAAGTATACTTGTATATGTTACATTTATATAGGGATACTCTAGATAATATTCTTGTAGTCAGTCAATTGTTATTCCTTAAGCACTTATTATGGCCCAGACACTGTGTTAAGCACTCAGGATTTAAATAAAGAGAAAAAATAAGTGTGTATGTGTGTATATGTTTATAATTATGTATATACTATGTATGTATTTTTACAGTTCTGGTGATGAACTTTCTCAATGCAGATTTACACATTATTTGAAGTATAGAGCTTTAAACTATTGCCTCACTCATAAAGAAATTAAGTGACTTTCTTAGAGCCCTCTTTTTTGTCATCTCAAGTGAACCCTGATCCTGAAGCCAACTCTTTATGTACTCTAGTAAGTTTTACATATATGGATATATCTATGTATGACTACATGCATGTTGTTATATATATATACATAATACCAATGAGTATATGTACATATATACACATAGACACATATCTATGTTGTATAAATGCATATATAATATATATATATATATATATATATATATATATAAACATATTTATATTATTTCCTCTCTTTAACTCTATCCCCTCAAGCATGTAAGAGTACTCTGGTACCCTCCTCCCATCTCTCACTTTAATATCATTTACAAATTACGTTGAGGAATTAATTGAGGAATTGCATAGAGGAATAAATCAAGATCCTTGAACTAGAAGATGAAAGATGGAAATTCATGCCTTGTTTCACAGCAGATCCTGGTATACACTATTGCCTTTTTGCAATCTGTCTAAGCTATTAAAGAACTGAACCTCCCTCCCTCCCTCCCACCTTTCCAATCCTTGTTGTGGCCTTAGTTGTAAAATGCTGTCACTTAAGTATTCTATAAAGGGCCATAGATTATCAATGACCTCCTTTTTGTATTTGTATCCCTAGTTTTTACTCATTGCCTTGAACATAGTAAGAAGTTAATGAGTACTTTTTTCATTCATATTCACACACACTATACATATGCCATTACTCTATGTCCCTTGTAATTTTAATTTTTCAAAGAATTCATTATTTTTTGAGTTTTTTAAATTGAGAAACATGGATTCACTGAAATCCTGCTGATTCCCCAAGTCTAATACAGTTTCTTCTCTTATTCCTATTCAATTCTGGACCTAGCTTATTGTATATCTGACATGATCATAGTAGATATACATTTTATGGGCTAATTCCATATACTTCTCATCAAATTGCATATCATAAATTGGACAATTATCCATAATCTTTTTGTGATTAATATTAAATTTTGCATAAACCATATGTAGTGACTAAAGATATTTGCAATTGCCATGAAGAATGTTTTGCAGAGTTCAAAGAAAAGAAGGATGCCTAAATGTTGGGATATTCTGAAAGTTCCTGTGTACAAATGTCCTTTTTGCAGTTACAATAAGCCCTAGAATGCCACGTAACACCCTCCAAGAGATTCCATAACAACTCAAAGGGGACTTTATTTTCATAAATTATAAAGAGAAAAAACAAAGGAATTGTTAATAATAATAATAATATCTATGATGTGCCAAGAACTGTATAAATATCTTAGTTGATTTTTACGACAACCCTAGGAAGTAGGTGTTTTATTATTATCACCCTAACCCTTGAGGAAAGAAAGGTAAAAAGTTCATTGACTTGCTCAAGGTGTCACATCTAGTAAGCATCTGAAGTTGCATTTGAAATCGCATCTTCCTTATTCCAGGCAAAGCACTCTATTTATTGCACCAACTAGGAACAATATATGTAGAAAAGCATAAGTATATATGTTTATGTACATTATCATTACTTGGACTTACATCAATAACAATATACTGCTTTTATCAAGAGTAAGGGAGGCTAATTTTACCTGAATTCCTGAATGTCATTGGTGTGCTTAGCCATATATAATTAATTAGTGAGTAATAAAGGAAGCAAAAATGATGACATTATTCAAATATCTGAAGAGCCATTATCTGGAAGAAAGTGGCTAAAGCACTGACAACCCACCCATAAACTATTTATATGCTGTCAAAAATATCAAAGGTAGTTGGAATAGTAGTAATTCAGTGAACTGAAGTTGCTAAACACTATTTACCTTTATTATATAGCCCTTCTTTCACAGGGATAGGTTGGGAAAAAAAACATATTTTAGAGTACGTAAGTGGAAAATGTCAAATTGCTATTTCAAGAGGAGCCAATGTAACTAACCTAAATTACAGTGAACTCTTAGTAACAAATCATTTCATTGAAACATCCTATTGAATATAATTTGGCAATTCTTTTTTTCAGTTCAGATTGAGAAGATAAGAGAGGATTAGATATTGAATGTTGTGAGTCATGAGAAATGTGAAATAGCTCTGCAACCTGGCAGAAAGCACAAAGAAAACCCCTGGTATAAAAACCATTAAAATAAATTCATTTGATCATGGGACATAACAAGTACATTATAAAAAGGTCTATATTTTTTATGTCTATCTTTCTTCTTCACACCTCTTCTCTAGTTTTAACTAGTCTGTTCTTTCATTACATCTTGCCATACTGGTCCTCTTTTTCTGCACATCCTTTAATTTGTTGATGTTTCTATAAAAATGATATTTCCAAAATTCATTCACATTACATTATATGTGGTTTCAAATAGTAAGAAAAAATGAAACTATAATATAATGATCTTTTTTCTACCAACTGTTGGTTTATATTGAAATTATGGTCAGTTACTTCAGAACATTTTTACTAGTATGAAATTAAATTTCACAATTCTGAATTTGTATTCTTAATATTTTTGTACATGAATATAACATTTTGAATTTATATTAAATTGGTTTTTATTTTCACCCAGATTTTTAGCTATTAAGATGATTCTGAGTTTCATTTCTAGTTTTTGAGTATATTAATTATGCTTTCTAGCTTTGTGCCACCAACATATTCAATGATTCATTTCTTCTCTCCTCCAATATTGTTTGATCTGAGAGTAGGAATTGTTTTATTTTTCCATTACATACCTAGTACATAGTAAGTATTTAATAAATATCTGGTTAATTGATTATGCCAAATCATTGATAAAAAGATTAAATCATACTGAACTGAGAATAGATGTTATAATTTTTAGATTTATATATATGTACATATACATATATAGTAATTCTTACATAAACATGCATACATATACAGATATGCATATATATAAAAAAGGGCTTTGAACATGCCCATGTTACCTAAGATAATGCACATATGTGGGAGATGCTTCTGGGAGAAGATAGTCTTTATTTTCTTTTATTTCTTTTCTTTTCTTTTCTTTTTCTTTTTTTCTTTTTTTCTTTTTTTTTTTTTTTTTTTGCTTAGGCAATTGAGGTTAAGTGACTTGCCCAGGGTCACACAGTTAGGGAATGTTAAGTGTCTGAGACCAGATTTGAACTCAGGTTCTCCTGACTTCAGGGCTGGTGCTCTATCCACTGTGTCACCTAGCTGCCCCTAGTCTTAATTTTCTGTCATGGGGGTGAGAACAATTTCTTTCCATTAGCTGCATAAATGGACTTGGTGAATTTTTGAAATTATCAAACCATTAACACTTTCATTCTCTCCTTTTCTGCTGAATCCAAGTTTGAAAGTTTTGTTCACTGGAAGTAGGGGCACATGCCTTAAGATGGGTGTGAAGAGAAGGGCCTTCCTCTTCTCCCTTTAGGTTCAATAGCTGTGATAAATGGGCTTGGAATTTGGCTTTTTTCCTTTGTCCTTTTCAGTTCTAGGCAGAGGCAGTCTGTACTATTAGGAGCTTGGGCCACAAAATGCATGCATGCAAACAAACATATATGCATGTTTTTACATATGTGATAGTTATATAGATATGTGTATATATTCTGAATCTATGTATATATATGTATATATAATATTATAATACATTATGTGCATATAAGGATATATATACATATATATGTAATAATCAAGTCAACTAATTCAGTATCACAGTTACCTTCTCATTCATTTATTTATGTCATTCTTTCATTTATTTATCTTTCTTATTTAGCTTCTTACTAGATTCAGTCCAATTGCTGCTCATACCTTGAGTTCTTCCATCATTGGGATTTTCTGATTCTGTATGGATGCCACTAACCTTTGCTGGGTGAAGTTATAGGACCATGAGGGCAGGTATGGTTTGGTGTTTTGTTTTTATATTTCCATTTCCTGGTATAGTTCTTTGAGCATAGCCATTACTTATTAAATGCTTATTAAATTTAATTAGACATTATAACATATATTCTGACTTGGGGCAATTTAGAATTTATTGTTTAAAAAAAGTTAGGAATAGATTTGTGTAAAAATTGTTAAGGGAGGTCAGCTCCTACTTGGTTTTCTCTTTCTGGCCTCAAACTTTTTGGAAAAAAATAGTCTTTGTGATTAAGAAATAAAGCATTTATACCTCATAGCACTATTTGTGGAGAAGATAGTATCAGGCCTGTGGAAATATTATGCTGTTTGGTTGCCTTAAAGGTTTCCTCATTAATTATCTCTGAAAAGTTCAGTTGTTTGTTCTGAACAAAATGGAAGAGTGGGCTGAAGGAACAGAGTAAAAATATCTAACTCCAATGAACTATTCAATAACTGTTTCTTGACTTTAACACGGGACACAAAAACTTGCAGTCTTATTACCTGATAGATTATTACCCCCATCCACATTTTTTTCTTTCACATTTAAATCCTCCTCAGAATTTCACATACATACATGTATCCATTAATACATAACATATATATGTTCACATACAGGCATGTATATACATATCCATCTGTACATTTTTCCTTTTCCATTCAGAACATTTTCATTTTCAAAATCCATGTCTTTTTTTCCAGCCTTTTTACTGAAGAATTTTGTTCCCTCGTTTGCTCTCATTTTTATTGTGATAAGCCTTCAATATTGTTTTCTGGATACTTTCATACCTTTCACATTTTAAAACAATGCAGTCTATTCATCCCTGAAAAGAAACTGGGGAGACCAGGGGACTGTCAAAGAAAGAAAGATGATACAGTGGTTGGTGAACGCCATGTCATTGCTTTTTAACATCCTTCTCTCTTGCAATGTTTATCCTGGTAGTTTTCTAAATTGCACATGTGAGAATTGTGCATTTGGGAACATAGCTTCCATGATAAATTTGCTATTGAAAAAAATACTTCCTTAAATCCCTGGTGTATAATAGAAAATGCTTACTCTTTATATCCTCATTTCAGAACCTGCTGTCTCTGAGTGCAAATGTGCTGTTGAAACTAATTTAGAAATGTGCTTCAAAAGTAATTGTACTTAGAAAAGTAAATTTCATTTAAAGTGTGTGCCACCTAGGAAAAGTATATGTTGTCTTCTTTCTCACCCCAGCAGCCCTTCTTCTCATTCTTTTGCTCAGTCTGAAACATATGTATATATATATATATATACATATATATATATATATAACCATAACATATTTTATTTTATAACTGTGGTGCCTTGACACTTACTTATTCTTGGGTTATGAAGAGTCTGTGTTTTTCCTGTGTCCCCTTCATGTTAAATACTAAAATGACACTGAACACAGGAAAAATGAAGGTGATACCATTGTATCATGTTTTCTCATTGCCATAGGTGCCATCATCCGTGCTTCCCTTATGCCCTGAGGTTTGTAGAGAGGGATGCAAGAAAATTAGAACATAAATAACTTAAGCCTTCTTTAATTGCATGTAATAAAAAGAAAAAAAAAATTGAGAGCTTTGAATTTTTTTAAACCAGGCAGTGTTATTGCTATAGAAGAAATAAGCTGATCTGAGTACCCTCCACTTTGCAATGAGGTTTTCGGTTTTTGGACTAACAGTTTCATTCCTATCTGGCTAAGAGATTTTCATTTTAATTGAGCTTATTAGTTTCTTCACCCAAAAGACTATGTGATAGGAAATTTTTCTTTTTGGAACACTAGGTTATATGTGGGAAATGTTTGGGATTATGAAGGCTTTGGGACCCCTCCCAGTTATACCATACACATCAAAGGTATATTTGCTTTGCATGTGGTGCAGCCCTGGAGCACTGTCCAAGGTGAAATAAATTCATATGCCTTTATATGATTTTTTTCTATTATAATAAATTCCTATTGCTGTCTTTTGTTTTACACAACCTGCCTTTGCTTATATAAACTCTCCTCGCTTTCTCTCCCAGAGAGATAGCTGCCATAACAAAAAAACAAAACAAAACAAAACAAAACAAAAAAAAAAACAAAACAGGAGAGGAAAGCAGTTCAGCAAAACTAATCAACATGTTAAAGATTTCTGATGATAAAGCATTTTCCCACAGACATGATCCCCCATATTTTCAATTAAGGAGGGGAGGAGCCTTTTTATTTTATCTTCTGTCTGCCCAAGCTTGGTCACTGCAATTTTAGAATGTTCAGTTTCTTTTATAAAAACTGATTCTTCATGTGCTGATTTCTTTATTTTTCTTTTTTAATAGACAAGCTTTTATTTTTTCCCTTATCCAAATTTCCTCTAGAGGAGAAAAAAAGAAAAGCCAAAGTCTTGTAACAAACATGCATATTCAAGCAAAACAAATTCCCATTGTGCCTTTTATATACCTTTCATATCTGTCCAAGTTAAATTCTGAGAGTCTGAAAGAGAGTTGACACTTGAGTTGATTTGTATTGACAAGTGGTTCCGTATAATTGGACAGGGTCTAGCTTGTCATTCACAGATTTGTGTCTTAATATGCATATGTGTATATATAATGTATGTATGCATGCATGCATATATGAATGTATCTTTTCCCTGGAGTGCCTCTTCTGAAGCTTTATTGTGCTATAAAGGTGGTCCTGTTTTTTTGAAAGTTGTATTATTACATATAAGTTATGGCAAGTTTTACCAGACTGGAAAGGCTTTGAGTATAAATCCACATTGTAAAACTATTAATTAAGTATCAGTCTAGCTAAGTTTGGAGAAAGGTCCATCAGTAGAAGGTTGCCCATGGAAAAGGTGGGCACATACACACATGTATACATGTACATATATGTATATGTATACTATATGTATATACAAACATGTATATGTATATATATATATAAATATAATATTAGATATAGATATTGGTAGAGATATGGAAATATAGATAAGATCTCTATAAGAAGTATGTTAAGACTTGTGGGACACCCTTGTGCATGTCTATTTATCTCTAAACTACTGCCTTTACAATTCATGAAGATCACATAATTATAGATCTATAGCTGGAAGGGCCTTTCAAAGTTATCTTACACAATAATCCCTTCCCCAATGTAACTTAAAGAAACTGAAGAGATTAAGTGACCTGTCAGTATCACATAGGAATTGAACAGCAGGAGAAAGATTTGGACCTAGGGTGTCTGATTTAAGAGCCATTACTATTTTCTAGGATAACACTGCCTCACATAGCAAAGAGATGCTATTTCAGTGGAACAAGGATCTTCCAGTAAAATACTGGGCTGTTGTAGTACAGGGAAGAGAATATCTATAGAAGATATATTAGAAAGCATTAGAACAGTATTAGGAAGACTTGAGTTCAGTCCTAGTAACTATTAGATAGCAAGGGACAGTTTTGTCATTTGAGATCATTTGTAATCTATTTGGAAGATTAAATGAAATAATTTATAAAAATAATGCATACAACAATTTTCTAAATCTAAATGTGCTATAAATGAGAATTTGTATCTATTTACCATTTTTTTCAGTTTGTAAAAGCATGTATTTTCAGAGACTTAAAGTTATTCAATTATTAAGTTGTTTCAATTTTGAAAATCTATATTTTATTTTGAATGCTAATTCTAGTTAAAATCAAATTTCACCATAAGTTATATTTAATATGTAAAGTTAAGACTTATGCAAATATAACTCATGCAAAGAAAGCACAGTCCTGTTTCTTGGATAAAGTCATCCTACTTCTAATCCTATGTGGATAAATCATATAAAGATGAAAAGGATTCAAGTTCAGCCTTTTCTTCCTTGAGAGAAGTTTAGATGCTCAATTCAAAAAGAAATTATTTTGTGCTTATTATGGGCAAGAAAAGATGAATCAAGTCATAGTACCTTCCTTAAAAGAAGTTCTAATCTTCAGTAGGGTGTTGGGAGTGGTGGTGGAAGATAAAAACATCTATTTATAAAGCAAAATGTAAGCATTTTAGGTTTCAAAAAATTGTTCTCCTTCCTCTCTTTGCTTCCTGTTCCTAAAATTCAGGGTAGAATTCTGAGAATTCTGGCAGGTAGGGATGAAAATTGTATGCTTCAAAAAAACAAAAAACAAAAAACAAAAAACTTAAATCCAGATTTTCTTTGAAACGCACAGGCAATCTATACAATTACTACCAGTAGAAGGTGAAGTATGCAACAGTGAAGATGTGCTTAATTTTAGGCTTTACCTAACCATTATATTAAATGGCACTGAAGAAAAAATAATGTTTAAACAAGTAATTGCTGGTCAGTATCTGTTTCTGGCAACCTAAATTATTTAGCCCTCTTTCTCTTTTTTTCTTCAGCTTTTTACTCTTGTCAAAAAGATGCCTATCTATTTGCTAACAGAGAATGGGCCTTGGGTAAAGTAAAATTAGAATGCATATTTGTAATTGCTCAATCATCACCCCCCAAATCACTGCAAAATGACTCTCTGTCCCCAGCGGGAATAATTGTGCACCTGCATTTAAAGACACAAAAGCTGCTTTTGCCTTTGTGCATAAATTGTAAGATGAGAAATTTGTGGATCATGCAACTATGCATTTGCATAATCAAATGGACAATTGGAACTTATTTAAGCATGTGGATTCTTTGTTCTTTTTGACCCAACAATCATGTAAATGATGTCCAAAGTACTTGAGTCTGACCCTTGAAGAATTAGACTGAGTTTTAGGTCAGTACTACTAAGAGCTGGAAGGCATTGCTGAGTTACCAACTCAAATGTGTTAAGGAGCATCCTCCTGAAAATATCCTATACTTAGTCCATGCTAATAACATAAAACTATATGCATACAAACAGGTTATTATTCAAATGCATACATACATTATATTTTTGTGTTTTCTGGGACTTGGTTGTGGGGGATGGCAAGAGAGGAAAGGATAAGACTCTTTCCTTGTCATCTTTCTGAGGAATGTGAATAAAGTTGTTGGCAGATGGTTCACACATTTCATTCTGAAATATCTTATAGTGACAAATAACAAAGTGTATATAATTAGCCTTATGCAGATGGCAGGAGAAGTGTTGATATTCATCTCAACAAATTCTTCACAAAGACTATTTTAAGAGGCAAGATTCAAAGACAGCTCACAAATCATCTAAAGATGAATTAAACAGATTTTTGTTCAAATGGGAGGCCTGACTAGCAAGTCACTCATCATTAAAATAAAAGCAGTGTTTGGTGATGGAAGGAATAAAATCTTTAATGAGATTGGATCTAGTTTG
Source organism: Myrmecobius fasciatus (assembly GCA_023553655.1). Lineage (NCBI taxonomy): Eukaryota > Metazoa > Chordata > Mammalia > Dasyuromorphia > Myrmecobiidae > Myrmecobius > Myrmecobius fasciatus. The sequence goes on from JAJPUD010002437.1 coordinate 190,333, forward strand.
ATGGAATTTTTTGGAACTGATTACCATTTCATCACTACCCAGTTAGTTAAACTGACAATTAACTAGTTAAATCACTGGTCAATGACAAGTAAATTTAAGAAAATTTTTAAACCTGTATTGACACAGATATTAAGAATTAATTTTTATAACAACTTGAAAAATTAGGACATCTAATAAAATTAGTATAATAATATTTAGGGGTAAATATAATATTTGTAGAAAATTTTCATGTTTGTTTTTATTTGATACTCATGACAACTCCGTGAGGTAGATGCTCTTATTACCTTCATTTTAGAGATAAAGAAAAGAAAGTTGATGAAGCTATATGATTTTCCTAGGGACAAATTCAATCATTACCGAAATAGAATAAGAACTCATATATTCCTAAGTATAGTCCTTTGTCCATTATGCCCATTTGTCAAGATAATAACAATAATAATAGTAACATTGATATAGTACTTATCATGTGTCAGGTAATGTGGGAAATGCTTTACAATTATAATCTCATTTAGTCTATCTAGCTTCTGCTAAAAACTTCATTTCAAAATTTTATTTTGAACAATTCACAGAGGTAGCTCTAATCCCCAATAGGAAAATAATTAAAGGATATGGGTAGTGAATTTAAAAAAAAACATGAGCCATGGATTGTTAGTAATTAAGTGAAAATCAGAAAAAAATAAAGATGTACAAATTAGTACATTAAAGTGCTACCTCAAAATAATCAAATTGATAAAAATCATCAAAATAACAGAAGTCAGTGAAGATTGGATTGTGGAGAATTAGATATTCTAATGTACTGTTAGTACACTTGCAAAGTTGTAGAATCTCTTTGGAGAATAATTTCTTAGTATACAGAAAAAAGGGTCCTGTGTCATAGTCTTTTACTCATTAATTAAAGTATTGGGAATATACTCTGAAAGTGATATTGAAAACAAAAATTATTATCTATTCATGTATTTCCATAACATTATATAGAAAAAAAAGATGGGGTGCTCATCTTATAATATTTTTTTTAATTTATTTTATTTGCATAACATATGTGTGGGTAATTCTTCAACAATAACCCTTACATAGCTTTCCATTACAAATTTTTCCCCCCAACTTCCCCACCCCTTCCCTAGATGGCAGGATATCCACTACATGTTAATTATGTTAAAATATTGGCAAATCGAATATATGTATACATATTTCCAAACTTATCATTGTTGTGCAAGAAAAATCTTATCTACACAAACGATATATCAGATAAAGGAAACACAATGTAAGCAAACATCAATCAAGGAGTATGAGAATGTTATGTTGTGGTCCACATTTCGCATCCCTCTCTCTGGGTGTATATGGCTTTCTTCAGTGAATAATTGGAGGTGGTTTGAAACATATCATTGTTGAAGAGAGCCATGTCCATCAGAATTAATTGTCATATAGTACTGTTGTTGCCGTGTATAATGATCTCCTGGTTCTGCTCATTTCACTCAGCATCAGTTCATGTAAGTCTCTCCAGGCCTCTCTGAAATCATCTTGCTGGTCATTTCTTACAGAACAATAATATTCCATAATATTCATATACCATAATTTATTCAGCCATTCTCCAATTGAAGGGCATCTATTCAATTTCCAGTTTCTAGCCACTACAAAAAGGGCTGCCACAAACATTCTTGCACATGTGGGGCCTTTTCCTTTCTTTATGATTTCTTTGGGATATAAGCCCAATAGAAATGCTGCTGGGTCAAAGGGTATGCACAGTTTGATAACTTTTTGAGCATAGCTCCAAATTGTTCTCCAGAATGGCTGTATCCGTTCACAGCTCCACCAACAATGCATCAGTGTCCCAGCCCTCCCACAACCCCTCCAACATTCATCATTAACTTTTCCTGTCATTTTAGCCAATCTGACAGGTGTGAAGTGGTACCTCAGGGTTGTCTTGATTTGCATTTCTCTGATCAACAGTGATTTGGAGCACCTTTTCATATGACTATAAATAGTTTTAATTTCATCCTCTGAAAATTGTCTGTTCATATCCTTTGACCATTTATTGATTGGAGAATGGCTTGAATTTTTATAAATATGAGACAATTCTCTATATATTTTTGAGATGAGACCTTTATCAGAACCCTTGAATGTAAAGATGATTTCCCAATTTATTACTTCCCTCCTAATCTTGTCTGCATTGATTTTGTTTGTACAAAAACTTTTTAACTTAATATAGTCAAAAGTTATCTATCTGGTTTTCAATTAATCATCTTATAATATTGAAGAGCTGATGCAAAGGTAGAATGTCAGAAGAAAACAAGGAAGGCCTCGAATATGTTGGATAAAACTTTGGTGGAAACCTTTTTATCAGAACACAATTGGGAGTCACACAGTTTAGGCAAGTATGAATGAGATGTGCTTGTCATCTTTAAAGGGAAACCCTAAATCAATTAAAACATAGATCTATTTGAGTATTAAGGCTAATTTCTCCCCCCAAAAATTTTCAAAAAAATGCTAAATTACATGAAAGTATATCTAAAGGATAAATAATAAAAGGGGATAATTAAATTGATATATTAATGTAATGATAATACACTCAAGACTAAAAATATTAGGAGGTAGCATATTACAATGGAAACAATACTGGTTTTGGCATGAATGGAGCTGGATTCCAATTTGTCTTCTGTCCCTGTAGCTTAATGAAACTGGGTTAAGTTCCAAGCTTTTGGGACCACCTTCATCTGTAGATGAATTTAATTGTCATCAGGAGGATCGTCTGCAAGGTTCCTTTTAGTTATAAATATATGATTCTATATATTTTTCAATATAAGTTGAATATGAATTTAAATGAAAATGAATTTAAATATAAAATATAAGAATTTAGTGAAATTGTACAAAGTTAAAACAATAAATGGGAATAAAATTCATGCTAATTATACAAAAGAGGTAAAGAAAATCAGCATACTAATAAGGAGTTAGAAGGAGTGACTAAAAGTTGTTATAATATTTGAGGATAAGCTAGCAAATTTATGTATCAGTTTAGTTTGTACTTTCTTTGAAGTTTAGAATATTAAAGAGTGTTTGGCTAATAGAAGGCTTAAGTGACTTGCCCAGGGTAAGGTACTCATGGCAAGTATGTGTTAATGACAGAACTTGAACCAAGATCTTCCTGGATAAGAGACTAGTTCTATAGATACTGTATATGATATTATATATACCAACATTAATAAGTAATATGACCCTAAATTTTTAATGAGCAAGTTTGTATTTTTAAAATAAATTATTTAAAATATTTTACTATTGTCAATAAAAAGTGCTTTTTATATGATACAATGATCATGTGTGAGGGGCAGAAAATATGTTTAAATTAAATAGGCTGGGGGGAACTAGGTGGTGAAGTGGGGAGAGTACAGGCCCTGGAGTCAAGGGGACCTGAGTTCATAATTAGCCTCAGTAACTTACTAGTTGTGTGATTCTTGCCAAATCCATTTATCCAAGATTGCCTTAAAAAAGAAAAATAGACCGAATGATTCTAAAAAGTTGTTAGTGAGGAAGTAATTCTTTTTTAAACACTGTGCTTCCAGAATCAAGAATAGTGTTTAACTTATTGGCATAGAGCTCTAGCCCAGTGCCAAGTGGTTCTGTTTTAAATAGTCCATCAAGCAGTTTTTTCCATGTGCTCTTGGAAGACATAGAACAATGATTTGCCATTCCTTGTAAATATTAGTGATTCTAATGGGGGAAAAATCTTCATAATAGAATCAGGAGTTTTCTTGGTTCTAGTTCCTAAACTTATTATATAACTCAACAATCTTTTCTTAAATTCTGGGTTTCTTTTTCTTCTAAGTCAATCCAAATCCAAACCAATCTAATAAACATTTATTAATTAACAGATATATTAAGGTCACTTGGACTACAAAGATATAAAACATTGAGTGTGTACAATAATATAAAATAGACCTAGATTGTGAGGGACTTTACTTGCCAAACTATCTTAGAGGTAATGGACAGTTGCTGGATTTTCTGCATCATGCTTCATCTTGTTGCTGCTTTTGTTTTTATTCTTACTTCTTCCACTTTATATATTCAATCAATTATTAAGACCCATTAATTTCATCTCTGCAACTGTCTCCTGTTTGTGCATTTATCCCCACTTCCACCCTCACCAATTGAGTACAACCCTTGCTTAGTATAGTGCCTGGGACATAGTAGGTGTTTGAAAAAAAAAATATTTACTTAATGCTTTTGATACCCAAATTGACTAAAGCAAGAGAATCCACTCTCTGGCTTCCCATAATTTAGGAGTTATGTCATTACTTTTCAAAGACTTTTTAGCGGCTGCCTATTGGATGTTAGGTGACTCAGTGAATAGAAAAGTGGGTCTGGAATCATTAAGACTTAAAAAAAAATAGCCTCAGACACTTATTGGCTGTGTGACCCTGGGCAAGTCTCTTACCTCTGTCTGCCTCAGTTTTCCCAACTATAAAGTGAAAATTATAATTGCACATATTTTACAGGATGATTATAAAGGTGAAATTAGATATTATTTGGAAAATATACTTAACACAAGATGCAATGCATAGTAGACACTTCCCTGCTAAGTTGCAACTCTTCTGCCTGGCATATAAACCTTTTCATCCTTTGTTCCGAAATACTTCATATTCTTCTCCTTCATAGATTGTCTGCTTTAGACAAATAAAACTACTTTCTATCATTGAAAAGATGTTTGCTGCTTTCCTACTTGTCTTCCTTATCTAGAATATTCTTTCTTCCTCTTTTTCTATTAAATTCCCATTCATCATTTACATGTCAAGCCAAATATTGTATCCTTCCTGAAGCCTTTCTTGGTCCTCTTACTTAATAACCTTCTGCTTTGTAATTTATATAATTTTTTTTGCATTTTTGTTGACACTTTCATTCAGTTATATAATAATGTGCATTTGTAGTTGTCTTTTTGTATTTTGTCCTCCTGCTTGATTTTAAGCTCCATAAGGGAAGGAATTATAAGTTATCTAAATCTTGTATCTTCCCCAGCTCTCAGCATAAGGAGAACAAGAGCACTAATAAGTCCTCAATACATAAATGAATATTGCAATAGACTTCTTTTTTTTCAAAACATGAAGGATAAATGAAGACATTCACATTAAAAGCTTTGGTATATTCAGAGGAAATGGGTCATAGAAGTAAGAGAGAAAGACAGAATAACAAAGTAGATAAAATGTTGGGTTTAGTGTTAGAAAACATGGGTTAAAGTCCTACCTCATATATTTGCAGTATGTTCATAGGCAGGTCATTTTAAATTCTCAGAACCTCAATTTCCTTATCTGTAAGTAAGTTCGATGTAATCATACTTACATCACCAACTTCCTAGGAGGGTTGTAATGAAAGAGCTTTGTGAGGTTTAAAGTACTCTAGTATTTAGAACATATAGTGTTTTAAGAGTGAAATTTTATCATTCTAATTTTTAGAAGTAGACATGCATTCTAATCATGTTTTATCCACAGAACTTGTATTTTTACACTATTTGTATCCAGATATATTCTTGCATGTTATTGTATGGGGGTCAACTCCTTAAAATATGCATTTTTTCACCCCAGTACACTTTTAAAATATTTTGAATAGTTGTCTTATTAAGAGAGAGAAGTGAATTGAAGTGCTATTTCCTCACAACTCAACATTAGCACCTCTACTTTTAAGCAGCTACAGCTGAAAATTTGGAGGAGTCACTCAAAGAAACATAAACAACAGGTTTAATGTACCAAAATTGAACATTATCTTCTTCCCCAGTGTCTTTTTAAGTGTTAAATTTAAAGGCTTTAGATGGAGTATCCATAAAATGTAATGAGCTACTCAGCTGGGCTTATGTTGTTTGCCAGTTTCCTCATATATTTTTAAAATGCAACTATTTTGGTGTTTTGTTTTCTGTTAAGATATTTCGTATTCTCAGACTTTTCTCCTCTCTTGTAGCTCTCAATCCACAAGGGTATCTTTATAATATTCCTTACATAGCCAAAAAAAATAGTTGGCAGCACTAAAGTTTCCACAATCTCTAGACCCTTAATGTGTATGAATTTCTGTGAGCCCAGAGCAACATTGAATGAAGAACAGCTGATCCCAAATCACTATAGGAAGGAAGAGCTTCTTGGAAAGTACGTTGCAACATGTTAAGTGCTCAAAAGTCATGGGGGGGTTTGAAAATGGATCTGAGAAAAAGCAATTCCCAATCTGTGCTCTCATTATCACATTGCATCTTTTAACAAAAGGAAAAGACAAACAAAATAAAAACTAAATTTTTTTACAAAGGCAGACTGCTTTGGTATGACAGAAGAGCCAACAAATTTCAAGTCAGTAGTGATTAATCACACCTATTTTATTTATCTCCTATATTAATCACCTAGCAAAATATCTGTGCTACATAAAAAATGAAAAAGTCCTCACAGAGATTATATTTTACTTTCTCAGGATACATCTCTAGGGAGGATGGCAGGGAAATGATTCTGGAAGAATGGTGATGTTATGGAAGGCAAGTGCCTTGGAGACCAGAGCATAAGTCTCATTTGATAGTTCATTTTGGTCACCCAACTCTTGGGATGAGGAAGAAGTTCTTTGGCTTTGTAGTAATTCAGAAAGGACTTTTGAAATCTATGGCAACTTCTTTCTCTCTCTGTTGTTGCATTTACTTGAGGGAGAACGTAGTAACTTTAATTTATTAATCCTCATAGGAGACTAACTGGTAAAGAAGAAGATCTCTGGGGCTTCTGTCCATGTCATATGACCTATGAGAAAACAGGTCTTGTTGGTTTTTTTATCCTTTTTTTTTTCTTTTTGCTGAGGCAATTGAGGTTAAGTGACTTGCCCAGGGTCACACAGCTAGGGAATGTTAAGTGTCTGAGACCAGATTTGAACTCAGATCCTGACTAAAGCACTCGTGCTCTATCCACTGTGCCACCTAGCTGTCCCTGTTATCCTTCTCTATGATGGGGTATGGGAGTGGATTTTTCTTCTCTGCTAGAAAAATGACCATCAAGAATCTGGGATTGAGCTGAGAGGCAGCCCTCTGCTGTCTTTCACATAGAGATAACATCTGAGCAATCTCAAGGGGGTATGAACATGCTCCAGTGTGTCCCATTATATTCATATTGTAGCCAGTCCAGCAACAATGTCCTAAAAAAAGAAGTAGACATTTTTAGATAGCATAACTTAGTGTATTGGAAAGAGAACTGGAATTGGAATCAAATGACCTAGTTTGAGATTCTGGCTGGACTACTTTCTGTGTGACCTTGTGTGTGTCATTTAAACTTAATGAGATTTAATTTCATACCTGTAAAAGGGCTGTAAGATCCCTTAAAGGCAAAGGTGTGCTAATAAATACTTTTTAAAAAATAAAGGCACATGCAACTTACATTATTATTAACATCCAAATTAATCTGTATTATAAATATCTTCTCAAGTCTACAAATAAATATTACAACAAAATAATCTTTTGTTTGGAGCTTGGCTGATTTCTGAAATCTAAATTCTCACATTGAAAACTCAAGAATTGAGTCTTAGGAATTTGTATAAATCAGTTATGGTTCTAGAAATATGATTTTGTTGTGTATTTATTTTCATATATCCTGAAATTATTTAACAAGTATTTTGTCTATATTACTATCTTTCCCACTAGATTTTGAGCCTACTTTCTGGCAGTCATTATGTATAACCTTGCTTTTGTATCTACCATAATGTGTAACTCATGATTGAATACTTAATGAGCAAACACTTCACTGGGTTTGAGGAGACTCATCTGTGGCCCACAGGCAACTTCTTTGTCTCTCTGTTTCTGCATTTACTTGTGGGAGAATGGAGTAACCTTAATTTATTAAGCTTCATAAGAGACTAATTTGTAAAGGATGTATTTTACTTTGAGAAGTATTTTAATTGAAATAAGCTATTCTTAGTTTGCAACTGACATGAAGAGATCATCAATCAATTTTTCAAAAAATGATAGAAAGTAGAATACATTGAAATAATCTATCCCCTTACCATTCAGATATGTAATATGAATTCAGGTGTTGGAGTTATATATTATCACCAAGGAGTTGGTAGGTAATAATAATAGCTAAAATATGTATAGTATTTTAAGGTTTGCAAAACACTTTACATATGCTATCTCATTTCTATCTTGTGGGTACTGCCACCATCAACAATTGAGAATGTTTTCAAATATTTTTCTCATGTTTCAGATTGAAATTTACTTGATATCCATATTACAGTCTGTTTCCAAAACTGCCTGAAATATTTTTCAGAATCATCTTTTGAATTTAACAGATGCTTGGACAGGTTGAGATGAAATTCCCTGAGGTTGGGGGAAGTAGTTTAAATCTTCCCTGAGAATTCTGATTCTTGATGTTTTTGTTCTATCCAGTCCTAAGAGAGAAAACTATAGTGAGGCTAGGACAGCAGGAAAGGATTACAAGATTTGCTGGAAATGTTGATAGGTGATGGAGAGATTGCAGCAGGAGAGGAAGACAGAGCTGATGTTCCGGAGTAGTTTTAGGGGAGCCAAAACACTATTAAGGCAATTGGGACTATAGACTAAAGATGAATGGTTTATCTCAGCTTTGGGTTTACTTGTAAGGAAGTGCCCATTTTTCTAAGAGAACTGAATGGAGGAATTGCAAAGGTTTCTAACTCCAACTCCTCTTCTTTGTAGTACTTTGTTTCCTTGTTATTATTTAAACTGCTATTTTAAAAATTCTGTTTCTCTTCACTTAAAACACATGTGATAAATCTTTTCTTCTGTACCCCAGTTGTGTCCTGATAGGATAATAAGAGAATTTTCAAGCTATTTGTATTCATAGAATTCAATAGGTTTGGCAGGTAAGCTCCATTTGAAGGTTATCTTTTCTATGTTTATAATGATCTATTATTTGATTTTATTAATATTTCTAGAAATTTAGCCAAAATACAGTTTAAACTGAATTTGTGGTTCATTTTAAACCTATTGATTATAGAGTCTTTGCTATAATATTATTGTTGATCATTAAGTATTCAGAAGGAGGGGAGGAGAGGATGGCTCTGGATCCCTTAGACAAAACATCTCTGTAATTCTTCAGAGAGGAGAAGGAAACAGAGGGATATACAAGAAATGAATATCTCATTACTAGTCAGCCAAATGGTAGAAGATTTACGTGATCCTTATCCCTAAAGGGAAGAATGAGTTACTAGCCAACCAACTTTGCTTCCCACAATAACATCTGCATATTATATGACTATAATGTAAAAATATATATATATATATATTACCCAGGGCAACTAGGTGATACAGTGGATAGAGCACCAGCCCTGAAGTCAGGAGAACCTGTGTTCAAATCTGGTCTCAGACACTTCCTAGCTGTAGTTTATCCATCCAATGGTCTTGAAAATGTGGGACATGTATCCCTGAGAACACACAAGATATTCCATTAAGGTGTGGAAAGAAAATAAAAAAACATCTACTTACTTTTAAATTTTAAAATAAGAAAAATTAAGTTTAACTCATTTAATATGAAAATTACTTCTGGTATCTTTTTTTTTTTTTTGGTTTGTATTTCAGGATGATCAAAGGTTATATATAATACAGAAGATACCCAGATGAAAGAGTTAGATTTATAAATCATAGAGGGCATTTTCAGTTAAGTTCATATTTGGGTCACATTATCTAATTTTACCTAAACTAACACAAAATGGACAAATGTTTTAAAAGAATTCTTGCAAAGAAACTTGGATTTGTGAACCCAAGTGAACACGAGGAAATTAGAACTCAGATTTTTCTTAATTTTTTGTTTTAGGCTAAATTCTTTTTCAGCTTGCATCACAAGGTAAAAATGACAATCTAATCATATCAAATTAGATTAGTAAGGCATTTAAAAAATAAAGTTTTATTACTAAAGTGATATGTCACCTAGGAAAATTCACATGTCGGTACTCAAAAAAAAGCTGGGAAGAATATTCTAAACTATTCAGAAGAGTTCTAAATGCTGAGTTTCAAATGAGTTTTAAACCTATTCAAACCAAGTTCTAGTAAAAATTGCTGAAAAAAGTCTAGCATAAAATAGGCTTAAATCAACATCTTACATCACACTCTATAATACATTTCAAATGGATACACGACCTTAATAGTAAAGATTGTACGATAAAAATAATAGAAGAGAGACAGTTCATATACTTCTCATAATTATAGGTAAGATATATTCTTAACAAAACTTGAAGACAAGGACAATTACAAAAGATAAAATAGGAAACTTTTTTTTTACTTGAAACTAAGAAGCTGTGACAGACAAAATAATGCATCTAGGATAAGTAGGGGAGAGATCAAATGGGAAAATATCAAATTTCTCTTTTAAGGATTTTACTTCATATATGGCAAATTGGTAAAGATTATAATGGGGGAGGGGCATGGCAAGAAAGATATAATAAAGTATTATTTTTGTTACTGCGTTTTGTTAATCATTCTGGAAAGCAATTTTGAATTATATTAATGTATAAAGACCTTTTGTCCAAAGATTCCTCTGCTGGGCATATACAAAAGAATTCATTGGCAAAAAGAAAGGCTGTCAATACATCAAAATATTTCTAGCCTCACTTTTTGTAGTAGGTAGCAAAAAATTGAAAAAAAAAGGATATACCCTTTAAAATTTACTTCCCTGTTTTAGGTACTGGAGTTATATTTTTCTCATGAAAAGGATTATGATGGTTATTTTTTTTTCTAAATTTTTGTTTTAATTGGTTGTCCCAGGTATGTAGACACAGATGATGAGGTTAATACTTGCATTGCCAGAGCTACCTCAGTACTGGGGCCTTCAAAAGAATATAAAAGAGAAGAGATATTAAGCTGTCCATCAAAATGAAGCCCTACAGAGCCCTTGTGCTTACCTAATTGTTGTATGTTTATGAAACCTGGATAGTATACCAGTGCCATGCCAGAAAAGTGAATTGCTTCTGTTTGAACTGTCTCAGGAAGATTCTGAAGATCATCTGGCAATATGAGGTACTGAGACTGAGACCCTTTCTTGAAGTATACTTCCAAGCATTCAAACTCTTGCAGAGAGTGCAACTTCAATGGGCTTGCTGTGTTATTCAAATGCCAGATGGATGGTGATTTCATTTTTGTACCTAATGTTTGTTTTTGGAATTAAGTATCTACTTTAAATCATATATAAATTTGTCACACTTTTTCCTCAGCTGCATATGACATGAAAGCTGGCCCTGTATTCAGGCACAAAATGATATATTCTATCTATCTGGGTACACATATGTGATACTCTAGAGGCAGCACCAGGCTTGGTGTTAGGAAGAATCTTGTCCCAAGTTCAAATTCAGCCTCAGATATTTACTATTTGTGTGATCCTGGGTAATTCACTCAACCTTGTATGACTCAGTTTCCTCATTTGCAAAATGAGCTGGAGAAGGAAATGACAAATCTCCAATATCTTTAAAAGAAAACCCCAAATGGGGTCATATAGTTGGATACAACTGAAGTGAATCAACAATAAAATCTATCTAAAATTAGCAAGCATCACCATAATGGAGGTAAGCTAGAAATTTTCCCAGTTAGATCAGGGGTGAAACAAAGAGTCCAATTAACATTATTATTATTCAGCATTGTACTAGAAATGAAGATTATAGCAATAAGACAAGAAAAAGTAATTGAAGGAAAATAAAAAGGCAATGAGGAGCTGCAATAATCATACTCTGGAAATTATATGATGGTGTACTTAGAGAATATTAGAGAATTAACTAAAATACTAATTGAAATAATTGGTAACTTTAGCAAAATTTCAGAATATAAAATAAATCAACATAAATCAATCAGTATTTCTATATATTACCAACAAAGTCCAGTATGTAGAAATAGAGAAACTCCATTTAAGATAACTGCATCCTATCTAACATACATGAGTGTCTATCTGCCATGATAAAACCAGGAACTATATGAATATAATAAAAAAACACTTTTCACACATATACAATTAAATCTAACAATTGGAGAAATATTAATTGATCATGGGTAGTTCAAGCTAATATAATAAAAATGACAAATCTACTTAAATTAATTTACTTATGTAAGTTCCATAACAATCAAATTACCAATTTTTTATAAGGATAGAAAATATGACAAAATTAACTTGGAATTACATAAGTTCAAGGGAATAAGTGGAAAAAATGTGAAGGAAGGTAGCCTAGCAGTACCAGATCTCATACTGTATTACAAAGTGGTAATTATCAAAACAATCTGGTATTAGCTAAGAAATAGACTGGTAGAGCAATCGAATAGATTAGATATGCAATTCACAGTAATAAATAACAATAGTAATCTAATGTTTGATAAATCCAAAGATCCAAGCTTTTGGGAAAAGAATGTTTTTGACAAAAATGCAGGCAGAACTAGAAAGCAGTTTGACATAAAGTAGGTATTGATCCACATCTCACGATGTATATTGAGAGGTTAAATGTTTTCTTGATGTGGAGATTAAGGGTAATATCATAGGTAAATTAGGAGAGCATAGAAAAGTTTATCTGTCAGATCTATGGAGAAGAATTTTTAACCAAATTAGGGACAGAGCACAATATAGTGTGCAAAATAAATATTTTTGATTCCATTAAAGTGAAAAGGTTTTACACAAACAAAACCAATGCAACCAAAATTAAAAGGAGAATAGAGAGCTGGTAAACATTTTTTATAGCAAGTTTCTCTGATAAAGGCCTCATATCTCAAATGTATAATGAACTGACTCAAATTTATAAGAATACATGTCATTTCTCAGTTGATAAATGATCAAAGTATATAAACATATTTTCAGAAAAAGAAATCTAAGCTATACATAGTCATAGGAAGAAATGTTCTAAATCACTGCTGATTATGGAAATGCAAATTAAGACAATCCTATGGTACCACTCACACCTCTCCAATTAATTAATATTACAGAAAAGAAAAGTGACATGTTGGAAAGGATGTGGAAAAATTGGGACATTAATGTGGTATTGGTGGAATCATTAACTGATGCAACCATTCTGGAGAACAAACAACTCTTTCCAAAAAGCTGCAAAAATGTGCATATTCTTTTATCTAGTTATACCACTACTATGGCTGTATTCCAAAAAAAAAATAGAGAAAAAAAGAAAAGAAGTTATTTGTACAAAACTATTTATAGCAGCTTTTTGTTATGGCAAAGAACTGGAAAATTGGCACTTATCAATTGAGAGATGGCTAAATAAACTATGGAATATGGTTGTAATGGAATACTATTGTACTATAAGAAATTATAAGCAGGATGTTTTCAAACAAAACTTGGGAAGACTTATATGATCTGATATAAAATGAAGCAAGCAGAACTAGAAGAATATTGTATACAGTAATATTAAAAACATGTGATAATTCCCTGTGAAAAAATTTAGTTATTTGCAACAATACAATGACAATCCAGAAGAAGTTGTGATGGAAAATGTTATCCACCTTCAGTGGAGTGGGACTGAAATAGCCAGGTGTTCCTGAGGAGATGAACTCATTAATTATGGTAAATGCAGAGAAAAACATTTATCAGAGATTAATTCCAAGCAGTCACTATTATATCATATGGTTCCAATACAGATAATTGATTCAACCTACATAAAAATTTTCCAGTAGGGAAGCATCATGATGACTTTACCAGAAACTTAAGGGGGACTGTAGCATTGGAGTAATGTGTTGCCCCTCCCCAAGTATTCCCCAAATGGCTGCTCTCTCATTTGTAATTCCTGTGCATCTTCACTATTCCACTTGAAGCTGTATTTATCACTTGGAAGGTTTTATCGGTATTTATGGGGGAGATATTATAGTGAAAATTTTCTGAAACTGCCATTTCAGAGGATGTCATTGTTTTGAATTAATTATGTCCTATTGGCAGACAAAATAAAAAGTAGATATGTTAGTATGGTCTTCTGTGCTGACAAGAGTGTATTTATTCCATGTGAGGAGATCAGGTGAAGACTTTGTATAGAAGGCATTATTCCTATTGATGCATAAATCTTACAAACAAAAATGGCATATGAAAAAATGCTACAATATGGAGACTTCATCAAAAATAGTGTTGAGAAAATTTGGATATAAAGCAAATAGAAGGAATGGAACAGAATGGACTAGAAAGTAGAGACCTTGTGCATTCACATAAAAATAATGGAAATGTTTTTCTCTTCATAAAATAATGATCAGTTTTGATTATTTATAAAAATGGAAGGATCTGGCCGACGGTATGTCATCTAATTACCATGTTATGACCACACCATTTGTAAAGTATGTATTTGCATTCACAAGAATGAGTAATTTCTTTTTGATTTAATAAGAAACCAAGCTCTCTCTGCTTCATTTCATAGCTTAAAATATGTTAAAATTTCTTATTTATAGTCCTTCCTCAAATAACATCTTAAATCTCTGAGGAATACTCTTGTCCTATCTCTTTTTCTTTCAAACTCCTCCTCAGAATACAGAATCTGCATTTAAAACTAGGATGTACATGCTGTTTAAGAATGAACCTAAAATATGCATTTTGGGAATAAATGTAGATATAACACTAGTATATATAAAAACAAATAACCAGGACAAATGAAATAAGTGAATGATTAAAATAATGATAATGCCTTCTATTTGTAAATCACTTTCTATGCCCCACCCTCCATAAAATACACATATGTCTGTGCTATTCTTAGCTTAAAAATATTTACTGGTTTTTGCCATATTTAGAATAAAATATCAGTTCTTCAATCTGGCATTTAAGACCCTCCACAGTTTTACTTCCACCCATATTTTTATTTTCTATATAATTTCACATATTCTTTCCTGATCACATACTTTATAAAGCCAAGCTATCCTATTATCTGTTCCTTATTTTCTCATCTTTGCATAGATGATCCAACATTTGTGGAAAACATTAATTCCTCACCTTCACCTCTTAGATTTTCTGATTTGCTTTAAAAATTAGTTTGGTGCCCCCTTCAACTTTTTATCTTGTATTTATTGTTTTTTCTGTTTTTTAATGTTTATAAATTATAATGTAAGTGTAATGCCTAAGGAAAGAATTATCTAATTTTTTATCTATAACCTGAGTATGAAGCACTCTCCAACCAAACATTTGATTTCTTCATTGATTTCCCTCAAAAGTCTGGCTACAAGTTGCATGTAGTAGTTATTTCATAAATGTTTATTAAATTGAATTAATTCTTTCCTTGAAGTATTTTTTACTCCATTTACAGTTAAGAGAAATTTTATAGATATTCTGATTTATGAATGCCATTTGTTGGTTGCATCAAGACCCAAAACATTTCAGAGAGTCCTGAAAAATATCTATAACCATAACAAAGGATTGGCTCTTATCGTCAGGAGGAAAGAAAGAGTGTGTGCCCACATTATGTAATCAGATGGCCAACATATAGAAGTTATCCATCAGCATATATATATATATATATATATATATATATATGTGACAGAATACAAATAGATCATAAAGTGAGTTCAGATTTTAGGAGGAAGATGAGAGAGATGAAATTGCAAAATTCCTTTAACAACCCCAAACTTCTAGAAAAATATATCTTTTTACCACCAGTATTCTACCAAGTTTCTATATGGATTCAAGAATGGAATGCAATAGACTAAAAAATTAAACATTAGAATTACCCAGAGGGTAATGAAAGAGGCACATGGTGGGTTAGAGCAGGCTATAGTATCTAACAAATAAGGAAAATTGAGAAAAAGAAGAAAGGATGTCATCAGAGAAATGTATGATTGAAAAGAAAATAGACTAGTGACCTGGTTAGGGTGTGAAATAACAGGTAGACAGATTGAATGCTTCATTGGTTTCCTTGTAATGTCCAGAAGAAAGTGAGGAAAGCCTTCACTAAATTTTGGCTAATTTGTGGAATCACAGAAAATATTTGCACAGGAAAAGTAGACATGGATGAGTCATTGAAGAGAACTTTCTAATTAATGAAATTGCAAATACATTTGAGAACCTGAGATGGTGCATTGATTGGACAGTGGGAGTAATGGGTGTAGAGTCACAAAGATTTGGCATATGTTGCCAAATCATCACACATTCATCACACTTATCAGATTCACTAATATGTCAGACAAAAGAAAATGATAAATGTTGGAGAGGATGTGGAGAGATTGTTACATTAATGTGCTGTTGAACTTGTGAACTATCCAACCATTCTGGAGAACAGTTTGGAACTATGATCAAAGAGCTATAAAAACTTTAACTTAGCAATAGCAGTTCTGTATCCCAAAGAGTATTATTATTATTATTATTATTATTATTTTGCTTTTTGCTGAGGCAATTGAGGTTAAGTGACTTGCCCAAGGTCACACAGCTAGGGAATGTTAAGCCTCTGAGACCAGATTTGCACTCAGGTCCTCCTGACTTCGGGGCTGGTACCCTATCCACTGCACCATCTAGCTGCCCCGAGAATTATTTTTAAGGGAAAAAATACTATTTGTATAAAACATTTTGAAGCGGAAAATAACTAGAAATTGAAAGGATGCCCATTAATGGGGAATGTAACTAAATTGTGGCATATGATAGTAAGGGGATACTATTTAACAAATGACAATCAGGCCGATTGCAGAAAAACCTGGAAAAGTGACATGAACTAATGCAAAGTGAAGTTATCATAACCAGGAGAACATTATACATAGAAATAATATTGTACAATAATCAACTCTGATTTAGTTATTCTCAGAAATACAGTGATTCAAAATAATCCCACAGAACCTACCTCAAACAATCCCTTTTGCCTGAAGTCTTTCCTTGTACTCCCCTAATATTCATATTCTTCCTTTCAAACTACTTGATTGCTACTTAGTACATATTTATATGCATATCTATCTACATATGTGTATATTATGTGTGCATCTATATATATATATTTGTGTGTACGTAATATCCAATATATATACACATACATAATATCTATATATAATTTCTGTACTTCTTCTCTACCGCATTGCAACATTAGTCCTTTTTTGCAAGTAGGAATCATTTCATTTGTAGTAGTTTTCTTCTGGATGCTGCATATAAAGTTGGCATCAAAATAAACATTTATTGATTTTTGTTTTATTAGTAAAAGCTGCTTTTATTTGCTCTGAAGGATGGATCAAGTGAAAGACAATAAATAGCCCTGAACTTGCTCTTTTCTGCTGCTTTCTTTCAGACGTCAAACTCATGTGTCCTGTTGTTTTCCCGGGCACTTGGGGTTAAGTGACTTGGTCAGGGTCACACAGTTAATAAGTGTTAAATGTCTAAAGCTGGATTTGAACTCAGTTCCTCCTGACTTCAGGGCCAGTGCTCTATCCACCTCACCATCTAGCTGCCCTCAAACTTATGTCTTTGGTAAATCAGAAGAATTTCAGATCAGAACTACAAAAGGGTTGGGCAGACTAAAGTGCCTGATAGGATAGTAATAATGAAAGAAAGGATCTATATAAGGGAAAAGAACAAGATCAAAGGATCTCCACTTGGAAAGTAAAGCCAGGGGAAAGGTAAACTCCCTCTGCATAATCTGGGGAAGTACAAATCAAGTTCTACCTCCATTTTGAATCTAGTAGTATTCACACTTTTCAAGCTGTATATTTTTCTTTTGTGTTTTTTTTCCTGAAAAGGTAAAATAAAAGTTTGACATACCACTGGTCTATATATCAGTGGAAAGACCTGTTGGAAGAGATCCTTTATTTTCTGCAGTATTTACTTTTACTATTTTAAAAATCAAGTTATTACATATAAGTAAAATATAGACAAATAGCATGTATTTGTCAAAGGCCAAGTAAAAGCTTTATTTTTCAAGATTATGGAATTTTGAGCAGAATTTTTGTTCTTATTATTTTATGGCTTTTGTTGAATTTTGTCATTGATTTTCTTCTTCTTTGTAACTGTGATCTGCATTTTATCCATATAATTAATTTACCTATCTTAATTTCTATCTCCATAACTATCTATATCATTTATATCTATAGAGATAACTCTTTCCCTTTGTCTTTTGGGATTATTTACTGCTGCAAAAAGGGATACCTTAAATTTCTCTCCATTTATGATATATACTGTTTATTTTGGTGATTTTATTTTATTTTATTTTTGTATTTTATTTTTTTGGCCAAGTTTGGTCATTGACTTGATAACTAGAACTTCAAAGTAACAAAACCACAATAATGATGTCTCTTTTCTTTTATCTTCTCTTCAACAAACCTTCATTTAAGGTCGATCCATTGATTTTTTCATTGTAATAAAATGCCTGTTTATTTTTACAATGCATTGTTAAAAGATGTATTTTTTTTAGTTTCTTCAGCATTGTTGAAAGTTTAATGAAATAAATCTCTTTAAGTGGCCATGATACAATATGTAATAAACATGGGAAATGGAAATGATTAATAAGAGGATAGAGTATAAAGCTGATTATTTTTTTTAATCTAAGACATTGCTGGTAGAAAGCTCTGAATATTAAACTTTCTCAGCGAATTAAAATGTTGACAGAATCCTCTTCTCCCTTGGCTATTTTCCCCAACTTTGGAAACCAAAGGATATCTTTAAGTCTTTAGAATAAGGGGATCAGTCTCTGAAAATGGAAATTTAGAAGGAGGCAATCGACATAAAGGGAAAAATGTAACAGGATTTGGATTGAATGCTGCTTATATAGATTTGTAATTGTAATAATACTATTATTAAAATACCAACAATAGGACTGCAAAAGAATGGTTTATATTTGCTTTTAGAGACAACGGGTTGTATGTAGTACAAAGATATCAAATTAAAATTAAAACAGGGTCTACTAAACCAAAATAAGGATCTCTGTGGGTCACATATTGCTTAGAAAACCACACATTAGCATTATTTTTTATGTTTTTATATATTTTGATAAATATTTTCCAATTATATATTTATTTTATTCCTGCACTGGGTCACATGCATTATGTTTAAAACTTTTGTATGGTGGATGGACAGCTAGTCTTGGAGTTCCAGAAGACTTGGGTTTGGCATATACTATCTGTGTGACATTAGGCAAATCACTTAGCTTCTCAGTGAGAAGGTGTTGACCTGCGTTGTTAGAGGTAATTTCTTAATTAAGTAATGAAATGAAATGAAATTTCCTTATGAAATCCTAATGAAATCAAAAGTAAAGTCTCTATTACTAAATTTACATTTATATAGACATAGTTGGCAATTTTTCATAATAACCCTCAAATGTGGGTAATGCCAGCATTATTGTTTCAACATCCCAGATGAGGAAACTGAGTTTTAGAATTGTATGGAGAGTAAAATAACCTTTGAATTGGGAATTGGGATGGTCCTTAATAGCCTTTTGGTCAAATCTATAGCTGAGAAGAAATCCATGCCCTAAGCTATCATACCTACAAGGAGGAGAAATCAGCACTTATCCTAGCAGATTCATCAAATAAATGGATGCTTTAAATTTTAGGAAAAACTTTCTTGATATAAAGTCTATATTTGATTACTTTTACCTTTTATCCATATCTTCTACCCCTAACTCTCTATGGACAAACAGAAAAAAATTAAATCTACCTTCCAGACAAAAGCCCTTGAAATACCTCAAGAGAATATCTTACTCTCTTTCTCTTTTACTTGCTAAAAATTCTTACTGCTTAGCTCCTGTACCTAATACATATGGAGCATAGGCTCAGAATCCTTAATCATCATTTTCTTTAGCTAATCTTCAGTTTATGAATGTCCTTCCTAAAATATGTTGCCCCAAACTGAATGCAATATTCCAAATGTGTTCTGACCAGAGCAGAGTACTGAAGGTACAACTCTTCCTTTACCTTGGAAGCTATGCTTTTCTTAGTTGACTATAAAGTAAATTAGCTTTTTGGGGACTCCCTATAGCTTTGCTGACTCATTGAATTTATAGTATACCTAAGTCTCCATATATCTTTTATGAGTGAAGTCCTTAGGTATTAACTGTTATCTCCTCGTTGGTAATCCATGGTTGACATTTGTCTCTTCTTTTTATCTCTACAGAACCAGTTCTCCCCCACACTATGAAAAATATAATAATCTAACCAAAGACCATACACAATAGTAAATAAAACTTATGACAATTTAAATGAAAGCTAACTTTTCCCCCAATTCAGTTTAACTTCAAAGTCTGACCTTTTGTACTTTCATATTTCAAAATTATCTGAAAAAATTTCACTATAGTTGGAGAGTACTACTTTTGACATAAATTATATTAATTCACCTCATATTATTTAATCCTATCAGAATGTCAATTTCATCTGCTCTTGAAATTCTGGTTCCTTCAGTATTCTAGGGCATGACAGATCATTGAGAACTTTCCTCATTTCTTTTAAAAATTATTTAGTATTTTATTTTTCCTCAGTTACATATACAACACTTTCAAACATCTTTTTCCAAAACTTCAAGTTCTGAATTCTCTCCCTTCCTCCCTTGCCCACTCTCTATTGATAGGGTGAGCAATTTGATATAGATCCTATATATGTAATCATGCAAAACATTTTCATATTACTCATATTATAAAAAATAGACAAAAAAACCCTCAAGAAATTTTTTTTTTAAAAAGTGTATTTCATTCTGCATTCTTTCATAGGGGATGTATAGCATTTTTTAATCCTAAGTCCTTCAGAGTTGTATTGGATCATTGTATTGCTGAGAATAGCTAAGTCATTCTCAGCTGATCATCTTACAATATTGCTATAACTTTTCACTTTGCATCAGCTCATGTAAGTCTTTGCAGGTTTACTGAAAGCCTCCTGCTCATCATTCACTCACTCTCTCTCTGTCTCTCTGTCTCTCTTTCTCTCTCTCTGTATCTCTCTCTCTCTCTGTCTCTCTGTCTCTCTGTCTCTCTCTGTCTCTCTGTCTCTCTCTGTCTCTCTCTCTCTTCCTGAGGCAATTGGGGTTGTGACTTGTCCAGGCTAGGAAGTGTTAAATGTCTAAGATCAAATTTGAACTCAAGCCCTCCTGACTTCAGGGCTTGTGCTCTATCTTTTGTGCCACCTAGCTGCCCTCAGATCATCATTCTCAATAGCACAATAATAATCCATCATAATCACATACCATAGTTTGTACAACAATTCCCCAATGATGGGGATCCCCTCAACTTTCATTTCTTTGTCACTTAGAAAAAGATTTCCTATACATATTTTTGTACATATATGTCCTTTAAAAAAATCTTCTTTGCTATACCAGATCTAAAGCTTTGCTGTACCAGATCTAAAACTTTGCTGTACCAGATCTAAAACTATATTACAAAGCAGAGGTCATCAAAATCATTTGGTACTGGCTAAGAAATAGAATAGTCAATCAGTGAAATAGGATAGAATCACAAGATAAACTAGGCAATAACTATAGCAATTTAGTCTTTGATAAACCCAAAGACCCCAGCTTCTAGGATAAATACTCACTATTTGACAAAAACTGCTGGGAAAATTGGAAACTACTGTGGAAGAAATTAGGGCTTGACCCACATCTAACATCACATACCAAGATAAGATCTAAATGGGTTCATGATCTGAATATAAAGAGTGATATTATAAGTAAATTAGAGGAATATAATATAGTTTACCTCTCAGACCTATGAAGATGGAATAAATTTATGTCCAAAGAAGAACTGGAACTCTTAATTGAAAACCAGATAGATAACTTTTCCTATATTAAGTTAAAAAGTTTTTGTACAAACAAAACCAATGCAGTCAAGATTAGGAGGGAAGCAATAAATTGGGAAATCATCTTTATATTTAAGGGTTCTGATAAAGGTCTCATCTCTAAAATATATAGAGAATTGTCTCATATTTACAAGAATTCAAGCCACTCTCCAATTGATAAATGGTCAAAGGATATGAACAGACAATTTGCAGATGGTGAAATTAAAATCATTTCTAATCATATGAAAAGCTGCTCCAAATCACTATTGATTAGAGAAATACAAATTAAGACAACCCTGAGGTGCCACTATACACCTGTAAGATTGGTTAAAATGACAGGAAAAGTTAATGATGAATGTTGGAGGGGATGTGGGAGGGCTGGGACACTGATGCATTGTTGGTGGAGCTGTGAACGGATACAGCCATTCTGGAGAGCAATTTGGAACTATGCTCAAAAAGTTATCAAACTGTGCATACCCTTTGACTCAGCAGCATTTCTATTGAGCCTATATCCCAAAGAAATCATAAATGAAGGAAAGGGCTCCACATGTGCAAGAATGTTTGTGGCAGCCCTTTTTGTAGTGGCTAGAAACTAGAAACTGAATAGATGCCCTTCAATTGGAGAATGGCTGAATAAATTATGGTATATGAATACTATGGAATATTATTGTTCTGTAAGAAATGACCAGCAGGATGATTTCAGAGAGGCCTGGAGAGACTTGCATGAACTGATGCTGAGTGAAATGAGCAGAACCAGGAGATCATTATACATGGCAACAAGAAGACTATATGATGATCAATTCTGATGGACATGGCTCTCTTCAGCAATGAAATATTTCAAACCATTTCCAATTGTTCACTGAAGAAAGCCATATACACCCAGAGAGAGGGATGTGAAATGTGGACCACAACATAACATTCTCATACCCCTGATTGATTTTTGCTTACATTGTGTTTCCTTTATCTGATATGTCTTTTGTGTAGATAAGATTTTTCTTGCACAACAATGATAAGTTTGGAAATATGTATACATATATTCGATTTGTCAAATATTTTAACATAATTAACATGTAGTGGATATCCTGCCATCTAGGGGAGGGGTGGGGAGTTGGGGGGAAAATTTGTAACAGAAAGCTATGTAAGGGTTAATGTCGAAGAATTACCCACACATATGTTATACTAAATAAACAAACAAACAAACAAACAAACAAATAAATAAATAATACCTCCTCAAAAAAAAATCTTCTTTTAGGATATAAACTTAGTAGGGGTATTGTTAAGTCACAGAATATGCTTTGTTTTATAGCCCTTTATGCATGGTTCCAAATTGCTCTACAGAAAAATTGAATCACTTCATAACTCCACCAATAGTACATTAATGTCTCAATTTTCCCACATCCCCTCTACTATTTGTCATTTTCCTTTTCTGTCCAATCTAATAGGTTTGAGATAGTACCTTCAATCACTATTGAATTACAGCATTTTTTTCATATGGCTATAGATAGGTTTGATTACTTCATCTAAAACTATTCATATCTTTTGATCATTTATCAGTTGAGGAATATTTGTTTTTATAAATTTGACATATCAATTTTATAAAATTGACTATATGTTTGATAAATAAGGTCTTTATCAGAGAAACTTACTTCACAAATTTTCATAGTTACTACCTCTATTTCTTTCCATTCTATTTTCCCTTCCCCCTCAATTTATTCCATTCTATTCTCTCTCTCTCTCTCTCTCCTTTTATCCTGACCCTCCTCCAAAAGTATTTTGCTTTTTACCACCTCCACCGCAATTTGCTTTTCCCTCTATCACCCCTCCCATCTTTTCTTATTCCCTTTTCCTCCTATTTTCTTCTAGAGTAAAATAGATTTTTATACCCAATTGAATGTATATAATTCCTTCTTTGAGCCAGTTCTGAAGAGAGGAAGGCTCACTTTCCTTTCCTTTATCTCCCTCCCCTTTTCCTCCAATGCTTTTTTCTTGTTTCTTTTATGTGAGTTAATTTACCCCATTCTGTTTCTTCTTTCCCTTTGTCCCAGTACATTTCTCTCTCACCCTTAGTTTTATTTTACTTTTTATTTATCATTCCTTCATGTTCAATTTATACCTATGACTGCTTTTAACTGCTCCAATAATAAGTTACAAGCATCATTCATGTAGCAATGTGAACAGTTAAACTCTCTAAGTCCTTTATGATTTCCCTTGCCCATTTATTTTTTTTTAATGCTTCTCTCCATCTTGTCTTTGAGAGTCAAATTTTCTATTCAGCTCTGGTCTTTTCATCAAGAATGCTTGCAAGTCAGTAAATATCCATTTCCCCCCTGAAGGATTACATTCAGTTTTTCTGGGAAGTAATTCTTGGTTGTGATTCTAGTCCCTTCACCCTCCAGAATATCATATTCCAAGCCCTTTGATCCTTTAATGTAGAAGTTGCTAAATCTTCTGTTATCCTACATGTGGTCATAATACTTGAATTGCTTCTTTTTGGCTGCTTGGAATATATTCTCCATGACTTGGGAGCTCTGAAATGTGGCTATAATATTCCTGGCAGTTTTTCATTTTTGGATCTCTTTTAGAAAGTGATCAGTGGATTCTTTCAATTTCTATTTTATCTTCTGGTTCTAGAATGTGAGGATGGTTTTTTATCTTATTTCTTTTAATAATTTAAAATATGTAATTTTTGACTTATTCCTGAAAATTTTTATAGAAGTCCAGAGTTTTTGGTTTTCTTTTTTGGAGAGGAGAAATCAGAGAATATCCAGGCCTTCTGATCCCTGAAGAACAATTTCCACCACAATATCTCTCATGGATTATTCAGCCTCTGCCTGAAGATTCCAGGGAGGGTGTACCTACATCCCTGCAAGCATGTCAGTTCTTTGATTGTAGTTTATGTCCATCTGATAAGTCTATAAAAGTACTGTGCTTCCTTTAAATTTTTTAGAAATGTGAGGAGTAAAATGCTACAGTTTTTCTATTATTCTCTTTTTCCCCGTGTGAGAGAAGGGACTAAAATTATAGATATCAGTTAGAGCAAAGGTGGGAAAAACCTGCAAAGAGAAATGCCATTTAAGTAATTCACCCGCATTTATGTTAGGTACCATTTTTCTTTCTGTATTAGGTATCACTGAAAACTATATATTAAAGTTACACATCTGGCACAGTGCTAGATTTTGTACTAAATAATTTAGGCAGTTTCTGACCACAGAAGACTTAAAATTCCAAAATTACTGTGCATCAAATAATATATATCCAAAAAAAGTAAGTAGTTACTCATTTTGAATGTTGGGGAAATTGATCAATTTGAAGATGCAGCACTAGTAGTACCCATATTTTTTAATGATTAAGATGCCCCAAATTATTAGCAATTATTCAATAACAGCAGAGCAGAAAGATAATCATAACAGGAATCAAAACCTAGAAATTTTTTGACACCATTACACTGGCTATGATAACTTTGTCCTGTCCATTAAACTTTTTAAGCAACTAACTTTTCATCTTTGAATACTTTGAAAGAACTTTGATTTCAGTCTTTACAATCCTGATTCTTTGCAATATAATTATTTTCTAAAACATTCATTTGCCAGAATTTGTTTAGATATTTTCCAATTATTGGGCCCATCATTTGTTTCCAGCTCTTAATTATTGAGATAATTTAGTTGCAAATATTTCAGTATGCATGAAAGATATTTTCCCCTATATTTTCTTTCTTGGAGTTGTTAATCTCTAAGTCAAATTTCTTGATTGAAGTATACTATTTAAGAAACCTTTTGGGTCTAATTCTACATTTTTTTCAAGAAGGGGAGAGAGTCTGTTCGAGGGCACAAAAGTATGAGATTGTCTATCAATGTATAAGAGCAAGTAGGTTAGTTTGTCTGGTACTTGAGAGTGAATGAAATTGATTCAGTTATTAAAAAAAAACTGGAGTGTAAGTAAGTATAACAAAACTGGTAGAATAGGGTTGGGGCTTGATTATGCTAAACAGAGACTGGATTTAGTTATAATGGTGATTTCCAAAACTTGATTATTATGAGATTTTCCAATTAAAGGGAAAAGAAGAAAACAAATACTGTATGGGACAGTTTTGAAGCCAATTACAATGTGCTAATATTTAAAAAGAATGCAATAAGAGGATCTGATGTTATAGGAAATGGGAGAAGCTAGTGTAGACAGAGAAAGAAGGAATAATAAAAGTATAAATATATTAAATTTATGATAAATTTTTAGTGACATTTGTAGAAGTTTTATTGACTTGTTTGGTGGTAGGAACAGAATTATACATAAAAGAAATTATACTTAAGTAACTTTTAGAAGCCTAAGAGGATCAAATGAAATTATGTCTTTGAAAGTTCTTTTCTAAGTATAGCATCTAAACTAATGTAAGGTAGAAGTAATATGAGAGGAAAACCTGTGATGTAAATGCAATTCAATCTTTGTCACAAAAATCCTTTTAAATGGGGCTATAGATTTTCAAATAAAGTACTTGTATCAAATGTCTATTTAATTTAATTTAATTCAGAATTAAATTCTGAGATTTTTACCTATCTCAACTGAGTCAGTTGCTCTGTATACATGTATACTGTTATTTTTCTTTCTTCTCAACAACGACAAATCTCAAAACTCAAATCTTGGAGGAAGGTGGAGCCAAGATGGTAGAGTGAAAATGTGACTCTCTGTGTCCTCCTCCAATCTTCTCTCAAATCAACAATAAAATAAGCCTCTGAACTGATCTTCAAGTCAACGAATGCAGAAACATTTGGACACTGCTTGCAGATATCTCTGAAGAACTTTATATCAGGTCTGTTTAACTCAGGCAGAGGGGTAAACAGTTTGCTCTGTGCAGCCCAGAAGTGAGGGTGGGACTCAGCTCAGTGTGGCAGAAACTCCAAACTCCAAACTCCAAACACCTGGAGTATATCTGAGGCACTTGGGACACTCTGCCCTGATTGGGGGCAGGTGTTCTGGCAGATTTGCCTCTTTTAAGGAATAATTCTGACTGAGTCCTAGCCCCCACTGGCCCAGCACCTTAAGTTAATTAGCGGAATTGCCTCAGGGCAAACTACCACAGCCACTGCTTCTCTAGCCTTAAACAGACCCACACCCTGTGTAAAAAATGAAGAAGCAAAAGAGAGCTCTCACCATAGACAGCTTCTATCAAGAGAAAGAAGGGCTGACCCCACATCCTGAGGTTCCTTTAGACAAAACTCCAGAAGAAGTCATCAAGGACCATCACTGGTCCCCTTTTCAAAAGGTCTTTCTGGAAGATTGCATAAAGAATCTCAAAAGAGAACTGGAGGATAAAGGGGAAAATAAACTGAAATCGGTGCAAGAAGGATACAATATCTTGCAAGAAGGATATAATGCCCTGCAAAAGAGATATGAAAAAGACACCAATTTATTGAAAAACATAATTGGTGAATTGGAAATAGACAATAATACACTGAAAAATAATATGAGTGAAGTGGAAAAAGAGGGCAATGAACCCAAAAATTCAATTGGCCAGTTACAAAAGGAGCTTAAAAAGGTAACTGAATAAAAAAAAAAACACTTTAAAAATAAGAATTGAAGAAATGCAAGCAAATGACTCAATAAAACTTCAAGAATCAGTCAAACAAAAACAAAAAAATGAAAAAATAGAAGAAAATATGAAATATCTCCTAGGAAAAACAACTTACTTGGAAAATAGATCTAGAAGAGACAATCTAAGGATTATTGGACTTCCTGAAAGCCATGATGAAAAAAAGAATCTAAACACTCTATTCCAGGAAATCCTGAAAGAAAACTGCCCTGAGGTTGTAGAATCAGAAGGCAAAATCACCATTGAAAGAATTCACCGATCACCTCCTGAAAGAGACCCCAAAATGAACACCCCAAGGAATATCGTGGCTAAATGTCAGGACTATCACACCAAGGAAAAGATTTTGCCAGTAGCTAGAAAGAAACAATTCAAATACCAAGGATCAATAATTAGAGTCACACACAATCTGTCAGCCTCCACATTGAAGGATTGAAGGGCCTGGAACCAGATATTCTGAAAGGCAAAGGAACTTGGATTACAGCCAAGAATAACCTATCCAGTTAAAATGAACATTATCCTCCAGGGAAGAAGATGGTCATTTAATGATACAGGTGAATTTCACCTATTTCCAATGAAAAGACCAGATCTGAACAAGAATTTTGACCTCCAAACACAGAACTCAAGAGAAGCATAAAAAGGTAAAAAGGAAAGGACTCTTAAGAATTTTATTTCTACTATGGGGATACTTAAAATTTTGGGGTATAATTACCTAGATATTATTTTGACAATGTGAAAAAGAAAACTATAGGGGGAAAGGTTATCATACTGGGGAAAAGAGGGAAAAGGTGGTAAAATAAGATTTTTTTTTTAAAAAAAAGGAGGTTAAAAACAAGGTAAAATCTCATGAAGAGGCAAAGAAAACCTAATATAATTGAGAGAAAGGAGGGAGGGAGATGAGCATTGTGTAAATCTTACGCTCATCAGTTTGAGCTCTAAAAGTGTATATAAGACACTTGATTTCACAGAGAAACTTGTCTGCTGCTAGAGGGAAGTGGGAGGGAAAGGAGGAAAAGAAAGGGATAAACTAACAGAAGAGAAAATAGAAGAATCAGGGGAAAGGAATAAAAAAAGGGGGAGGGGATCTAAAGGGAGGAGGATTGTTTGGGGGAGGGGGTCATCAAAAGCAAAGTACTGAGGAGGGGGGAAGAGAGAAAGGGGAAAGGAAAGGCAAAATCATAACTTGGGTAAATAAGATGGCAGGAAATAAAGAATTAGTTATTCTAACTGTGAATGTGAATGGGATGAACTCTCCCATAAAGCGGAAGTGGATATCAGACTGGATTAAAAACCAGAATCCCACAATATGTTGTCTACAAGAAACACATCTAAATCATAGTGATACATATAGGATGAAGTTAAAAGGCTGGAGCAGAACCTATTATGCTTCAAGTGAACAGAAAAAAGCAGGGGTAGCAATCCTTATCTCAGATCAAGTAAAAGCCAAGATAGATCTAATCAAAAGAGATAAGGAAGGAAACTATATTTTATTAAAGGGTACCATAGATAATGTAGCAATATCAATACTAAATATATATGCACCAAGTGCAATAGCATCCAAATTCCTAGGGGAGAAATTAAGAGAGATGCAAGAAGAAATAGACAGCCAAACAATACTAGTGGGGGATCTCAACCTTGCTCTCTCAGAATTAGATAAATCAAACCACAAAATAAATAAGAAAGAAACAAGGGAGGTAAACCAATTGTTAGAAAAGTTAGGTATGATAGATCTATGGAGAAAATTGAATGGAGACAGTAGGGAGTTTACTTTTTTCTCAGTGGTCCATGGAACTTATACAAAAATTGACCATGTATTAGGGCATAAAAACCTCAAAATCAAATGCAGAAAGGCAGAAATAGTAAATGCATCTTTTTCAGATCATGATGCAATAAAAATAACATGCAATATAAGTGCAGGAGAAAAGAGACCACAGGTTAATTGGAAATTAAATAATCTAATCCTGAAGAATGAATGGCTGATAGAGCAAATCATAGACACAAGCAATAATTTCATCTAGGAGAATGACAATAATGAGACAACATACCAAAATTTGTGGGATATGGCCAAAGCGATTATAAGGGGCAATTTTATATCTCTAGATGCTTACTTGCATAAAATAGAGAAAGAATACATCAACGAATTGGGCTTATTATTAAAAAAAAAACTAGAAAAAGAACAAATTAAAAACCCTCAATTAAATACCAAATTGGAAATTCTAAAGATAAAAAGGGAAATTAATAAAATTGGAAATAAGAAAACTATTGAATTAATAAATAAAACTAAGAGTTGGTTCTATGAAAAAACAACAAAATAGATAAGCCTTTAGTTAATTTGATAAGAAAAAGGAAAGAGGAAAATCAAATTGTCAGTCTCAAGAATAATAAGGGAGAACTTTCCTCCAATGAAGAGGAAATTAGAGCAATAACTAGGAGTTACTTTGCCCAACTTTATGCCAGTAAGTTTGATAATCTAAATGAAATTGAGGAATATCTACAAAAATATAGATTGCTCAGCTTAACAGAAGAGGAAATAAATTATTTCAATAGCCCCATATTAGAAAAAGAAATAGAACAAGCTATTAACCAACTCTCTAAGAAAAAATCTCCAGGGCCAGATGGATTTACATGTGAATTCTACCAAACATTCAAAGAACAATTAATTCCAATACTACACAAACTATTTGAGAAAATAGGGACAGAAGGTATACTACCATATTTCTTCTATGAGACCGATATGGTGCTGATAGCTAAACCAGGTAGAGTGAAAACAGAGAAAGAAAACTATAGACCAATTTCCCTAATGAATATTGATGCAAAAATTTTAAATAAGATATTAGCAATGAGATTACAGAAAGTCATCCCCAGGATAGTACACTATGACCAAGTAGGATTTATACCAGGGATGCAGGGCTGGTTCAATATTAGGAAAACTATCAGCATAATTAATTATATTAATAACCAAACTAACAAAAAACATATGATTATCTCTATAGATGCAGAAAAAGCATTTGATAAAATCCAACACCCATTCCTATTAAAAACACTAGAGAGTATAGGAAAAAATGGGCTTTTCCTTAAAATGAAAAGTAGCATCTACTTAAAACCATCAGCAAACATCATATGTAATGGAGACAAACTAAAACCACTCCCAATAAGATCAGGAGTGAAACAAGGCTGCCCACTGTCACCATTACTATTTAATATTGTATTAGAAATGTTAGCTTTGTTTGGCAATAAGAGAAGAAAAAGAGTTAAAAGGAATTAGAGTAGATAATGAAGAAACCAAATTATCACTCTTTGCAGATGACATGATGGTATACTTAGAGAACCCTAGAGACTCAACTAAAACTACTAGAAACAATTCACAACTTTAGTAAAGTTGCAGGATTCAAAATAAATCCACATAAACCATCAGCATTTTTATATATTACCAATAAAGTTCAGCAGCAAGACATACAAAAAGAAATTCCATTCCAAATAACGGATGATAGTATAAAATATTTGGGAATCTATCTGCCAAGGAAAAGTCAGAAACTATATGAACTAAACTACAAAACTCTTTCCACACAAGTAAAATCAGACCTAATCAATTGGAAAAACAGTAAGTGCTCATGGGTAGGCAGAGCGAATATAATAAAAATGACAACACTACCCAAACTAATCTCCTTATTTAGTGCTATACCAATCAAACTCCCAAGAAATTATTTTACAGATCTAGAAAAAATAGTAGCAAAGTTCATTTGGAAGAACAAAAGGTCAAGAATTTCAAGGGGATTAATGAAAAAAAAGGCAGATGAAGGTGGCCTTGCTGTACCATATCTAAAACTATATTATAAACCAGCGGTCATCAAAACCATTTGGTACTGGCTGAGAAATAGAGCAGTGGATCAGTGGCATAGGATAGGATATCAGGACAATCTAGGCGATAAGTTTAGCAATTTAGTGTTTGATAAACGCAAAGACCCCAGCTTCTGGGATAAGTACTCATTATTCGGCAAAAACTGCTGGGAAAATTGGAAACTAGTGTGGAAGAAATTAGGGTTTGACCCATACCTAACATCACATACCAAGATAAGATCTAAGTAGGTTCATGATCTAGATATAAAGAGGGACTTTTTAAGCAAATTAGAGGAACGTAGTGTAGTTTACCTCTCAGACCTGTGGAGATGGAATAAATTTATGTCCAAAGAAGATCTGGAACTCCTAATTGAACACCAGATAGATAATTTTGATTATGTTAAGTTAAAAAGTTTCTGTACAAACAAAACAAATGCAGACAAGATTAGGAGGGAAGCATTAAATTGAGAAATCATCTTTATATTTAATGGTTCTGATAAAGGCCTCATTTCTAAAATATATAGAGAATTGTCTCATATATATATATAAGAATTAAAGCCACTCTTCAATAGATAAGTGGTCAAGGGATATGAATAGACAATTTTCAGGTGGTGAAATTAAAACTATTTATAATCATATGAAAAGCTGCTCCAAATCACTATTGATCAGAGAAATGCAAAATAAGACAACTCTGAGGTACCACTACACACCTTTCTGATTGGCTAAAATGACACGAAAAGATAACGATGAATGCTGGAGGGGATGTGGGAAAGCTGGGACACTAATACATTGTTGGTGGAACTGTGAACGGATCCAACCATTCTGGAGAGCAATTTGAAAGTATGCTAAAAAAGTTATCAAACTGTGCATACCCTTTGACCCAGCAGTGTTTCTATTGGGCCTATATCCCAAAGAGATCTTAGAGGAGGGAAAGGTCCCCAGATGTGCAAGAATGTTTGTGGCAGCCTTTTTTGTAGTGGCCAGAAACTGGAAACTGAATGGATGCCTATTGATTGGAGAGTGGCTGAATAAATTATGGTATATGAATGTTATGGAATATTATTGCTCTGTAAGAAACGACCAAAGGGGCGATTTCAGAGAGGCCTGGAGAGACTTGCATGAAATGATGCTGAGTGAAATGAGCAGAGCCAGGAGATCATCATAAACAGCAACAACAATATTACATGATGATTAATTCTGATGGACATGTCTCTCTGCAAAAAAGAATTGTCTCAAAGCAGTTGCAATTGTTCAGTGAAGAAAGCCATATACACTAAGAGAGAGATAGGATTTTTCTTGCACAACTTGTCAAGTATTTTAACATTATTAACATGTAGTGGACTTCCTGCCATCTAGGGGAGTGGAGGAGACTGGGGGTAAAATTTGTAACGGAAAGCTTTGTAAAGATCAATGTTGAGGAACTATCCATATATATGTTATACAAATAAAAAGCTTTAATTAATCTTAGGAAAATGTGTCCTACTCTGTTTCCAAATTGAGAGAAGCAGCTTTTGCATGCTGAAGAATTTGATACCTCCATTAGCCCTAAAATCTACTATAGAGTTTGGATTGCAGAAAAAAATATGATGTCAACAACCAAGCTGAGAGAAAACTTTGATTGTCTGAAGGAGAAATTTGAGAGATCTGCCAAACAATAGAACTAATTTGGATATCACAGGTGAGACAAAGAATACATAGGTTTTCTGAATATTCTCTCCATGTGTCTCTGGGTGTACCTCTCTCCCTCTTTCTCTCTCTCTCTCTCTCTCTCTCTCTCTCTCTCTCTCTCTCTCTCTCTCTCTGTCTCTCTCTCTCTCTTCTCCTGTACATTCTTGACTCCTTTACTGATAAGTGGAAGAACTGCTCATAGTGTTTCTATGGAGGCAAAAAAGAAGCCAAGAAGATATAATTGATTGAACAGGCACTTACAGAGAAAGCAAACTTAGTGGTTGAATTCTACATCTTATACTGGCTGTATAGTTCAGGAAAATCATTCAACCTCTCTCAGGCTCAATTAAAAAAAACAAAATAACTTTCTTTTTATTTTTTTCTAATAAACAAATGTTAGTTAATTCACTTTCCCTTTCATCTCCCATCTGTCACTAGTAGAAAACATAAAAGAAAAATAAAACTCATGCTTAGTTAAATGAAACAAATTTCCATCTCAGCCATCTCTAAAAATATGTGTATTATTTTGGATAGTGAATTCATAACCTCTGTTTCAGAAGATTGGTAGCATTTTTATCTTTAACACTTTGGGATAATTATTGTTTATCATGTTTATCAAAATTCTTAAATTACTCAAGGATGTTATTATTTTATAGTTTGTTTTCCTTTTTCTGCTCACTTCATTTTGCATCATGTCTTCCCAGGTTTCTCTGAAACTATAATTTTCATAATTGCTCACAGCAAAATAGTATTTCATTACATTTATATATAACTTGTTTAGTCATTCCTCAACTGAGAATATTCCCCTTGGTTTCTAGATTTGCCACACTCAGTTTGCTCTTATATAAAGTGGGGATGATAATACAATTTGTCTCAGAATTATTTGAGGGTCAATAGAGTTAATATATATATGTATTATATATTATATATATATATATATATATATGTATATGTATAAAGTGCTTTGGGAAACAGACCACTATATAAATGTTAGTCACTATCATAAAGTCAGAGAAAAAATAAAAATGATAAAATTATATATAGTTACTCCAATCGGACTGATTTAGAAGTTGGTAATAAGTTAACATGGTATATGGAGAGAACAGTTTAATTTATTCACCCACACATACACATGCATGTATATATATATATATATGTATCTGTAAACCTGTGTGTATATATACATATACATGTGTATATATACATATATACACATATGTATATTTCTTGCTTAAAGTCAATTTAACTGCTGTGTAGAGGATTGGATTATTATGGGGATATTCATTTAATAATGATAAAGGAAGGGGCAACTAGATGGCACAATGGATAGAACACCAGCCCTGAAGTCAGGAGGACCTGAGTTCAAATTTGATTTCACACACTTAACACTTCCTAGCTTTGTGACCCTGGGCAAGTCACTTAACCTCAATTGCCTCAAGGGGGAAAAAAGATAAAGAAAGAAAATACTCATTAAGCAGCTATTATGTGCCACATAATTATGCTAAGCACTTTTATAGACATTACCTCATTTGATCCTTATACTAACCCTATAATGTAGATGCCATTATTATTGCCATTTTATAGTTGAGGAAATTGAGGCAGATAGGGGTTAAGTGATTTGCTCAGTGACCCAAATGTAGTATCTGAGTCCAAATTTGAATTCATGTCTTCCTTACTTACAATACTATATCCACTGTACTACCTAGCTACCATTAGGAGCATCTGACCTTTGAGTCCCTTCCAATCTAGTCATATGAAAATATAAGGACAAAATCTCTATGCTGATAATTCTCATATAAACTTTTCCAGTCCAAACCTTTCTTCTGACTTATTGTCTTGCATTTCTAACTGTCTTTTGGATATTTCAGACTAGTCAATCTCAACATGTCTAAAGCTAAACTATTACCTGCCAAGGATAACTTCATCCTCCCCATCACTCAAATTTGCAATTTGGGTATCATTTTCAATTTCTCACTTTGTCTCTTACTCTCCATATCCAATCAATTGGCAAATCCCACTGATTCTACCTTTGTTACATCTCTTATACATGCCCCCTTCTTTCCTCTTACACTGCTATATCCTGGTGCAGACCTTTATCCCCTTATACCTAGACCACTACAATAGGATGCCAGTTGGTCTCCCTGCCTCTGACTCCCCATAATAATCCAATCCTCTACACAGCAGTTAAATTGATATTCCTAAAGCACAGGTCTGTTCAGGTCATCTCCCTATGTAATCAGTCCCTATTATCTCCACCATCAAAAATTAAATCCTCACTTTGGATTTTAAAGCGATGACTCAATCTTACCTTTCCAGGCTTCTTAGATTTCATATTTTTTCATTTACTATGAGATCTGATGACAGTAGCTATTCCTTACACAGGATATTCCATATTGTAACTCAGGCATTTTCACTGGCTATTTCATATGCCTAAACTTTTCTTCTGTATCAGCTGTACCTCCTGGCTTCCTTTAATTTCTGATTAAAATCTCATTTTGTACAAGAAATCTTTCCTAATCCTGTTTATTGTTTAACTTTTCTCTATTGATTATTTCCAATGTATCTTTTATATATCTTATTTCTATATAATTTTCTTGGGGAAGATTCTGGGAAGATGGTGGAGTAGGTCAGAAAATTTCAAGCTCTCTAGATTTCCCCCACAAACAAAAAAAATTGTGTCTCAGGGTGAGTATAGAGCATCGAAAAACAAATAAAATTTGGGGGCAGAACAGGTGTCCTCCTGGGACAATCCAAGAAGACTCAAAGAAAGACTCCAGGATGGAGTTTAACAAGTGTGAAGTTCAAACATCTCCACGTTAGCTCTGGAGAAATAGCAGGCAGGGAATCTTGCAGGTAGTATTAGCTTGAACCACAGGAAATTTTAACTCCCAAACAGTGAGGGGAATAGGAAGTCTGAGACTAGAAAGATTAAGGGAACCTCTACTGATTAGGAATGCCAAGTGGGGCAGGGTTTGGGGTTCCAAGTCAAAGGAAGAGCTGGAGTGCAACAAGAGACACCATCCTTTTTACCCTTCCCCCAGGATTAGAGGTGCTAATATTAATAGTTCTCATTAAAAAAAAGAATAGGCAAAGAAGAAAGAAGTCAACCATAGAAACTTATTATAGGAATAAGGAAGACTATGGTTCATATTTAGAGGGACAGTGAAGATAAAAAAAAGTTTCTTCTATACCAAAGAATAATGTTAAATGGCTACTTGCCCAGAATATCTAGAAGAACTTAAAAAGGCTTCCAAAAAAAGAGAAAAAAACAAGATTATGAAAAAGGTTTACCAAGAATCCACAGAGAAATGCAAATTAAGACAACTCAGAGGTACCACTACACACCTCTCAGATTGTGGAAATATGTATAGAAGAATTGCATGTTTGACATGTTGTATTACTTGCTGCCTAGGGGATGGCATGGGTGGAAGGAAGGGAGAAAAATTGGAACACAAAATTTTGCATGGTTGAGTGTGGAAACTATCTTTGCATATATTTTGAAAATAAAAAGCTATTATTTAAAAAAAGAAAAGAAGATCCAGAGTCTTAAAGAAGAAACTAATTCTTTGGAAATTAGAATTAGGCAAGGGAAAGTCAGTTAATATAGAAGAGACAAAGAAATAATAAAACTATATAAAGAATGATAAAAATAGAACAGAAGATGCATGATTTGCTTGCTTGTTGGCTCTGCTCGTTCCCCATTCTTTATATTAGTCCATCATATCTCTGAAAACAAAGACTATTTTTTGCCTTGCTTTATATTACCAATACATACTACCATTGTGTAGTATATTCTTTCTTTAAAAAATTATTTTAAAAATAATATTAATTTCCCCCTTTATTATGTGTCACAACAATTTTTAGCATTCATTTTTACAAGATTTGAAATTCCAAATTTATCTTCCTTCCTTGCCTCTCTTCTTCTTAAAATGATAGGCAATTTGATATAAATTATACATGTGTATATAGAACATATTTCTATATTAGTCACCATTGTGACAGAAGAAAGATATCAAAAGAAAAAGATATGTTTCACTCTTAATTCAGACTCCATCAATTCTTTATCTAGATGTAAGGAGTTGCTTTGCTGAGTTAGCTTTTGGACTTCTTTGGACTTTCCATTTGGCCAACTATAATTTTTAAGAATTTGTTTTCTCCTGTGGACTTTGTATGTCCTTTTCCATTTGGCTAATTCTACTTTTTAATCAGCTATTTTCCAAACTATTGATTCTCTTTTTAAAGATAATTTTCTTGCATCATTCTCATTTCTTTTCTCTCCTTTCTCTCTCCTTCTTCTATCTTTCATATGATTTTTAAGCTCCTTTTTGGCTCTTGCATGAGTTCTTTCTAGGTTTGAAATCACTTCCTATTTGTCTTTGGAGTTTTGTCCATAGCTGTTGTCCTCTTCTGACTTTATGTCTCGATCTTTCTTCCCTGACCATCTCTGTGTTGTTTTTTGCTCATATTTTTCAACCTTTTTCTTTTCTTTTTAATTTGAATTCTGCTCAAATGGGATGGAAGGGGAACTATCTCAGGCTTCTTTTGCCAGGGGCAACAGGCCCAGCTGTTTAATTAGTGCTGCATTATGCTGCCCTGAGGCCCACAAGAGATCACTCATGTCTAGAGTGGCTGATGCTGCTGGAGGCCTTAGTGGTCTGGCAGTTTACCTGATCCTGGACTAGAATCTTAAGGCTGATTTCTGGTGTATGCTGAGGCACCTGGGGATCTTTCTGTGGTTTCTCAGTGTTAAAGTGAAATATTTGGCTGTCTGGCAGCTGGAGGTTGCCCGTTTGCCCAAGACTATGTTGATGCCCATTCCTCTGGCTATGCTGAAGTATGTAACGGATCCTGCTGAAGGGGTTTGCCTTGAGTTCAGGATCTTCTATTGATTGGCTGAGGTGGGGCTCGCTGCTGGCTTACTGGGCTATTTCTTGTTCTGGACTATGTTCTCCTTTTGTCCAAGTGATACTGATTTTTTCTTGGCAATCTTCAAAGTTTCTTTGGCTAAAAGATTGTTTTATTCCCTATTTTTTGATTATTCTGTTCCAGGATTTGTTTAAGGATCCTATTTTATTGTTGTTTGGAGGTGAATATAGTAGTTATAGTGATTTAATGATTATTCCACCATCTTGGCTCCTGGACAAGATTTTTTTTAAATAAAAAACTGATTTTACAACAAAATTTTTGACTGTAGAATCATAACTTTGGTTTGTTAATAGAGGATAAAGAAATGGCACTAAAGCTCCCATGATCCAAAAGCAAGAAAAGCAAAGTATGCATAGAGATCAGCATATTAGGTGGGCTAAGGACTCCTCTGATGAGACCCTATAGTCATTTTATAGTAAGGATAGCACATCACCTTTCCCTGTAGAAATTACATTTTCAAGCTTTTTGAGATTATTTATTCTGTTTTACTAACTTCCCCTGTCCCTAACAAACTTTGGCACCTCTCTGGAAATCTCTCTCCTCATCTCCATTTCCTGGATTCCATGTTTTCCTTCAAGTCTCAGCGAAGTACCAGCTTCTACAAAAAGCCTCACCCAGTCCTTAATTTTAGAGCCTCCCCTCTCCCCACTGTTTATCTTATATATGTTTTGTTTGTACCTACTTGTTTGCATGTTGTCTCCTCTATGAGACTATAAGCTCTGTGAGACCTGGGACACTGGCTTTTGCCTCTCTATCTCCTGATTTTAGCACAGCACCTGACACATAGTAGGCTTTTAATAAATATTCATTCATTTACTGTCTATTTTAGAATACTCTTCATGTGTTATTAACCCCATTTTACCTATAAGAAAACTGAGGTAAAAAGAAGCTAAATGACTTGCCGCAATGTCATTCATTAGTTAAATGTCTTTGCTTGAATTAAAAGTCAGGTCTTCCTCACTCAAAAGTCTTCCCGCTTCATGATGCTCCATAATTTGTGACTGCCTGTGGTCATATATATCAGAGCAGATACAACCTGCCAAGTTAGTTCCTTATAACACTTCTCTGTAGATTAGTTAAACATTATCTTGACATATAAGGTAGACTCCTTAATTAAAGCTGTCCTTAACACAGTATATCAATAGTAAACAATTAAATAAGGTTTACAGTATAAAACTGTAATGACTGAGGAGTTATCTGATATACTCCCTTCCTCCTGGACATAGAACAGCTTTAAGCCATTGCAGCTTAAAGAATTTAAATTTTTTAAAAATAAAGAATAACATCTAAAAAGAGATCATACTAATTATCTCCACATGGCCCAAAAACTTCTCATCAATTGTAGGTAAAGTTGCTGGTCTGACATTTGACAGGGTCACACTATAATACAGTTATTACCATTTAACATAGAGGTCTAACCTTGGGATCTTGAACTTAAGAAATACCATGTAGTTTATATAATTACTCAGAAACTTGGGGGAATCTAATTATAATTTTTAAATAATACCTTTTGGTTTTGCTGTTTCATTTTATAATTCATTCAACATCAAAACTATGATTTGTGCACATTTTTAAAAAGAACTAAAATGGGAATTGTTTTTAATCAGCCTATATCTGTAACCTACGGTTGTGAGGTCATAGAATCATAAGCTTTAGGGATTTTTTGATAAGGTAGAATAATTTAAATCAATCATCTTGCTCTCTCTCTCTCTCTCTCTCTCTCTCTCTCTCTCTCTCTCTCTCTCTCCATACCCTTTCCCCACATATGTGCATATCTTTCATCTATCCATCTCTCCATTACAGAGTGTGATATATTCTGTGAAAGTAGGAATGGCAAAAAAATCAGACAAATTGTTAAAAAAAAAGGTATTTAGATCCTATTAGATCTCTTGATATGACATGACATTATCAGAACATATATGCTGTCCAATGATTATTCATTATTTTGTGGCTCACATCCTTTTTTCAATTGCACATTTCTCTGATGATATTCTTTGTAGCAGCTTATATCAATTCTATCTTCTGAAATAACTGTTAAAATATCCAAGATCTTTTCTTCAATGAAAATATTAAGTGGAAGATAAATATGGTTCATAATAAAAAAAATCAGGTAGTCAGTAAACATTTATTTACCATCTCTTATGTGCCAGGCACTATGCTAAGTGCTAGAGATAGAAATTGAAATTTTAAAAAAATGTTGACCAGTCCAGTCTAATAAATTTATAAGGACAATACCACCTGAGGAACATAACAAACATCTTCCAATGGTGTTATATTTTAGAGCACCAAATCATTAAAAGGTGTAAGAAATTCTGTTGCTTATTCATTGACTTTGGCATTCTCAAATGGTAATTGGCTGTAACTTTTTAACTTTTGTTTTACCTTGGAATTCTTAGTAGCAAAGTTCAAAAAAAGAAAAAGGTGAATTTTCCACTTTTTCAATAGATTTCCTTTAGAAAATTAATATAGAGTAGAGAAAATATAGACACTGAGGATAAAAGGATGATATTACAGGACATTATCAAATGTCAGACTTTGCAGGGTATGAGTTGAAGGTCAATAATTCATCATCTTTTTTTTTTATAACCAGAATTCAAATCAAAGAAGACTAAAACCGAAAATCAACTATTGATATAGCAGTAAGATTAGAGCAAATGCTTGCAGAGAGATAGTCGTTGCAACTTAAAGATTTTTAATAGCAAAGCTGTATTTTCTCTCAAGACAGAAATCTTTATTCTTTTCTTTCATTTTTTTGGACACACTCAGTTTCCAATATGTAGGGACATAACATAGGAGTATATTTTTAAAAGGACAATAGAGGTGATTTGCATAAGGGACAGGTTAAGGAAAGAGAACTTGGGTCTTTAAAATAATTCTCTCAATTCACATCTTTTTAAAGAGTTCTGAACTCAAACTTTATCAAGAATCCCCCCTTTTTGTTGATGATTTGAAGGCTCTTGAACTACTTAAATATAACCCATAGGGAAATGGGGCAAATGTGAAAAATTCCTGTGGCTTTTTCATGTCATGAATAATTATTTTCATCCTCAGGGAAAATAAAATTATTACCCTGTTTTATGTTACCCTTTTATTCAAAAGAATGTTTGAATCTTTAAATCCAGTTGGAAATGTGGGTAATTTCCATTTACCAAATTAAAAAGAGCTTTGCTTTTTCATCATACTGTTTCAGATAATTAAATCTTAAGACTCAACCACACAAATCTTCAGAAAGGAAAATAGAATGCTTGTAGTGTACCATCTGCATCATTAATGCTTGAATTTAATCTCCGTATTGGTCTGATTTACCTGTATAAATGAAAAAGTATGATATTTTCTCTCTTCCCTCTGTTTTTTTTATGCTAAGGTTGGTAAAGGCTCCTTTCTTTCCACTCTTCTTTCTTCTTGGCCATTTTTGCCAATTATAATATAGATTGCTAGTGGCTGGATGTGTCTAAAAGGATATTTATGTCTGAGCTCAGCTAATTCCAGGCACAGATCTAGTGTCAAAATAAAGTAATCAGCATGTATCCTGTCCCTTGACTCTCCTCACCAATTTCAGATTCTGTTTCAGAGAGCAATAATACAGCCCCTTTTTCTTCTGTGCAGTGACAATCCAAGTGAGATAACAGAGTGTTCAATTAGCTGGGCTAATGGAGCAGCTCCCCCAGCTAAACTAAGAAAACTGCTCAAAGCCCTCATGCTTTTTGCTCAATTTCAGTCTCTCAGATAACATTTCAGTTTTCTGAAGAAGCCTCCTTATTTAAACGCTTTCTTACCTATCTTGCTTTGTTAATGGGGTTTATTTCATGTTAACCCCAAGGATATTAAGGGCCACATTTTTGTAATGTTCTGTATGGTACTTAAGTACATTTGGGGCAGATATTAAATGTGAAAATGGTTCATTTTACTAGTGACTTTCTTTATCTTTCATCTATTCATTCATATCTAAATTTTGGAAATGCAAAAATCTGACAAGACTCTTTTGACAATCCTTTCCATATTTTTCTCTGGTTCTTGTCAGTCTCCATTGTCCATGAAAGATTTCAGAGAATGGGGTTGAATTGTCACACTGAAATTTGTAGTCTTTTACCAGTCTTGGTAACTGCCTGGAAATAACTTGTTCAGACATAGTAGTGATATCAATAATTTGAATTCTTTATATCCAGTGTCTGAATGTTAAAACACATTATGAAACCATTGATGCTTTTGTAGCAGTATTTCTGTTGAAACTATATTTAAGTTGCCTAAATATGTGTTGGCCTTTAAATAAGTAAAATCAATTTTCTCAAGTCTTGATTCTTTGAAGCTTTTGCATATAGGGTACTGTCTTTAAATCAATTCTGTTTAATGTTTTTAAAAAGATCTCAGTGTTAAAAGAACATTTACTTAAAATAAAAGTGGATTGTTTAAAGCTGAATATTGCACTATTGGTTCCCAAACTCATGTTTTCTCTTTTGTGTAATCATTCCTCTCTGAATAGACATACAGGCTTTGCTTCCAAAATCATAATAATAAAAAAAGAATCATCCCTGCTTTGTGGTTATGGGCATATTCCAAGTTCCAGTTCCAAGAAAACAGACAGATATTAGGGTGAAGAAGTCATAATTCATAAATTCCACAGGAATTACCGTTAGTGGCAGGTATTTTATAAAACAATTATCAACACATCAGATAACTGGTAGTTGCTTCTTGTTCTTGTTCTTCTTGTTCCTCTTTTTTTTTCTTTTCTCTCTTAGAGTTGGATATTATAAAGGAAGTCAATGAAGTAATATCAATTGCCATTTTATAAGATCTGAATCACAGAAACTTCTAGAAATTAGTTCTAAACCCCATCCCTAGAATTAGCTGAATTATAATAATATTCTCTGTAGAAAATTCTCAGTGGTACCTACGTGGCATAGTAGATAGTGTGTGTTAGATAAGGAGTCAGGAAGATGTGTCAAATCCTGCCTCAGATAGATATTTAGTAGTTGTTTACCTTGGTAAAATCTTTTATCCTGTGCTTCCATTTCCTTATCTGTAAAATCAGCATTTATTAATTACCTATGTATTAATCAATATAATAAGTACTAGAATAATGATGATAATTAAATGAAAATAGGAATAAAATGGGATACTAATAGTATCTATCTCCCAGGATTATTTTCAGAAGGAGATATTTGTAAAGATCTTCACAAACTTTAAAGTTCTATTTGAATGCTAGCTATTATTACTATCAATCCCTTTATTTTCAGAAAAGTTTCAGGAAATTATATGCCAATATAAAGTTAAAAAAATTCTTAGGCATTTCAAGATCTTAATTGCCTTTGATAGTCCCCTTCCTGTTATAAATTCCTGCTCATGTTAACTTAAGGCTGTTATCTTTAATTTGCTCTAGTAATTAACTAGTTCTTTATCCACAGGAATATAGTGATTCCTTCAATACTAGTAATATGTAGCATTATATAATGCTTTTGAATATGCAAAGTGTTTTATAAATATTGATCTATTTTATCTTTCCAACAACTCCAGTAAGTAGGTGTTATTTTTATCCCCAGTTTTACAGATGAGAATACCAAGCCAAGCAGAAATTGTGTGACTTACCGGGATCATTTGGCTAATGAATATCTGGGGCTGAGTTTTGAATTTAGGTCTTCTTGACTTCAAATTCAGAACTCTACCCAGAGCACCTTCTAGCTTTCTTTCATTAAGTATAAATTATAATCCTTCCAAACTTTCATATTCTATGTTAGTCTTGTTCATTTTTATTCCATGCTCCATATAGAGGCTCAAATTATTTTGCTGAAAGTTTTCCTTTAGATCTTTTTACATTTCAAGAGTAACAAGAGAACACTAAGACTGTCTATCTGTTGTCCCCCATTTTTGAAACACATCAGGCTCATTTTCTGAAGACATATTTCCTCAGTGATGTCTCTTATTGCCACTTAATGAGGGTAAGTTATTATTGAAAATAGCTAGAATAAACTTGTGAACTATGCATATCTCTATTTCTTTTTGATCACTAGTAAGTTATAATTCCCTAGAGATCCTGGTGTTCTAAGTTTTGCAGCTATTGTATTATCAGTAGAATATGTGTCTTGGAAGGAAGGATCTCTCTTCCAATGTGAAGTTTGATATTGTTCAAAGTACTGTACAGTGTTCCAAATTTAATTCACTCTATTAATAATGAACATGAACAGTTTCTATATGCATTTCAAATTCAAATTTCAAATTCTGTGAGGTTATTTCAATGAGTTTTATTATGCCCATTTTATAAATTAATACACTGATGCTGAGAAAACTAACATGACTTGGTCATTGTCATACAGACAATAGGATTTGAACAAAAGCTCAGCACATTAGCACTCTGTCACACAGTTCAGGGTTATAATTTGGACAAAAGGGATTATTTTTTCTTGTAGGTATTGTTGTTAGGATTATTTTGAATAATCATATCTCTTAATGAGAAATCTTTGTGTCCTGGGGCTTGATGTGATTTGAAAAATATTAAAACCGGGAGAATCTAGGAGGGGTTGGATAGATGCATATCCATCTCTATATTTGCATCTACATCTATATCTATATTTTCATGTCTGTATTTGGTACAAAATGAATAAACACAAACATACATGAAGCAATTAAATACAAGGTAGTTTGAGAGAGAGGGGCTAGTGGATGGGATCGGAAAAACTTCATTTAGAAGATTTGGTAACTGAGCTGCCTTTTAAAAGATAAGAACTCAAGAAATAGCTAGTTCAAAGACTGAAGATAGAACATTGAGCAGCATGTGTGAGGAAGAGAGAGAA
Source organism: Myrmecobius fasciatus (assembly GCA_023553655.1). Lineage (NCBI taxonomy): Eukaryota > Metazoa > Chordata > Mammalia > Dasyuromorphia > Myrmecobiidae > Myrmecobius > Myrmecobius fasciatus. The sequence continues at coordinate 234,764 of JAJPUD010002437.1, forward strand.
TGCTAGATTGGTTAAATTGTAGAGTTCCAGAGATGAAATAATATACAATGAAGCTAAAAAAATAGAAATGGAATAAGTTTGTAATGAATTTTAAAAACAAATAACAGAGTTTATATTTTATCTTAGAGTCAAAAGCAAGCCACTGGAGTCACCTGGTCAGCTCTGTGCTTTGGTGACATGTAGGAGGGATCACTGTGGTAAGCTACTTTTGTCAAAGAGACATTAGGACACTGTTGCAATTATGTAAATATTCAAGATTTTCCCACATTCAGTCAGAATTTTCTGATATAAAATTGATCAGGATACTCTTTCCATATGTTTTAAATGCCATTTTCATTTGTTTTCAAATTACTGCAGAGGTTTATGTCTTGTGGCACTAATTAATAATAATAACAATAATAATGGGTTGCTATGAAATAGTTGACATATTTGATATATTTTGCATCAATTTGTTGTCCTTCAAAAAGCTCTTGGGATCACATGACTCATTTTGGATTCACACAAAGCTTTCTTTAATTCATTTCTACTGCTTTTCTGAGTTATTTATAATCTCCCACTAAAATCCTTTATAGTTTTTGCAAACATTTTTTTTTATAAAACGGCTTTGGTGGCTCTCTCTTTTTCTTGGGAAAAAACAGCTTGAATTTGCTGGCAAAGATAATTTCTAGGCTTTTTAGCTTTTTTATTTTGGCTGTTTCTTTAATGTCAGAAGCCTTCTAGATCATTCCCTTGCTGGGCCTTATTAGGATTTCTTTGCTGGCTTCTGGGACCAACCTTGATAAGCAGGACACTCTGTTGTATTGCAGAATATAATTTGCTCATTAAACATTTAAAAATTTTTGAAGAGAGTTCTCAGTGAGGAAATTGCAAGAATTAAAAGAGCACTAAGAGATGAAATGACTATGATGATACTACCTCTGTATGTTCCATACATATATATATATATATGTAACAAGTGCAACTTGGATCCAGCTTTTCCTAACTCTGAAGCAAACACTATATACCATGATAGCTCTCCAGTTTGACTATTAGTAAAACAATTAAACTGCATATTCATAGAATTGTAAAGTCATAAAGAAGCCCAGATATGATTTATTCCAACTCCTACTTGATACAAAATACAGTATTAGAAGTGTTGGTCCCTATAATTAATCCATCTGCCTATATTTATTGTTTCTTATTATGAATAAGACGCTATGCTAGGCATCTATTTTTAAAAGATTTTAATTCAGTCCAATCAACACTTATTCAGTGACTACTATTACATGCAAGACTCTGTGCAAGGCATTAGAGATACAAAAATTGAGTTCATATTCAAACACAAGTTTTTGGAATAATGTTGATGTTTTCAATAAGGTAGAGAAAGTTAAGAAAAGAATTCTTTGAGAAGAAATATGATGAAATCTGATTTTTGCAAATTGAGTTTGAAATACTTATGGGAGATCTTCACATGAATATATCTATCAAATACATGATAATGTACGCATAGAGTTAAAGAGAGATGAGGTTTTGTAGGTGACACAGTAGACAAACTGCAGAGTTTGGAATCAGGATGACATCTTCCTGAGTTCAAATCTGATGTGTGACTTTGACCAGTCACTTAACTCTGTTTCCTCAGTTTCCTCACTTGTAAAATGAGCTGAAGAAGAAAATGGCAGATCACTAATTTCCAGTGTCATTGCCAAGAAAACCCCAAAGGGGTTCATAAAGAGTCAGACTAGACTGAAATAACTGAAAAACATATGCATATATACAATAAATATGTTTATGTGTTTACATTTATATATAAAATTTATAAATACACACATATATAAAATCCAACTAAACACAAATATATAACTTTTAAAATGTGACACACAAAATACATATGTATTTAAATGTAGGTGAAGAGAACATCCTCATGTACATATATATGTATATACATGCACACATGCAATACATACACACATATGCAGTTTAATAGAACATAAGTGAGAAGTCAGGGTGAGGTCATGAAAGTATACTGGTTGAAGGAGGTTAGAAAAGGACCACCTCTTCATTAGTGACTGGAGCAAAGAAAAAGAGAATGGTTGATGTTAAAGAAATGTTTTGCTTTTTAAGGTAGTATAGAAGAGAAAGCTCCCAATAGACAACATTTATTTTTTCAGGTAAGTAGATTAGGTTCCTCTCCTGAAGGAATAAGGGAAGGAGGTTTTTTTCTGCAAGAGATAGGAATGAAATTTAGAACAACCACTGTGGAAGAATGTGGTGAAGTTTTGTGCTACCCAGGGCTATATTCAAATGAAATTGTAGTGTTTTTCCTCTCACCCAAATATTCCTCATGATTTTTATCTATGATGTGTATATGAGATATATTAAATTATTTAACATTTATGAAAAATCTGGTGCTTATTATTGCAAGTATATAGGTCAATTCCTCACTTAGCTATTATTTTGCATAATGGTGGACAATATACAACATTTTATGACAACAACATAAACATATTGCCCAAAATGTACACATTATATATACTGCAGATCATTAATTTTATTTAGGGTCCAGGTTTGTAACTTATTATCCAAAAAGTCAGTCAGCAAACTTTTATTAAGCATCTACTGTTTGTCAGGTGCTGCAATAAACTTTAGGAATACAAAAGATAGTCCTTGTTCTCAAATAATCCATAGTCCAATTTACAAGCAAGCAACTATATATAAACAGGATATATAGAGGATCAATTGGAAATAATAAAAAAGGGAATATTGCTAAAATTAAGGGGGAATAACAAAAGACTTCATGTAAAAGAAAGAATTTGGGCTGGGACTTGAACAAGTAGAGTGAGCATTCTAGAAATAGGGGACAGTTAATAAAATTTCCCAGAGTTGGTAGATTAAGCATCTTGTTTGAGGGACACAATGAGATAAGTACTGTCATCACTGAGTATGTAAAGAAGGGGGTAAAAGAAGACAGAAAGAGTCAAAGAAAATCACAAAGTTTTGGATTCACTGAGAGGATTTTTTATTTGATTCACAAGGAGAATCAGAGGAAGTTCCAGGATCACATGGTCAGAATTGTGCTTTAGATAGATCACTTTGATGAATGGGTGGAACATGAACTAGAATAGGAAGGAACATGTGGCTTGGAGATCAAACAATAAACTCAGTTTATTGCAATAGGGTAGACATGAGGTGATAAGTGACTGCACTGGGTATGGTGGTATCAAAGGTAAGAATGGGGATATATCTGAAAAACTTTATGAAGTTCAAATCATAAGGTCTTGACAATAGATTATATATGGAGATGAAAGAGAGAATCAGGAGTTAAATATGCCAGTTAAGTTGTGAGCCTGGGATTCTGGAAAGACAGTTGGTATTTTTGACAAAAATAAAGAAATTAGAAAGAGGGAATGATTTTTGGGAAAAAGATGGTGAGTTCAGTTTTGAATATTTTGAGTTTAAGATATATAGAGAATATTTAGATCAAGATATACAATAGGCAGTTGGAAATGAAAGACTTATAGACTCTTTCAACATCCCATGAGTAGAGAAAATTGTTTTTTCTACCCTGAAAAAGAAAAGAAAGACAAAGTTTTATGAATGTAGATCGATGATATTTCTTTGTTATATAATGGAGAAGGAATAAGAACAAACATATTACACACATTTTTTTTTTAAACACAGGGACAAACCATGTACCAAAATGATGGAATATGAACTTTAAATATCAGGACACAACTCACGTAGGACATGTACATACAGGATATCATATCACCAGAAAAGAATATATTACTTCAAAACATTTTTAATGATTTTTGCCAATCCATATTTTCTAAAAACTTAAGGTTTACTTGGTGCTTTACTTACAATGATCCCCTGAGCTAAATATTACAAATATTTCCCCCATCTTGAGTACCTGGTGAACCAATTCAATTATATATTGTCTTCATTTTTGAATTCCTACCTCTTTTATCCTATTAGCAATTATGATAATCTCAGTCTTGGATTTCCCATCTTTCACCTCCTTTACTCCTACACTCACACTGCTAAACACAGGTAGAGAAAACTATCCTGCCCCAAACCCTCTCCTACCTTTCAGATATCTCAAACTGGATGTCCAGTAGATATTGTAACATCCAAATAAGAACTCAATATTTTTTTCTTTAAAACTTACTGGTATTCTACATTCCTTTTTATTGTAGAGGGTAACACTATCTTCTCTCAGTTCTTCTGGCTTCCAACTTTGGTGTTATCTTTGACTTTTCATTATCTCTTACTCCTATATGCAGCCTGTTTCCAAGACCTATTGATTTCACCTCTGCAATAGTTTCCATTTATACCCCTTTCTCTCTGACTCTGCCATCACTCAGATCAATTCAGGTTCTTCAACCTGGATGATTGCAGTAACTTGCTGGTGGTTGCACATGCCTCCAATTTTTCCCCCTCCAACCCATTGTTCATGCAGTCACTAAAGAGATTTTCCTAAGGTGTCACTTCCATACTTGGTGGCACGCTATAATGTCTAAGATCGACTACAGAATGCTGTGCTTGTTATTCAAAGCCTTTTATAACTTAATCTCCTCCTAGCTTTCTAGTCTTCTTTTAGCTTTCTTCCTACTACATATCCTTCAATCAGACTGGCTGTTCCATCATCAAAACACTCTATTTCTTCATTCCATGCATTTTTTCTGGCTGTCCCCCATGGTGGAATATTCTTCATCCTTAATTCTTTTTTGGCTTCCTGTAATTCCCACGTAATATCCCATTCTTTCACAAGAAGTCTTTAACAATTTCTCTTATAAAGCCTTTCATTTGTTAATTATTTCCAATTTATGCAGAACATAATTAGTACATGGTTTGTTTATACATATTTGTTTATGGGCTCCCTCCTTAAAAGCAGAGACTGTCTTTTACCTATTTTTGTATTCCCAGGGTTTAGCATAGTACCTGATACATAATAGGTGCTTAATAAATCTTAATTAATTGGTTGATTTTATCCCTATTTTCTGGATGAACAAATTTCTTTTTTTTTTTTTTTTTGCTTTTTTGCTGAGGCAGTTGGGGTTAAGTGACTTGCCCAAGGTCACACAGCTAGGATGAGTTAAGTGTCTAAGTCCAGATTTGAACTCAGGTCTTCCTGATTTCAGGGCTGGTGCTCTATCCACTTCGCCACCTAGCTGCCCCTGGATGAACAAATTTCAAAAAATGGTTTCATGGAAAGAGAACTTTAGCTTTACTTTTATTTGTTTGTGTTATTTTGTTATCTTGAAATGAGAGAGGCTTTTTGAGAATACCAGTAAAGCAGCTAAATGAAGAACATTGTACCATAAGCAAAGATACTCTCAACTAATCAAAATTAGATGACATTAATCCAATTTTGTGGGCTAAGGAGGCATCTTTTACCTCTTTAAAGTAATTTTTAGGACTTCTAATAGCAGAGGAGAGTCAGATACTAAAACATTTCAGCTATAATCTCCAGACTGCCAGGCCTCAAATCCCAGGAAATAGATTACAAGTAGGAATATTAGTACCACTGTCATTAACAGTCTCAATTTCATGAACTACTTCACCTAAGAATCAGTCAAAAGACTGTTCTGTCTCTGACATATATTTCTGTGTGACTTTGGGGAAGTCAGTTAAACTCTCATTGCTTTAGCAACTCTATAAGACTCTCTAAAGTTACAGAGAAAACATCAACCTGTGTTGTCAGAGGGAATTTTCTTATCATCTTGTATCTTTTTTTTCCCATTAACACTGAAGTGGTTAAGGGTGAGGAGGTGTTATAAGTATTGTATGTTTTTTTCAGATGAGGTCATTGAATTATTAGTTTAACTTAAATGACTTTATGTTGCAAGATAGTTTACATAAAATGGGATTAATCTATAAATGTTTATGATAGAAAAGCAAAATGCTTCTTATAGAAGGTAAGATTTTAATTGAGATTTAAAAGATGATATGGAAAAGAAATGGAGATGAGGAGGGAGGGTATTCCAGGCATGGTGGACAGTCAAATAAATTCCCAGAGCCAAGAGATGGAGTTCTTGTTCTTGGGGTGCAGTATGTAGAGCACTGGGCCTGGAATCAAGTAATTTAGATACTTACTAGCTGTGTGACATTGGGCAAGCCATTTAACTTGATTTTTGTCAGTTTTTTCTAGTGAAAAATGAAGATAATAATAAAATCTACCTCCCAGAGTTGTTTTGAGTTTCAAATGAGATATTTACAAAATACATAGAACAGTGTCTAACACATAGTATATACTGTATGAGTGCTAGTTATTATTGTTATTATTTTGTTATTATTCATGGAACAGCAAGGAGGCCAGTGTTACTGAACTAAGATTATGTGGCTAAGTTATGCATTTGAATGTCAGGTCAAAGAATTTATATTTGATCTTGGGGTTGATCAGAACCTGCCAGATTTTATTAAGTAGGGAAGATATTTGCTTAGACCTTTACTTTCAAGTCACTTTGGCAATTAGAGTAGTGTGGCAAGCAGCCCTTAATGAAACTACTACGACAAAGCAGATGTGAGACAATTAGGGTCTTCCTGTCTGCACTGGAGTGCTGGCAGTGTCGGGGTACGGGGGAGGTGAAAGCTACGAGCCTTGGCAAGAGCTTGAATATGGGAACTAAGAGATAGTTCTGGTTGAAAACCTTTGTATATTACCAATAAAGTTCAGCATCAAGAGATACAAAGAGAAATTCCATTTAAAATAACTGTTGATAGTGTAAAATATTTGGGAATCTATCTGCCAAGGGAAAGTTGGGAACCATATGAACACAACTACAAAACATTTTTTCACAAAATAAGTCAGGTCTAATCAACTGGAAAAATATCAAGTGCTCATGGGTGGGCTGAACAAATATAAAAAAATGACAATGCTACCTAAATTAATCTACTTATTTAGTGCCATACCAATCAAACGCCCAAGAAATTATTTTACAAATATAGAAAAAATAATAATAAACTTCATCTGGAAGAACAAAAATCAAGAATTTCAAGGAATTATAAAAAATTGCCAATGAAGGTGGCCTAGCTGTGCCAGATGTAAAACTATATTATAAAGCAGCGGTCATCAAAACCATTTGATACTGTCTAAGAAATAGAGTAGTCAATCAGTGGAATGGGATAGGATCACAGGACAAAATAGTCAATGACTATAGAAATCTAGTGTTTGAGAAACCCCAAAACCCCAGCTTTTGGGATAAGAACTCACTGTTTGACAAAAACTGCAGAGAAAATTGGAAACTAGTATGACAAAAAATAGGCATTGATTCACACCTAACACTATATACCAAGATAAGTCCAAATGGGTTCATTATTTAGACATAAAGGGTGATATTATAAGCAAATTAGAAGAACATAGGATAGTTCACCTCTAAGATTTGTGGAGAAGGAACGAATTTGTGTCCAAAGAAGAATTGGAACTCATAACTGAACACCAGATAGATAATTTTGATTATATTAAGTTAAAAAGTTGTTGTATAAACAAAACCAATGCAGACAAGATCAGAAGGGAATCAATAAATTGGGAAAACATTTTTACATGTAAGGGTTCTGATAAAGGCATTATTTCTAAAATATATAAATAATTGATACAAATTTATATGAATTTAAGTCATTATTCAATTGGTCAAAGGATATGAACAGTCAATTTTTAGATGAAGAAATTAAAACCATTTCTAGTCATAAAAAGTTGCTCTAAATCGTTCTTTCATCATAACCTTTGACCCAGAAGTGTTTCTATTGGGCTTATATCCCAAAGAAATCTTAAAGGAGAGAAAGGGACCCACATGTGCAAAAATGTTTGTGGCAGCCCTTTTTGTAGTGGCAAGGAACTGGAAACTAAGTGGATGGATGTCCATCAGTGGGAGAAAAGCTGAATAAATTATGGTATATGAATGTTATGGAATGTTATTGTTCTATAAGAAACGACCAGCAGGATGATTTCAGAGAAACCTGGAGAGACTTATGTGAACTAATGCTGAGTGAAATCAGCAGAACCAGGAGATCATTATACACAGCAACAAGACTATATGATGATTAATTCTGATGGACATGATTCTCTTCAACAATGAGATGATTCAAACTAGTTCCAATTGTTCAATGATGAAGAATGCCATATATACCCAGAGAGAGGCCTGTGGGAACCAAGTGTGGACCACAACATAGCATTTTCACACTTTTTGTTGATGCTTGCTTGTATTTTGTTTTCCTTCTTAGGTTTTTTCTCTTTCTAAATCCAATTTTTCTTGTGCTGCAAGATAACTGTATACATGTGTATACATATATTGGATTTATCATATATTTTAGCATATTTAACATGTATTAGACTACCTGCTGTCTAGAGGAGGGGATGAGGGTAAGGAGGGAAAAATTTGGAACAGAAAGTTTTGCAAAGTTCAATGTGGAAAAATTATTCATATATCTTGTAAATAAAAAGCTTTAATAAAAAAAACTAAAAAAGAGAATCATCAGCATAGAAATATTAATTAAAAGCAAGGGAGCTGATGTCATCATTAAGTGAAATAGGACAGAGCAGTAAGACAAGAGGGTCCTAGGACAGAACCCGGAGAGATATCTTCAACTAGAAGGAATGAATTGCAGGAGGATCCAGCAAAATATATGGAGAAGGATTGTTCAGATAGGTGGGAGGAAAACCTGGAAAAAGAGGTGTCCCAGAAACTTAGAAAGAAGAGAATATCAAGAGGAGAGTGTGCTCAGTAGTTTCAAAGGCTGCAGAGGTCAAGGAGAAGGAGGACTTAAAAAAGTCTTTAGTTTTGGAACCTAAGAGCACATTGGTAACTTTGGAAATAGAAGTTTTAGTGAAATGATAATGTTGTAAGCTAGGTTGTAAGGGGATGACAAAGGGGACAATCTGTTGGAGGAGATGAGATGGAATAGAATCACTTGAACAATTTATTAGCCTTAGTGAGGAGTGAGGCCCTATGAGCCAGGAGAGAAGGAAGAGAAAGAAACAGAAGGCACCTGAATTATATGAGCTGAAGAAGAGGGGAGGAGAGGGAATTTATGAAATATAGCCTCAATTTTATTTATAAAAATATAAAGCATGGTTCTTAGTTGAGAAAGTCAGGGAAAGGCAAGGCACAGGAAATTTAAAGAGGGATGTAAAGGTTTGGAAAAGCTTCTGTGGAGAGTGGGATGAGTTTTAAGGGAGAGATATAATAAGATTGCCCAGTGGCAGTGAGAGCTCTGTTGAGGTTAGATAACATAAATTTATGATGATATTTATCATTATTGATAATTTTTATTGATTCACACCAAATCACATTTCTAAGATTTCCCCTTAGTACTAAATATATAATAAGGACCATATAAAGTTATGGTTCATTGGACAGATCCAAAGAGATCTGAGAACAGGCAAAATGCCAGGAACCTATACATTCTTCTAATCTTATGTAGGGTACTATCCACATTTTTCTGGTTCCCTTTAAATTTGGATGAACTGGGGATTGTGAAAAATCCTTTCCATTGTGACTGAATAATTTAATATAATAATAAAAGGCAGAGTCTAGGCTTTGCTTCTTCACATTGTATCTCAGATCCAACAATTCATCCAGTTCTCACACCACATGCTTAAACTGAATTCTTGGTATGTGTTCCAAAGTCTGTGGGCACATCAATTCCCACTATAAGCCATATGGCTAACTTTTCAATGGATGCCATCTCTGGGGCCAAAAATTTCCATCACCACTTCACCATAGATTGGTCCAAGAACTTTAAGTTCAGGTATTTTTGCCAGTCCCCCAGTGCTTCCTACTGCTGCTATCTTTTGGGCCAAGATACTCTGACGCTGTCTCTCTTCAGGGTGAGGGGCCAGATGGTTTGTGGGTGATTCCTGATGGGTTGTGACAATGCTCAGTCTATACCCAATTCCTTTAATCTCATGAAATTGATTGGGCTTCAGTGATCTACCTTGTGTGTGTGGGAGAAATGAAGGTATTATAACTGTGAGGATAGGAATGGAAGGAAAACAAAACAAAAGAAAATCTGTGTATCTATTTCTTAAAAATTATTTCTGGGAAAAACTTTTTTTTCTTTCAAATGGTAATATTTTAAATAGAACATAGCAAAAATAATGCTTAGATGGTGTTTACTTCTTGATATTTAGGTATTACCTCTTTTTCTTAATGATAAAGTATGTCTTTGGGATATACATGTCATTTGATGTCTAAGTTTGTACATTATATAAAAATAGTCAATTACAAAGAAATAAAATATTCACAAGCATCTCTATGTATGTATAGATATCTACATGCATGATATGTATATATGTATATGTATATATATTTATGTATGCATATGTAAACTTTGGAATATATATATATATATACATATATATATATGTGTATATATATATATATATAATATTTTGAGGGGCAGATAAATGGCCCAATGGATAGAATGCCAGATCTGGAATCCTGAAGAATGCCTTTTTATGAGTTAAATCCAGCCTCAGACACTTATTATCTGGGTGACTATGAACAAGTCAGTTATCCTTGTTTGCCTCAGGTCCTTATCTATAAAAATGAACTGGAGATGGAAATGACAAATTGGTACCAGAATCATTGTGCTTTCCTCCCCAATACCCAACTGGGCTCAGGAAGAGTTGAATATTACTGAAAATGATTCAACAACAACCACCAAAGATATTATATAGACATAGATTGTATATAGGGATCTGTGATTTCACTAGTATAGGGAAACCATAAGTGAGCTTCTTTTCCAGTGTAGATCAATATCTTTGCTTCAATTTATAGTTTAAGATAACCAAGGAATCAAGAAGTTTGAGATTCAAGGAATGCCTCTTAAAAATGGTATATGTGCTCTTGGGCAGGTTATTTAACTTAATGTCCAAGACAATACTCTCAAATTTGAAGGCAGCATGGGGAAAGGGATAGAAAACTGGATTTGGAATCAAGAAATCTGGGTGTAGAACCCACCTTAGAAGTTTATTCACTCTCTAGTTCCAGACAAATCATACACATGTGCATATAAACATGTGCACACATATAAATACATATTTATATATAGCATTTGTTTTAAGTGTTTCAAGTCTTCCATTATTACAGAAACTTAAATCAAATTGTATGATTCATTCATATCTATTGTAGTTTTAGAAAAGGGAAATAATTTAAACTTACTGGATTAAGTCAAATTTATGAATAGTCCACAGTTGAGTTATAAATTGTATAGAAGATGCTGATCTTCATTGGGACAGCTGGTTCACTGTACTAATGATATCCTAGGTTTGGTCTCAATTCCTTGTATGTCAAATGGAAATATCAATTTAATAAATCCTGCCTTACCTTCAGTATGGTTTGTAAGGATCAAATGAGATGAAACATGAAAAATACTTTGGAAAGTATGAAGTAATATATGATGAAAATTGAATGTGCTCTTATGTACTGATACTAAAATAGAAGTCTCCTTTAGACAAAAGCTAAAAAAAATTATTCACACCTCTCTCAAACTCCCTGGGATTCCTGACAAAAAAACATATTGTCTCCTTCTCCTCCCAGAATGCCAACAGTAAAGGGATGTGCTAATTAGTTTGAGAAGGAGAAGAGAAATGAATGAACAGAGAAAGAGCAGGTAAATTATTTCAGAAACCTCATGGTTTCAGAGAGAAACAACATAGCAAAAACTTATTTTGATGTACACAGTCTTAGGAACAAGAAAAACTATGATGTGAATTGGTAAACCTGTTCCTAAATTGACCAAACCACTCCTTAATGAGTAATAAGATATGAGAAATAGACTAGAAATAAACTTTGGTAATATTTCATTGATGAAGTAGTCATAATAATAAAATCTGACATACACTTTATGGAATCCAATTTGCTTTCTTGATCTTTATCATCTCCTTGTGAAGTAGGCATAGAGAGATGTTGGGATGCCCATTTTAAAGATGAGGAAACTGACTCATATTGCTTCTAAGACTTACTCACAATCACAGTGCTAGTAACATCTCAGACCTTAATCTGTTGCTTAAATAGGTGTTTAAATAAATATTTTTGGACTGAAATAAGTTAGAGTCATCTTTCAAACTCATGTGTTTTCCTTATTTCAGGTCAGTCACACCAAACTAAATAATAAAATTGAGCATTCCATTGTCAGTAGAGGACAGAAGGTATGTAGGCAAAAATTAAACCAAATCACACCAGGAAATATATCTATGGAACCACATTCCAAATCAATAGAAAAACAACAAATTAAATTAATAATATGAAATTTTCAAAGAAGATAATATGATATAATAAAGAGAAAACTAGATTTGGGGGCAAAGACTCTGTCCAAATCCTGATGCTGCCATTTACTACCTATGCCAACTTGGGCAAGTCCATTAACCTCTTAAGTTTTCCTCATTTGTAAAATGAGGAATGGTACCAGAGAATTTTTTGATCTCCATGTTCCATTAAATTTATGATTCCATATGAGCTCTTTTTGAGATTGATATTTCAAAGGGCTGTCCTCCAGCAAAGATCTCTTATGCATATGCTGTTGTTATTGTCCTTTTTTTTTTAAGAGGACCAATGACATCAACATGGTGATGTCATGACTTGCAAGTGAATTGGATTTAAGTGAGGCAGAGCCGTCCAATGTCAAGAGCCTTTCTCTTTCCTCCAGAGTCACAGCAGTACAATGGTAAGACAGTTCAGGACAACTGGCTAAGGGTTCTAATGCAGTGGTAAATCTTGGTCCCAGTTCATCTAAGGCTAAAGGATAAATAAGAATTGAAGCAAAATATGGCTTAATATGCCTTCACAAAAGAATCAGTCTGGGAGGGGGAGACCCTCAGAGTTTCTGTCCAGAATGGAAGCAATTGGTGTTTATACCCGTCCATATGCTAAAATCGGGCAAAATACTCTTATACCAATGAGATCAAAGACAGGAAAAAAGTATGACATTTAAACCAAAATAGTCACAGAAACATATTTGCAGTAGTCCAAAATGAAATTAGAGCAAGAATCCAGGAAGTGAAGTATGAATAAAGAGAATTTGTTTGCTGTTTAATTGGATCCAATCCTGTCTGGTTATTCTGGAGCTCATTTGGAATTTTCTTGGCAAAGATATTGACAGGGTTTGCTATTTCCTATTCCAGCTCATTTTACAGATGAGAAAGGTGAGACAGACAGGGTTAAGTGACTTGTCCAGGGTCACATAGCTAATAATGTCTGAATCTCAGGTCTTCCTGTCTGAAGGCCAGACATTCAATCCACTGTGTTTCCTAGCTCCTGGTGGGTGAAAGTAATGTCTCATGGGGGAGACTAGACCTATTCTTTCATTGATAGAGGGAGTTCAGAGATAGAGAAACTTCCTTCATTAATGCTTATTGGAACTTTCTCTGTAAATTACTGTTCTAAACAGTTGCTTGGGATACGAAGAGGTGATTTGCCCATGGTTGCACTGTTATTATGTGTCAGAAATAAGATTTTGATCAAGGTCTTCCTGGCTTTTACATAAGACTGTGAAGAACCATGTAATTCTTTCTCTCATATTGGAACATAAAAAAGAAAAAAAAACAAATTAAATTCAGAAAAATAGAAGATTCATGTGAACTGACACAGAATAAAGTAGAATTTCATCTACCAATATCACTGTTAGGTCTATATCCCCAAAACAATTGTAACACAAGGTTTTGCAAGGGTGATGGTTGAAAACTATCTTTGCATATATTTTGAAAATAAAAAATTAACGTTTGATGAAGACTGTGAGTGACTTGGCTATTCTCAGCAATACAATGATCTAAGATAATCCCAAAGGAATAATAATCAAACATATTATCTACCGCCAAAGAAAGAACTGTCATTGTTTAAATATAGACTGAAGCATGCTATTTATTTTTTGCTTTCATTCTTTTTTCTTTGTCTTCTTATACACATGTGTGGTTGCACATATATAAGCTATAATTGTTTGTTTACCATATCAGGGAGGGGAGTTGGTAGAGAGGGACGGAATTTGGAACTGAAGACATTGAGAACACAAAAAAAATCCCCATATTACAGAATTGTTTTAATATGTAATCTGAGAAAAATAAAATGTTAAAGGAAAAAAACAAAATACACAATACCTCTAATAGTATAAATGTAATTTTAAAGAGTGGTGGACCTCATACATGTATTGAGACTGTAAATGTGACAAAACTTGCCATTGTGTGTGGTTTGAAAGGATGCAGGATAAATAATGTCTTTTCTCCTTACCCTTTTCCAAAGGAGACTTTCATTCCTGTCAGGAGAGGAAGCAGGAGTTGGGGCTAGAGGCCACTATTCTGATCTGCTCAGAGGGAGAAAGCTTACTGTATTAAAATTCTCTTTATGCTCCCTTAAATATTATTTTTGTTGGATAATTTGATTGTATTTGAGCTATTGCTTTGTCATTTTAGATTGAGGGGAAGTCCCCAAATTCCATATTGAAGGCTTTACTCTTGTCCTACCTAATTCCAGTTCTACTCCCAACATTAATTCTTCTTGACTTGTCTTTAGGAAGTCCTTCCCACACAGGAACTTCTTACGGCACTTAAGGAGGTCTATGATGGAGGGAGAGGATTCGGGTTGAACTTTCAAAGTACTCATAAACATCCTTCATCTATTTTATGTAGAAGGTTAGATAAAGTCAGACTGCCTTATATGTCAAAAACCAATGTTGACAAGTCAGAATGAGATGAAAGAGGAAATTATAGGGGAAAAAGCTATAAGGGATATTTCCTAAAGTTATTTTTTCCAATTCAAATTCACTTGAAATTTTTTTTCTTTAGGTTCCTACTGTGCTTTTTTGTTCCCTGGTTTCTTTAATTCTAATGAATTAAAGGTAAATCATGTACCTTTCCTGTTGAGGACTTTTGACCCATGAACTTTTGGCTATTGCTTGGCATTTGCCTTCTTCCTGTCATTATTAAAAGTTATGAACATTATTGCATTGAATACTAGTTAATAAAAAGCTGTGATTTAAAAAGAAAAGACAGAATATGAAAGAAGTCCATATAGCCAAATTGTAGCAAAACAGAAATAAGAGGTTTCTATTGAAGAATAGATACCAGCAAATACAGAGTGAAGAAGTTCTCCAACTGAGCGTGAGATAACTCAGCTCAACAGAGAGGTTCCTTGATCTCACCGAAGGTCAAAATCTCTGAAGTCTCTAGAGTATCAAAGTGGGAATAGGAACATAATGAAGGCTACCAGCCTACTCATGTGTTCCCATAGTCTTTTCCAGATTGGCCTGTTCTATTTTCCCTCTGAAAGCTGGAATCCAGGAGCACCTAAAACAACTTGATGCTATAAGAAGACTGACTGAGGGGAGTAGGAAAGGCATTCATCTCTACTCATAGGGAGAGTGTCCTATAACACTGGATCTTGGGACAGGGGTTACATAAACAAAGTCAATCCTGAAATGCAGCAGGATTCTGATTAATTGCAATGATTAGTCTTATTCATAGAGTACAGATGAAGGGCCATTATTCATTCAGTCAACCAAAAAGCATTCATTAAGTATCTGCTTTGCACTGGAAGCTTACATTCTATTGGAATAGAGGGATACATGGGGAAAATATAAGTATAGAAATAAATTTTATACACAATGTATATATGTAGGTATATATATGTACATATATATATAGGTTATGCACACATATGTTTTCAGGATAACACTTTCTCCTGGTTTTTCTTCTACTTATCTGACTGATCATTCTCTGTTTCCTCTGCTAGATCTTCCCCTAGATCATGCACTGTTATCATACGTTTCCCTCAGGATTCTTTGCTGGGCTCTTTTTCTTGTAGAATATGTCATTTGGTGATTTCATTGGCTCCTGTGGATTTAATTACCATCTCCATGATATTACTATCAAATATACCTTTATTTATTTTATTATATTTTATATCACATATATTATATCCAAGAAAGAACTCATTACCTTTCTCCATAACCTCCCCTACCTTCTATATTATAAGATAGTATAGTAACTATTATTATTTTAGAATGCAGTACTTTCCTCCCAATCCCTCAGACTCATAATATAGGAGTGATCTTGGATTTTGTACCATTTCCTATCCCCAACCCCCATATAAGCTGTTTCCTAGGCTTGATGATGTTTGCAATTTTTTTTTCTAATATATACCTCCTCTCCTATGATATTGTCCTGACTTTAGTTTAGCCCCTCATCACTTCACATTTTAATACTGCAATAGCCTCCTGGGTCTGACTGCCTCATATCTTTCCTAACTCCAATCCATTTACCATTTAGTCACTAAAGTAAATTAAACATAGGGTTGATCATGTCCTCCTCAATTCAAAAACCTTCAGTGATTCCCTATTATCTACAGGATTAAGTACAGAATATTCTGTTTGATTTTCAAAGCTCTTTATAACCTAGTCCCCTCCTATCTTCTCAGGTTTCTTATACCTTTTTCTTCTAACACATACTCTTCTATTCAGGAACCCTGCCCTTATGGCACAAAACACTTTATCTCTAGACTCTGGGCATTTCTTCTATTTATTCCCCATGTCTGAATACTCTCCACTCTCAGTTCCAACTATTAACCTTCTCAGCTTCCTTTAAGTCCCAATTAAAATCCCATCTTGTACAGGAAACTTTCCCCAACCACTCTTAATTCCACTATCTCCTCTCTTTTAATTATTTTTTATGTGTTTTATCTATTTATTGTGAGCTTTTTGAGGGCAGGAATTTTTTGTTTGTCCTCCTTTTGAATCCCTATTGCTTGGCACATAGTAAGTGCTTAATAAATATTTGACGATATGTGTATATGAATGACAGATATTTGTATATGAATGTATACATGTATTCATATTCATATTTATATACACACATGTCTACATCTACATGTGCATATATATACATGTATATATATATCTATATATATGAAAAGAAAGTACAAATTAATTTTGAAGAGTTCTATTTGATGCTATATGGTGGGGTATCAGTTGGAGTCTCATTTAATACACAGCACTTTAGCTGAACCTTGAAGGAGCTAAGGCTTCTAAGTCAGAACAAGTTAGGAGAGAATGCATTCTAAGCACAAATAAGCTATTCAAAGTCACAGAGACAGAAGATAGCATATCATGAATAAGAGAAGGCAAGTAAGAATGTGCTTCTATTTTGCCTATAATAAAAAATGCATTAAGAAGCATGAAGTGTAATAAACTTAGGAAAGTGGGGTGGAATCACTTTATGAAGAGATTGAATTCAAAACTGCAGAATTCATATTTTATCCTAGAAGCAAGGAACCACTGCAGCTTCTTGGGAAGGAATAACATGATTAGATCAGTACTTTAGGAATTTGCATTTGCATTTGTATGGAGGGTATGTTGGAGAGGGGTACCAGTTAGGAATTTATTGTTTTTACTACAAATCTACTATTTACTTATTTATTAACAATAATAGTTAAAATTATATCACAGTTTAAAATTGTCAAAGCATTGAATAAACATGATCTCAATTGCCTCTATTGGCCCAGAGGCAAAACTCTCTGGGGAGGTTTGTGTTATAAGTATACTTCTTTATAGATGAAAAATCTAAGGCAGTTGGAAATGACTTGTATAGCATTATATAGCCAATATATGTCTGAGGTTGGCTTTAAACTCAGGCTGTCCTGACTTTGGGTAATTACTGTTAATACTGCACCAACCAACTACTTAAATTTTAATAATCCATGTAAGAGATTTTGATTCTATAGAGTAGTGACTGAGTGAAAAGAAGAGAATGGACATGAGAAATGTCATATTAGAAGAATCAATCAAATGGCTGCTGATTATAGATTATAGAAGATGAAGGAAAGGAAAGATTTGATAAGGAATAGCTATGAGGTTATGAATTTTTTTGACTAGAATAGTTATTATAATCTAAGTAGAAATGGCATGGGAGAGGGGAAATTGAATAGGATGACATATGTCATAATATTTAGATGGTTGTGCTATTTTTTTATAAGATGATGCTTAATGGTAATTGTGGTTATATTGGGAAATGACCTTGAGCATAGACAATTAAAAAAACATTAAAACTTTAAAGAAAACATATGAGATTCTTTGAAAAATATAACAGAAATTGCATTGTTTAAGAACCTTCAATTTTTAATATGAACTGAGATGTCAAACAAGATGACCTATTTCTGCCTAGGGTATTTGCCACTTTCATTTAGGATGCTCAGTACAAATTCAAATAAAGAGAGGTTTCACTTTAGATGATGAGATTCTGCAAATAAATTCTTCTTTTGAGGATACATTTAAATAATTGCATCAAACACCGTGAAATCTTTTAAATGACACCTACCATTGCTCAAGAGAATTCAAGCTAACAATCAACATACGAAAAATTAAGTATTTGAATAAAGCTTGTTGTTCAGACAATTGGATGGATGACTCCTAGAATTGCTCCATCATTATGTAGGGAATAGACAGATAATGCAGATGATTAATGATTTGGATCTAGAATTGATTAAGAGGAGGAGAGAGAACTGGTTTATCTTTGGAAAAAATTTAGTGTTTTAATGACCCCAAGCTCATTCCTGAAACAAAGGCCCAACTACTTGACTTCAATTATCTTCAAGTGATGTTGCATGTCTGCTTTTGACTTATGAGATAATAATAAAAAAAATCACATTTAAAGAGTTTTAGAAGTCAGCAAAATATTTTCACAATCATTATCTCATTGCATCTTTACAAAAATCCTGTGAGTTAGGGAGAATATATACCTTAAATTTCATATATGTTAAAACTGAAATTCAGAAAGGCTGTGACATTTTAATGTTTTGGAACTTGTAAGTCCAAGAGATGAAGATTTAACTCAGACTTTTTGACTACAAGTCAAACATTTTTATCACAGTACACTATTTTTCTCTGTATTCTGTTGCTATCTCCACTGAATCTAAGATTGAACCAAAAGCCATTTCTTAAATAGATTATTTTCTTTAAGTTTATATGTGTAGTTTCCTATTAAGTTATCTTATCCTATTTGTTCTCAATGATGTCTTACATCAAATTCAGCATCTGCCACTTGAGGGAGCATGATATGTTCTGAAAAAGGAGATTAATCAGTCTGGAATCTTAGGTTCTTAAACAGAGGGATACTTTTTTCTTCCAACTGTAGTAATTTACAGCAAAAGGCTATTTCCTTTCAATTGATCCATTGCCTATCTTATGGACTTGAGTTCTTCAAGTTGGATCTATTTTTCTACTTATTAATCTTGGATGTATAGTTCATTATGATAGAATGTGTGTTTTTTGTTTTTTATATTTTTAATATTTCATTTTCCCCTAATACATGTAAAAACAAAATTAACTTAATTAAATTTTTGTTGAGTTCCAAATTCTTTCTTTCTGTCCTTTTTCATTGAAAAGACAAGCAACTTGATAGAGGTTAGTCATGTGAAGTCATGTAAAATAAATTGCCATGTTAGTCATGCTGTGGAAGAAAACAAAGATTACAAAAAAGAAAAAGTAATCTTTTAAAAATGTCTATCTGCAGCCAAACTTTATCAGTTCTTTCTCTGAAGATGGATTGTATTTTTCATCTTAAGTTCTTGGTTATGGTTATGGATCATTGTATTGCTGACAATATCTAGGTAATGCACAGTTGATCACTGTACAGTGTTGCTATTACTGGATATAATGTTTTCATGTGTATGCTCTTTTCACTTTGTATCTGTTAATGTTTTTTAAGGTTTTTACTAGAACATCCTGCTTGTCATTTCTTATAGCATGATAGTATTACATCACAATCTTATACGACAATTTGTTCTGCCATTCCCCAAGTGATAGCCACCCCTTCAGTTTCCAGTTTTTTGCCATGTGTGGCTTTTGAAATAAGAAAAAAAAAAGAGATGAAATAGCTGTCCTGCTTATACATTTTTGTATGAATGTTTATTCTAAAACAGACAAAAAGAATTATTAATTTCATGAGTCTTTTCAAACAACAATAAATAATCTTAGAAGTAATTGAAATCTAAGGTTTTGAGAGTGGATGGCAGATTAAAATAAAAATTTAAAGAAAAATGCACACTATTATGTTTAGGACAGTCTGCTTGTTAGTAAACTTTCCTTGTATTGTTAAACCAAATTTGTAGGCAAGATATTAGTTATTGCCTACTATGCAAGGCATTATATGGGAGACAAAATAAAGCTTTAAACAGGAACAGGAAAACTTTCAAATGAAGATATTTCTTATATTTATCTGTTTCTATTTAAGCTTTACCAGAGTGCTTTCTTTATCTACTGATTAATAGGAAAATTATTAATGGGAGTTTGAAAATAAGCCATAGAGGTAGGACACTAATATACTTATTGCTATAATTAAAAAGAGAATGACAGTATAGGAAACCACTTTAAGATTTCATGGAACAACAATAGAATAGCACTATAATTAATTGCAACAATGTAACTTAAGTAAATTTCATAAGCCAATACATTTTTACAAATTTTACCTTTGCAATATGTCCTCTTCCTCTTTTTTTGCAGCAAATATTTATTTTCAAGGAATTTTCATTGAATTCAGACATTTTTGACTCATTGTTAAATGTTTCATCATGAAGAATAATATTTATGTTTATCATCATTTTATTAAATTATTATTATTTTGAATACTAAGTTTATTTTTGACAAAAAGTTCATTTATCCTATCCTTGGTAATAGTCCATATGTTTTAAACTTTTCTTTTGAATTTTTATTGTTAGCTCAAAATTTTCTACCCTTCACCTTTTTACCCACCTTTGATAAAGCAAGAAATATGATACCCATTATGTATATTAAGTCATACAAAACATCTTTCCACAATGGCCCTGTTGTGAAAATAATCAAGAAACAGAGAAAAGTATATGTTTTAATTTGTACTCAAATCCATTACATTTCTTTCTGGAGGTGTACAGCATTTATCACCATGGATCCTTTGGAATTGTCTTGGGTCATTGTGTTGATGAGAATTGTTAAGTTTTTCACAGTTGATTATCAAAATGATATTGCTATCAATATGTTCACTTTCTACCTGGTTCTTTTTAGTTCATTTTTGCAAGAATACATATATGTCTTTCTGAAAACATCCTGCTCATTACTTCTTGTTGCACCAAATAATTCCATCATATGGAGAAGCAAATGATAAACCACCCAATGATCTTTGTCAATAAACTCACAAATAGTGGTAAGGAAGAGCAGATGACTGAAAAATGACTCAAAACCAAAAATTCTTTGTAGCTCTAAACTGTTCCCCAGAATGGTTGGACTAGTTTACAATTCCACCAAAAGCATATTTGAGACGCATTTTTCCACATCCTCGCTAGTTCTTGTCTTTTTTTTTTTTCTCTCATGTTACCTATTCTGATGGGGGCCTCAGTGTTATTAAAATTTGCATTTCTCTCATCAGTAGGACTTTAGAGCATTTTTAAAAATTATATTTGATAACTATTATTTTTTCTTTTGAAAATTTCCCTTTCACCCACATGTGCAAAAATGTTTGTGGCAACACCTTTCGTAGTGGAAAAATACTTGAAACTGAGTAAATGCCCAACAGTTGGAGAATGGCTGAATAACTTATGGTATATGAATGTTATAGAATATTATTGTTCTATAAGAAAATCATCTGAAGGATGATTTTAGAGAGACCTGGAGAGACTTACATGAATTGATGCTAAATGAAATGAACAGAACCAAGAGATTATTGTACCTGACAACATCAATGTTATATGGAGATCAATTCTGATGAATGTCACTCTTTCCAACAATGATTGATGGCAGTTCCAATGATCTTGTGATAGAGTCATCTACACCCAGAGAGAGGACTGTAGGTAATGAATGTAGATCACAACATAACATTTTCACTTTTTATTGTTGTTCACTTGCATTTTGTTTTCTTACACATTTACTTTCTTTTTTGGATCTGATTTCTCTTGTACAGCAAGGGAATTGTATAAATATGTTTATACACATTAGATTTAATATAGATTTTAATATGTTTAACATATATTGGATTGCTTGCCATTGGGGATGGGGGAAAGGAGGAGAAAATCTGAAACACAAGGCTATGCAAGGGTCAATGTTGTCAAATTAGCCATTCATATGTTTTGAAAATAAAAAGCTTGGGGGCGGAGCCAAGATGGCAGAGTGCAAAGGTGACTTTCTGCCTCTCCTCAGATCTTCTCTCAAATCAACAATAAAATAAGCCTCTGAACTGATCTTCAAGTCAACGAACTCAGAAATATTTGGGCACTGTTCTGAAGAACTTCATATCAGGTTAGTCTGACTTGGACAGAGAAATAAATAGACAACTCCTGTGTAGGCTGGAAGTGAGGGTGGGACTCAGCTCAGCTAATCCTGCCAGAAATTCCAAACTCCAAACTCCAAATTCCAAACACCTGGAGTTTATCTGAGGCACTCGGGACACTCTGCCCTGATTGGGGGCAGGTGTTCTGGCAGACTT
Source organism: Myrmecobius fasciatus (assembly GCA_023553655.1). Lineage (NCBI taxonomy): Eukaryota > Metazoa > Chordata > Mammalia > Dasyuromorphia > Myrmecobiidae > Myrmecobius > Myrmecobius fasciatus. The sequence goes on from JAJPUD010002437.1 coordinate 257,178, forward strand.
GCCTTGTTTAAGGAGTAATTTGGACTTAGTTCTAGCCCACACCGGCCCAGAGCCTTAAGTCAACTCGCCAAAGTGCCCCAGGGCAAAGCTTTTCAGCCACCGTTTTTTTTTTTTCCCCCTACCTTAAAGAGATATCCACACTGTCTAAAAAAAAATGAAGAAGCAAAAGAGAGCTCTCACCATAGACAGCTTTTATCAAGGCAAAGAAGTGTTGAACCCAGATGCTGAGGTTCCTTTAGATAAAATACCAGATGAAGGTATTAAAGACCATCACTGGTCACTTTTTCAAAAGGCCTTTCTGGAAGATTGCATAAAGAACCTCAAAAGAGGGGCGGAGCCAAGATGGCGGAGTGAAAAGGTGACTTTCTGCCTCTCCTCCGATCTTCTCTCAAATCAACAATAAAATAAGCCTCTGAACTGATCTTCAAGTCAACGAGCTCAGAAATATTTGGGCACGGTTCTCTGGAGAACTTCATATCAGGTTAGTCGGACTCAGACAGAGAGATAAATAGAATACAACTGTGCAGGCAGGAAGTGAGGGTGGGACTCAGCTCGGCTCACTGTGGAAGAAATTCCAAACTCCAAACTCCAAATTCCAAACACCTGGAGTTTATCTGAGGCACTCGGGACACTCTGCCCTGATTGGGGACAGGTGTTCTGGCAGACTTGCCTTGTTTAAGGAGTAATTCGGACTTAGTCCTAGCCCCCACCGGCCCAGCACCTTAAGTCAACTCGCCGAAGTGCCCCAGGGCAAAGCGTCTTCAGCCGAGGTTTTTTTTTTCCCCTACCTTAAAGAGATATCCACTCTGTCTAAAAAAAAAAATGATGAAGAAGCAAAAGAGAGCTCTCACCATAGACAGCTTTTATCAAGGCAAGGAAACGACCTCAGATACAGAGGTTTCTTTAGACAAAAATCCAGAAAAAAACAGCCACGACCATCACTGGTCCCCGTTTCAAAAGGCCTTTCTGGAAGATTGCATAAAGAACCTCAAAAGAGAGCTGGAGGATAAATGGGAAAATAAATTGAAATCAGTGCAAGAAGGATACAGTATCTTGCAAGAAGGATATGATGCTCTGCAAAAGAGATATGAAAAAGACACCAATTTATTAAAAAATAAAATTAGTGAAGGGGAAAAAGAGTGCAGTGAACAAATTGGCCAGTTACAAAAGGAACTTAAAAAGGTAACTGAAGAAAACAACACTTTAAAAATAAGAATTGAACAAATGCAAGTGAATGACTCACTAAGACTTGAAGAATCAGTCAAACAAAAACAAAAAAATGAAAAATTAGAAGAAAATATGAAATATCTCCTAGGAAAAACAACTGACTTAGAAAATAGATCTAGAAGAGACAATCTAAGGATTATTGGACTTCCTGAAAGCCACGATCAAAAAAAGAATCTGGACACTATCTTCCAGGAAATCCTGAAAGAAAACTGCCCTGAGATTGTAGAATCAAAAGGCAAGATCACCATTGAAAGAATTCACCGATCACCTCCTGAAAGAGACCCCAAAATTAAAACCCCAAGGAATATCGTGGCTAAATTTCAGGACTATAGCACCAAGGAACAGATTCTGCTAGCAGCTAGAAAGAAACAATTCAAATACCGAGGATCAATAATTAGAATCTGTCAGGATCTGTCAGCTTCCACACTGAAGGATCGAAGGGCCTGGAACCAGATATTCCGAAGGGCAAAGGAACTTGGATTACAGCCAAGAATAACCTATCCAGCTAGAATGAGCATTGTCCTCCAGGGAAGAAGATGGTCATTCAATGATATAGGTGAATTTCACCTATTTCTAATGAAAAGACCGGATCTGAACAAAAAATTCGATACCCAAACACAGAACTCAAGAGATGCATAAAAAGGTAAAAAGGAAAGGACTCTTGAGAACTTTATTTTTACTAGGGGGATACTCAAAGTTTGGGGGTATAATTAACTAAATATTACTTTGATAATATGAAAAAGAGAACTAGAGGGGAAAAGGTTGTCATACTGGGAAAAAGAGGGAAAAAGTGGTAAAATAAGATCTAAAAAAAAAAGGAGGTAAAAACAAGGTAAAATCACTTGAAGAGGCAAAGAAAACCTAATATAATTGAGAGAAAGAGGGGAGGGAGACGAGCACTGTGTAAATCTTACTCTCATCAGGTTGGGCTCTAAAAGTGTATATCAGACATTTGATTTCACATAGAAACTTGTCTGTAGCTAGAGGGAAGTGGGAGGGAAAGGAGGAAAAGTAAGGGACAAACTA
>JAJPUD010002437.1:268032-320692 GCA_023553655.1 Myrmecobius fasciatus
GAGCAGAACCAGGAGATCATCATACACAGCAACAACAGTATTACATGATGATCAATTCTGATGGACATGGCTCTCTGCAACAAAGAATTGTCTCAAACCAGTTCCAATTGTTCACTGAAGAAAACCATATACACCCAGAGAGAGGGATATGAAATATGGACCACAACGTAACATTTTCATGATCTCTATTGACATTTGCTTGCATTGTGTTGCCTTTCTCTGATTCTTTTTTTTTTCTTGTAGATAGGATTTTTCTTGCATAACTTCTCAAGCATTTCAACATTATTAACATGTAGTGGACTTCCTGCCATCTAGGGGAGGGGAAGGGACTGGGGGTAAAATTTGTAATGGAAAGCTTTGTAAAGATCAACGCTGGGGAACTACCCATACATATGTTATACAAATAAAAAGCTTTAATAAAAAAAATAAAAATAAATAAAAATGTAAAAAAATTAAAAAAAGGAAAAAAGAACAAAAAAGAACATTACCCATTCATAATGGTTCTTATTTTTGTAAATTTTGCTTAGGTCTATATATATGTATGCATATATGTGTGTATGTGTGTATATATATATATATATATATATATATAAGAAATGAGGCCTACTGTAAAAGTTTTTCCCATTTTTTTTGTTTTGCTTTTAATTTTGCCTGGAATAATTTTATTGCTAAAAGTGTTTGAATTTTGTCTAACCATAATTATTGATTTTGCTTCTTGTGACTCTCTCCATCTCTTATTTCATCATAATCACTTTTCTTATCCATTGGTCTGAGAGGTACAATTTTCCATGCTCTGTAACTTATTTGTGGCATCACCACTTATGTCTAAATTATTTATCTAGTTTTACCTTATCTTGATAAATAGAGAGGTATTGATTTATATATAGTTTTTGCCAGACTGTTTTCTAGCTTTCCTAGGACATTTTGTCAAATGGAATGTTCTTTCCATAACTACTTGGAACTTTGGCATTATGAAACATTAGATTATTGTAAATATTTACTATTGTGTATTATATGTCCATTTTTCCCATGATATGCAACTCGATTTCTTAGTACCAGATTATTTTGAGGATTATTCCTTTGTAATATGATCTGAAACATGAAACTGCTTGGTCACCTTCCTTCACATTTCCCCCCTTAATTCCATTTATGTTCTTGATTTTTTGTACTTGAAGATTAGTTTCTTATGATTTTTTTTTAGTTCTTTAAAATAATGCATTGGTATTTTTGTAATATACTGAATAAGTGAATTAACTTAGGTAGAATTGCTTTTATTATATTGGCTCATCCTACCTTGGATCAAAGAATATTTTTTTCAAATTGTTAGATCTGTCCATATTTGTGTGAAAAGCATTTTGTAATTGTATTCATATAATCCTTGTGTTTGTCTTGGCAGGTAGAATCCTAAGACTTGCAATGTCAGCAATTATTTTAAAAGGAATTTTTTTCCATCTCTTGCTGCTAAGTTTTGTTGGTAAAATATAGAAATTCTAATGATTTATGTGCATTTATTTTATGTCATGCAAAATTGTAGTTAATATTTTCAAGTTTTTTTTTATAGTTGCTTTTCTAGGCTTCTCTAATGTCATCTCTAAATAGTGATAGTTATTTTTTTCTCAATGTCTGTTGTAATCTTTAAATTTCTTTTTTCTTTTTTTATTGCTATAGCTAGGATTTCTAGTAGTAGTCATTATGGACAAACTTGATTCACCTCTGACTTTGCTAGGTTGTTGTTGTCGTTTGTTGTTTCTCCTCCAAGAGGACCATGACACCAGGGAGGTGATATCATTACATATAAGTGAATTAGTTTTAAGTGAGGGAGGGGTATTCAAGGTCATCTGACTCACTTTCCCCTCCAAAGGTATCTGAGTCCAGTGGCAAGATATAAATCAAGATAATTGGGCATGCCTCTGGATGAAATGGGAGACCTTGACCTTTATAAGATAAGGTCTTCAACAGGTCTCAGTTTGATTGAAACCACAGCTTGAGATCACATGTTTAGTGACTAAGTCTGAGTATCAATTGAGGCAAAAAAAAAAAAAAAAAACAGAAAAACAAAAAACAAAAAACTCTTTCACCTAGTCCAAAGAAATATAAATAAATAAATGAATGAATGAATGAATCTGCAAGGGAATGGGTGTAGTATGTTGTCAAAGGCTTTTTTCATATCTAGTGATCTAATCATATGATTTTTTATTGGTTTTGTTATTGATGTCAGTTATACAGATAGTTTGCCTGATATTAAACCAGACCTGTATTCTTGGTATAAATCTCACCTAGTTATAGTTTATGATGTTTGTGATATGTTAATGTAATTTCCTTGTATTTTATTTAAATTTTTTATATTGATATTCATTAAAGAAATTGATATAAAGTTTTCTTTCTTTGTTTTTGTTCTTCAAGGTTTACATAACAAAATTATATCTGTAACATAAAAATTTATCAGCATCTCTTATTTAATTTTCCCTAACCCTCAAGTAGCATAAATAGTATTGGAATGATTTGTTGCTTACATATCATTTGTAAATTCATATGCTCTTGAGAATTTTTTCTTAAGAAATTTGTTTTTGCTTTGTTCAATTTCTTTTTATTAGTTGAGGTTATTACTCTATGCCAAGACAAGGTTGAAATGGGTTCATGATTTAAATATAAAGGGTAATACTATAAGCATTAGGTGAAGAAGGGATAGTTTGCCTCTCAGATCTGTGTAGAAAGAAGGAATTTGTGACCAAAGAAGAACTAGAGAACATTATGAAATTCAAAATGGAAAATTTTGATTATATTAAAAAGTTTTGTGCAAACAAAATCAATGCAGCCAAGATTAGAAGGGAAGTAGAAAACAGAACAAATTTTTAGATTCAAAAGTTCTGATAAAGGCATCACTTCTAAAATATATAGAGAATTGACTTAAACTTATAAGAATAAAAGCCATTCTTTAATTGATAAATGGTCAAAGAATATGAACAATCTTCAGATGAAGAAAGTAAAACTATTTATAGTCATATGAAAAAATGCTCTAAATTAGTATGGATTAATGCAAATTAAGACAATTCTGAGGTATCATTACACACTTCTCAGATTAAGTAAAATGATAGGAAAGGATAATGAGGACGTGATGTAGGAAAATTGGGACACTAATACATTGTTGGTGGTGTTGTGAACTGATCCAACTATTCTGGGGGATATTTTGGAACTATGCCCAGAGGGCTATCAAACAGTGCATATCCTCTGATCCAGAAGTGTCTATATTGGGTTTGTATCTCAAAGAGAACATAAAAGGGAAAAAAGACCCATGTGTGCAAAAATGTTTGTAGCAGCCCTTTTTGTAGTGTCAAGAAACTGGAAACTGAGTGTATGCCCATTAGTTGAAGAATGGCTGAATAAGTTATGGTATATGAATGTTATGAAATATTATTGTTTTGTAAGAAATGATGAGCAGGATGATTTCAGAAAGGCCTGGAGAGACTTACATGAACTGATGTTAAATAAATTAAGTTAATCAAAAGAACATTGTACACAACAATAAAATTATGTGTTGATCAACTATGATTGAATTGGCTCTTTTCAGCAATGAGATGTTTTAGGCCAATTACAATGGACTTCTGATAGAGAGCCATCTCCAACCAGAAAAACTGAGAATTGAATGTGGATCACAGTCTCATATTTTCATTTTTTGTTGTTTGCTGGCTTGCATTTTTCCCTCCCATTTTTTCCCTTTTTGATCTGATTCTTCTTGTGCAGTATAATAAATGTGGAACTATGTTTGGAGAAATTGCACATTGAAAATAAACTTATCACAATTTCAGGGAATTAAAGTGTTGCCATCTGATAAAATGAGCCAATTTTGCAAAAAAAAATAGAAATTTATAAAAATAAATTCATAACACCACAATAGATACTAGAGTTAACTGGTTACTTTTATTTGTTTATTTATTTTTATTTTTTATTTTTTTGCTTTTGTACTGAGGCAATTGGGGTTGTGACTTGCCCAGGGTCACACTGCTAGGAAGTGTTAAGTGTCTGAGGCCATATTTGAAATCAGGTATTTTTGATTTCAGGGCTGGTGCTCTATCACTATGCCATTTAGCTGCCCCTAACTGGTTATTTTTAAAAGAAAATTTAAATAATTACTGTTATACTATCTATGTCTTTGAATGTCTGGGAAACTTCTTTATAAAAATTCTTGAATCCATATTTCTTCATCTTGCCTCAGAAAAATTGGGTAAATAAATAAATGAAGTCTTACAAAAAGGATGATGATTTTATAGAACTAGAATTTTGAGAATGTGTTCTTTTCCCCAAGATGAACACATAATTTTCTAATGGATAAATGAATGAATAAGAGAATGATGAATGAATGAATAAAAAAACAAACAATGTAACAATGACATGTCTTTACTATGCACTGAGCACTGTGCTAAGTATATGGAAAACAATAAAAAAACCCCTTAGATTTACTTTTTCTGAGGAGCTCACATTCTAAGTGTGTGTGTGTGTGTGTGTGTGTGTGTGTGTGTGTGTGTGTGTGTGTGTGTCTGAGAGAGAGAGAGAGAGAGAGAGAGAGAGAGAGAGAGAGAGAGAGAGAGAGAAAACAAAAATGGATGATTCTGCTGTAGAGGAAATGGGAAGGCCTATTGCTCCTTGTATTATAGCATCAAGAATGCATGCCAAAGTCTGATAGTCTTTAGGTAGCCTAGGTAATGTTTAGAAATCTGGAGAGGGTAGAAACAAGACAAATCATTAGACTTCATTGGATGAAATTGTAGTCAATGTTATTTTGTTGTCTATCAGAGATTTTGTGGCTAAAGAAGGAGAGAAATGGCTGTAAATAACTTTAGTCTGAAAGTGTGCTTATTTGACTAAACTGACATTGTCTCACACAATTTGAACGCATTTAAGAAAACAAATAAATAGTAAAATAAAAACTGTTCACTGGCAAGGTTTATTGCCATTTAGCTAAGACTAACTTGAAGAGATGAATCTTTAAAATATCTCTGGTATATAGTAAATACATATTTGAAATTGTTAAGTAAAATCTGGAAAGGAATCAAAAAAGGTCTTTTAGAGAATATTGTTTTTCTTTAGTCTTTTGGACTTATAATCATAGAACAAATCGTGTTTAGAATAATATGTCTTAATATTCAGAGATCTTAGAAATGTGTATAAAATTAAATTCTTTCCTTCCTTCTCCCTCCCTCAGTCCTTCCCTCTCTTCCTTCCTTCTTTCCTTCTTTCTTTCCTTGTTATTTTATATAGGTTACCACATAAAATGTAATTAAAATTTGTTTCTAGAATCAGTTATTTCTTTTTTTTGGGGGGGGGATCTTCAATTTTTGTGTCCTAGATTAGAATTCTAAGAATGTGAATCTTTTTTTTTTAATTTTTTTTAATAAAAGAGAGAGTTGAATCAAAGAAATTTTTATTCATAGCACATTGTGCCATGTTTCTGGGATCTAACAACTAATTCCCATGTCTTTTTTTGGTTAGAGGTAACACCATAGATTATCATACTTATTTCGCAGTAAAATTCTTTCATTCTTTTTTAAACTCATGTTTTATTGCAATTCCTTGCTCAGAGTGGGAGTTGGAATAAATTCATTTTCTTGAAGTGTGAGTATAATAGAGCTATTTCACAGGAAAAGAAATAGACAGAAAATGAAAGGATCACCATGATTGTGTTTATGGTTATCTCCCTCTATTAAGCATTAACTAATCTTGCTAGAAGTATGGCTTCAATTTCTTTTTACAACGTAGAATAATGTTCATGACTCTTTTTTTTTTTCTGGCAAGATACATATAGGAGATAGGAAGTTTTTCATTTGTCACAATTTAAATGGCTTCCTTTATTTACAATTGATCAGTATTTATTAAAGAATTCTGTCCTAACAAAGTATGTATGGGAGTGCAGTGGTTAAATTTGAAATTCTACCATAATTTTTCTTCTCTGCAGTTATGTTGCTTTAGAAATATTGATACTGAAACATTAAGAAAGGTCAAAGGGATTAGGTGTTGAAGTGGATAGAAACCTTATAAAGGATTGAAATGGGAGAGAAGTTGGAGAATAAGTAATCAGTTGGTATAAAAACCCGATTTATACTATCCATACTTACATGAAATAGAATAATTTGTCCTAGCTCAGTGGAAATGTATCAAACATATGAATTATGTGCCCACTTCCTGGAATTCATTAATTGCCCAAATAAATTGGGATCTAGTTATAATAAAGATGGTTCTCATAAGGGTTGAATAAGAATAGATGTGGTAGAAATGGCTGCTCAGAAACTTAAAAGATGAAGATTCTTTTCCTAAATTGGGCATTTTCTAGGAATATGACATTAGGAAAGTCACTTATCTCTGAGTTCTAATTCCCTTATCTGAAGGATGGGGATCCAAGAGCAAATTTAACTTATATTCCTTCTACATATCATTGTGAGGAATCAATGTTTATATCAGTGTAGTGTTATGTAACTCTAAAACTATTTATAAATATAAACTGTTCTTATATCTTTAGTTATTAATTTCTGTTAAATAACTGATATAATATATGCAGATAGAACATGATATTTCATGTAGTTCAAGTCAAAGATAATATTTTAATTTTAGATTGAAAGCAAATTATCATTATAAAGGTAATGCATGTACCAAATGGAAAGCAAAGGATAAATCTGAAGAAAACCACAATTTGGACAAAATGAAAATTTAGAATATGGTATGCTTTCCAGGTCATTTGTTTTTCTATTGATATAGTGAATATTCCCTTCTATTTTTCATTCTTTTGGCTTTGTTTTATATTGTTTCTTGATTTCTCATAAAACCATTAGCTTTCATTTGCTCAATTCTAATTTTTAAGGAATTATTTTCTTCAGGGAGCTTTTGTATTTTCTTTTCCATTTGACTAATTCTACTTTTTAAGGAGATTTTTTTCTACTGTGAATTTCTGTGCCTTTCTATTTAGCCCATTTTGCCTTTTAATTCATTCTTTTCCTCGTTGGATTTTGTGCTTCCTTGATTATTTGCTCTAGTCTGTTTTTTAAGGTGTTATTTTCCTTAGTATTTTTTGTGTCTCCTTTACAAAACTGTTTATTTTTTCATGATTTTCTTGCATCACTTTCTTTTCTTTTCCCAATTTTTCCTCTCCCTCACTTATGCGATTGTCAGAATTCTTTTTGAGTTCATTCATGGCTTAGATAAATTCAATTTTTTTCTTAGAGGCTTTGAATACAGGAGTTTTGACTTTGTTCTCTTCTGAGTGTGTATTTTAATCTTCCTTGTCAGCATAGCAATTTTCTATGATCAGATTTTGTTTTCTTTTTGCTCATTTCCCCTACCTATTACTTGACTTTTAACTCTTTGTTATAGTAGAGTTTTGTCCCAAGCTTAGAGTTTCTGTGCAACAATTTTTAAAGATACTTTTAGGGACCTGTAAGGTTTCTAAGATAGTATGACCTACAGAGAGGTATTTATTACTCTCCTGGCCTGTGTTCTGCTCTGTGAGTGACCATAAGCACTCTTTTTTTTTGCCCTGGAACTGTGAAGAAATTTCTGTTTCATTTTGAATATAATCTCTATTCCATTAGTGATCCTTCTCACTCTGGGACTGTCACCCAGATCTGAATATGGGCAAAGCAATTCTGCCTCAGGGCTAGTAAAGGGACTTCTGTGATCTGACCAGTTTTCATTCCCCTTAATATCTGTGGCCTGAGAGCCCTGGAAACATCACTGCTGCTGCTTATTAAGTGGTTCTCAAGGTCTACTCCTGTTTCCCTGGGGCTGGGAGTATGCTGATGCATCCTACTCTCACTATGCAACAGACTTTCCTGCTGACCTTCTAAGTTGTTGGGATGAAAAAAAAAGAAAACATTTTTAAGGGTTATACCACTTTAGAATTTGTTCAAAGTCATTATTTGAAGGATCTTAGGCAAATGCATGCCTTTATTTTTCTATCTTACCTCCACCTCTATCATATAATTTCAATAAGATTGAAATAGATGAAAACACACTTTATTTTAGTTCCCAAACTAGGTATTATTTATCAAAGCATTTCAAACATCTATAAATAAAGTCAGTGAATGCCAATAGACATCCATTGTATGCAACCTGTAATTAACAGCCTATGATAAATTATGGGTAACATTTTAACTCTTCAAGAAACATAATTCTGGATCATTATAGCAGCATTTAATGCTCAGAGGAACTACTATTCCATTCTTTATGGTTTTGATATTACTCATTAAAAGAAAAAAGATAAATTTCCTATTTTGTTCTTTACTGCTCCCATGGGTTTAGTGATCATCTCTAGGCCAATAACTCAGAGATCAATATATCCAGCCTTAGTATTTCCACTGAGACTCAAGTCTATATCACTAAGTGCCTTTCAGAAAAATAATGAGTTAGTCACTGCAGATAATGAGAGGAGTCAATAAGACTAGTTTAAAAAAAGTTGTTGAAAAATGAGTGGGAAGAATTCAGGTGAGATTATGAATCATATATTTATAGTAGCAGATGTTAGTATGATTATAAGGCTTAGTTCAAATGACTTTTAGCAGAGTTGAAGAAAACAACTATAGACATTATTTTTTTAACATTATTTTCCTTTAAAATATTGAATTTCAAGTTCCCTCCCTCTCTTCCCATCTTTTCTTATACACTGAGAAGGATAGCAGAATTATGTCAATTCATTATATTTGTAAAACATGCAAAACATATTTTCTATGTTAGTCATATACATAAATGAGCATAAAACAAACAAACAAAAAAACACAAGAAAATTAAACATCAATGAGCCCACAGAGCTGATCAGTTCTCTCTTTGAAGGGGAATAGCATTATTTTTTATCAAGAGTCTTATCTCTGGAAACTGAATTGTTCAGAATATACAGGTCATTTTCAATTAGTTATTATTACAACATTGTTGTGCCATTGTGCACAATGGTGTGCCAGGTTCTTCTCACTTGTTGTATCAGTTAATATGTTGTGATATTTTTTTTGTTTTTCTGAGACCACTCCCTTATCCTTTATTAAAGCACAACAGTACTCCATCACAATCATTTCCCACAAGTGGTTCAGTTATTCCCCTTGTTGATGAGTCACTCCTCAATTTTCAGTTCTTTTCCAGCATAAAAAGAGCTGCTACAAATATTTTTTGTGTATCTATATCTATATCTATATGTGTGTATGTATGCATATATATATATACACACACATATAGATATAGATATAGATACATATATCTATATCTATATCTATATGAAATTTCCCTTTTTTATTATTTGGGAAGGTAGACCTAATAGTGGTATTTCTTAGTCAAAGGGTATGCACAATTATAGCACTTTGGGCCTCATTCTAAATTGTTGCCCAGAATGGTTGGACTATTTTCAACTCCAACATTAGTGTCTCTATTTTCCCTCATCCCTTCAAGCATCTGTCATTTATGATAGTTATGAGGTGGCCCCTCAGAACTGCTTTAATTCTAATCTCTCTAATCAATAATGATTTAGAGTAATTTTATATGACTATAAATAACTTGTTGTATTTTTCATATTCCTTTATTTTTTATGGCACATTTTTGTAAAATATAGTTTTCTATATTATCTCTTTTAAGTAGCTCTAACTTTCCTTTTTCTTAGATAATTGTTGCTACTTTTTTCTTTTTAAATTTCAGCTGAAGCACAGTAGATTCTGTTCCATTCCTTTATTTTTTAACTGTGCCTTTCTGTTTCAAGTGTGTCTCTTGTAAAGAAAATATTCTTGGATTCTGATTGCTAATCCATTTTGCTACCCACTTTTTATTTTATAGGTGAGTTAATTGCCATTTACATTCATTGTTATGGTTCCATCCATTTTATTTTATTTCTGTCTCTTTATATGCTGTCTCTTTTCTAAAATATGTTTTGCTTCTGACCATTGTTTTTATTAACCTGCTCTTTATTTTATTATTCTCTCCATATCTTTTATTCTCTTACCCTCTTATTTCTATCTCCTCCAAGACCCACTGCTAATAGTCTTTCTGTACTCTGGGCCATCTATCACCTCACTGTCACAAATCTCTCCTCCTGACCTCCTAAGACTGGAAAAATATCTTATTATGACATTTTCTTGGCTCCAACATTTGATTTGAAGAGTTATTTTAAAGTTATTAAAATAGATTGTTGGAAGGATCCCTCAAGTTTGCTGCCTAAACTGTGCCCTCTAACTGCTGTTCTTTATCAGTGGTTGTGAATTAACATGTTGGGAATGAGAGGATTATTCAGTCATTAAAATTAAGATTAGATATAAAAATATAATCAAGAATACTAGATTTAATGTATATGTGTTTTAAATTTTTAAAGCTCTTTACACATATTACTCCATTTGAACTAATTTGATCCTCACTGAAATAGAAGCTATTATTAACCCAATTTTAAGTATGAGGAAACTGAGGCACCTTGAAGTTAAGTGGTAAGTAGCTAATGTATCATAAATTTTCAGTCTTTTTTACTCCATCAAATTAATTCAGAATGAAGGAATATAGACTAGGAGAATGCAAAAGATTGGGGGACATGAAGAAAGTGAAGAGTATATTTAATACAAACAAGGATCTAAGAGTCAGAAGCTCTTAGTGATACATAAAAAAGTAGAATTTTGATATCCTTAATCTTGAAGGTGATGCAGTATCCTTAGATACTGAAATCCATAGTTTTGCTGTATATTGATACATAAATGAAAAAGTGGTGACCACATGGCCACTGGAATAAAAGAAACCAGGACTTTGCTCAAAGAGATTGCATTAGATAGCCTATGATGTCTCTACCAGTTCTGGTTCTATGATTTTAACATTTATAATTCCACTGTGCTATGGTTCCCCAAATAGAAAACAGGTCAGTATATAATTGGCTCAGGTCTAGACTTCAATTAAAAAAATGTAAAATTTGCTAAGTTTTTTTAGTGCTCTTGCCCCACTTTCCCTTCCACTTAAAAAAAAAAAATCCATTGTACCCTCTACTCCAACTTGCTTTTATAAAAGTCTTTGTCATTGTTAGGACCTTTGTGCTCTCCCTTTCCCCTCCCTTCCCCTCTCTCTCTCCACTTAAAATTTAATATTGATTCTTTACAACATTTTGTGCATTCAGGTCAATTTGTTTTCTCAGGAGTCATACCTTTAAAAGCAGCATTTTTATCTTGGGGTCAGTGAACTTTATTTTCAATATTTTGTTAACTGTGTTTCACTATAATTTGTCTCCTTTGAAATCCTATATATTTTATTTTGTCCATTTTAATATATCATTCTGAACAAGGGAAAGGGATTCACGGCAAAAAAAAAAAAAAAAAAAAAAAGTCTAAGAAATTTTGTTTTCTGGTTTTTGTTGCCTATGAAAGGAATCATGTTAAAGAAATTTTGGAGGAGAAACAAAGGGGCAGGTAAGGAAAAATGGGGGGCCAATAGGGTTTTCTCAATGCACTTGAGTTCATTGTAGGTAATCATCTCCTCTTCTTACACTCATTCTTTTGTTGACCTCTCTTCACTTAGATTAGGAATTAGCATTTGTCTCACAGAGCCACACCCTTTCCTTGAAGAGCACTCCTATCTAGATTTCTTTCATTAAATGGAAACTCAGGTATGTAAAGAATGTTCTCACTTATACATATTCTATCCTGTCTTTGAAAATGATACTGTATTATACAGCATAAAACTGACCCTTCTTCAAATAAGATCTATAAATTCTGGTTGTAGTGTTAACAAGTTCCTTCCAAGAGTTGTAAGGAAATAAGATCAAAGGACAATAATTTAAAAGAAGCACAGCTCTCTGTTTCTGATAAAGAGTAGTGAGTCATCAGATCTTCAGATGGTATAGACAAACTATTAAAAATTCTATAAAAAGTAAACCCTGCTTCTGTTTTTCCTGAACACCTGAAAATAAAATGTCCAAATAATGGGAAAAGAAGACATCTCTACACTTGCAAATTCTAGTATTTTAATTTGGACCCAAGAAAATCCCAGAGAATATACAGTGGAAACAAATAAAAGTGACAAGTGCATGAAAATCATCATTTTATTATTGGGCAAAAATCAGATATTCTCAGAAACATTATCTATTTAAACCAGTTTAAACAAGGTAATGACCTAGATTAAGCAGTACAGCCAGATATTTTTCTAAAGAAAAGTAAGAAGAACTATTTGTTTAAGCATGCTCATTGGTGAGTTAGGGAGATGTCTACCCTAAGCATGTGAAGACATCCCTCAGTGAAATGGGCAGAGGAGAACAATTTGTTCCAATGGCCATGAAGATAAATGATGTGGAGTGTTTAGAGCTTGGTTAGGAATCCAAGGCCTCCAAGATATCAGTATCATTCACTGTATCCCATCTTTGTCATCTTGATTTTTGTCCTACCACTTTATAACTCTGGAGGAGAGTGAGATGAATGACTGTGCAAATCTGCTTTATTTAAATCTAATTCCTTATAGCAGTCAAAATATCACTTGTGGTATCATTGGTCCTCTTTGAAAATTAAAGACAAACAGCAACATTTATACAATGCCTTAAACTTTTCAAAGTACTTTTTTGACATAGAATATGTTCTGAATTTGTCCTTCTAGGTTAAACAAAGAACAACAAATTGGGTCCCTGAGAGAGGGTGACTGACTCCTCTTGCCAGAGTTCTAAAGAACTTGTATTTATATCATCTAGCTGCATAGCAGCAAGTTGAAATAAAAGATTCCAGACTTTTAGCACCCCAGAGCTGGAAGAAACTATATATGCCATTTGATTCAACTTGTAACTCAACAACTTTAAACAAATTTGAAAGTGACTATCTAAACTTGGCTGAAAGATTTCCAGTGAGGGCAATATACTATTCACTGAGACAGGCCAGACCATAATTCAAAATTTATTAATTTATGGGAAAAAGCAAACATTTCCATCATATAATATAATAAAAAGTGATTGCTCATGTAACTGCAAATCTATTATGCACAACTTACTATTCTATTTAAATATATAAAACATATAAATTTCCTTTTTTCTTTTTGAGAATTGAAGGGAAATAAAAAATAATATACTTTTTTTCCTCAGTGATTTATGGTACTTTTACAAAAATTGATCATATATTGGTACATACATATTTTACAACTAAAGACCTACTTTTAAATAAGCCTTCATTATTAGTATTTTCCTACTCCTTAATCTTTTTTACATCAGACATATATCTTTATCTCTTTAAATTTTATTAAATAAATATAGTTTTGCCTTGTGGAATAAAGCAGTGCTTGTCTTAATGAATTCTCAAAATACACCTTTAAATACTTGAAAACAATTATTTCCCCAAATCTTCTTTAGGCTCAGTTACTCCAATATTTGACAAATATTGTGACATAATCTAGAAGCCCTTAACTAACATTATCGCTTTCATTTGGTTGTTTTCCAGTTTACTAGGTTTCTCCTATTGTTGTGGTTCAGTCATTTTAATCATGTCTGACTCTTCATGACCCCATTTGGATTTTTATTTTTTGACAAAGACACTGGGATGGTTTGCCATTTCCTTCTTCAGTTCATTTTGCAGATAAGGAAATGGAGACAAACAGGGTTAAGTGACTTGCCCAAGGTCACACAGCTAGTAAGTGTCTGAGGCCAAATTTGAACTCTGGTAGAGGAATCTTTTTTTCAGGCCTGGTATTTTATTCACTATCTCACCTAGTTGCTCTTGTTTAATAGTCTCTTGCCTAAAATATAGTTGAACTGAAAACATTACTTCAGATGTCATTTAACTAGAATGAAATACATTAGGATTATTACCTATTGTCTTTATTGTCTTGGATTTGAACTCTTTTAATGCAGCTCAAATAATGTGTGAAACACAAAAATAATGTATGTATGCATGCATGTAACCAATATGTATTTACATACATTTGTACATATGTAATATCACCATGCATTTTATGTATACATATATATCATATTACAAAGGTTTTTTTTTTATATTAAGCTTGATGTCTACTAAGACCTTAGATCTTTATCAAATGAGTGGCTGTCTAATATTTCCTCAGCTTGAACTTGCAAAGATGATTCAAACAAATGTGTTAGTTAACATTACATGAATTCCTATTTGCTGTAGCTCAATATTCTAGTCTATTTAGAGGTTTTTAGATCTTCTTGGATGATTATCATTAAATATATTAGCTATCCTTTCTTATTTTATGCAATTTTGATAAGAAAACCACCTTTGTCTTTTTCAAGTCTCTGATGAAAAATATTAATAAGTTCAACTCCACTAGAGTTACTTCACTAGAGAAATACTTTGAAATTGACAATGAATCATAATCATTACTCCTTGCAGCCATCCCCTGAAGCATTTTTGAATATGCCTATAGTTTGAGAGAAGACCCTAGTTATATATGTTGTCTACTGTCCCTCCAGAGAAAACATCATATTTGTGTATATGTAATATATATACACAAAGAAACACACACCATATATTATCAACACATACACATTATATATTAGATATTTACATATAATGTGTATAAAATTACACACATATGATGTGGTATGTTATACACACACACACACACACACACACACACACACACACACATATATATATATCAAATAAAGTTCTATCCCAAAATTGTGAACACAGAAGTCTATACCCCATTCATCAGTTCTTGCCCCAAGCAATGATAAAATATTTTCAAGGATAAATGCATTGTCTCAGTATTAAGCTCATTTTTGTTTCCCTATTATTTTAATATACTTAACATTTCAATCCAGACCTCAATTTCTGAATCTAGATAGTAGTTTTCTAATTTCCTAATGTATATATATGTATATGTGTGTGTGTGTGTGTGTGTGTGTATACAGAGAGAGAGAGAGAAAGAGAGAGAGAGAGAGAGAGAGAGAGAGAGAGAGAGAGAGAGAGAGAGAGAGAGAAAGAGAGAGAGGGAGTGAGGGATGGAGGGAGAGAGAGCTGATTTTTTAGTATGTCAATCCTTTAAAGCTAGGTTTTTGACTCCAGGCTTCTATGTCCTTGGCTGGATTCTAACCAGTGAAAAAGAATAAACCATGTTGTAACTTCCTGACTTGTAGATCAAAAATAGATTTAAGCAGAAGGGACTACTTTTAGTATAGATTCTGTGATGTCAGAAACAGATTAATTTATGTTGCATAAGGATTGATTCAGTAGCAATAATGTAGTTTATCTCTTCCTCATGTCTACAAATTCCCTTTTCCTAAGGTCAAATTTCTCAGTGTCTGCAACTTGATAGAAGTTACTTGAGGGCAGGATGAATAATTTTTAAACGAATATTCTACTTGACATTTTCCACAGAATTGCTGTCATAAATATTTATTAATGATTATTAATGTCTTTGTTTACAGCAACTAAATTGCTTTATAACACCTTCAGGGAGAAGATATGCTTCAGATCTTAAAAGTTATTCATAGATAGCTGACACATGGCTGGATGCCCTATCATCACTTTCCTTCCTGGGCATTGTTTGTTATATTAGCCTCCAGAAAATCTCAGAACTTTTTCTGAACTTTTCTCTTTCCATGTCTAGCCTGGCAAACATTTCAAAACTTAATAGGCAGAGACATAAATTAAAGTGTTAAATAGGTGCTGTGCCCTCAATCTGAAAGAAATGGACATTGTGAGCTATAAATATTAATTGGACAAAATAGCAGTTGGGCATCTTTCCTAATTTTTAAAATGTACAGTAGCAAAGCACATTATGCATAGCTGATAAATAAGCTTCTGTATATCCTATGGAAAAATTCATTGCACTTGAATATGTATAAACAGAACTGTTACATGTTGGAAAAATTAGCCAGACGCTATACTTTAACAAAAAATCTCAGAAAGAAATGATACTGGGGATATTATGGATGTATTATGGACCTTGCTTCCAATATTCTTCATTGAAAAAATATTTTCTAAAGTCAATCTTTCCCCCTTCCTTCATTTTACATCACTCAGATATGTCTATGCATCTATCTATTATGTATGTATGTTTGTATGTATCTATGTATGTATGTATCTATGTATATCTATCCACTTTCACTCCAGTGTTGGTGGAATATTCTTATCTCTCTGATCTTTCCTGCTGCCTACACAGATTTCCATGTTTAAGAAAACCTCTTACTTCTTAAATATTCAATGATGTTCAAATTATTCTGTATGGCTATAAATCATGGAAAACACCAATATTTAAAGAAGAAAAATTTGAGTCACCCAAAGGGCAGTAGAGTATTAATATGTTATCAACAATGAATTGCAACTATAATGACCCAAAACATAGTGTCAAAACATTATGTAACCAGAAAAAAATATAGGTCAGTTGTTTTGCAGAGCTAACTATTACAAATGAGCATCTTTAATACAACATTGGTAGATACGTAGTTTTAGGAAAACCAAAATAAGTTATCTACCAGGATCTCCTTTTGAGTTTTTGTGTAAAGATTTGAATAGTTATTAAAGAGAAGTTGAAAGGTCAATATGCAAAACCAGTTAAACTTCTGTTTGAACCTAGAAGCCATAAATTATAAGAAATAAGGAGAAATTGCAAAGTTGCATATTAAGATGTGATGGAAGGCAGTAATTTCTCTCTTACTAGATTTCTTTGTATCAGGTGTTTTATAGGGAATTTTTTTTGATTTTGATTGGATCAATTTGCTGCTGATCTTTTTATATCCCAAGATTCTATAATTTTCTTGCATGGAAAAGTGTCATAAAATGAGAAAAGTTGGATGCTGAAGGAAAAAGTCATATTAATAAGATCACAGATTCATTGGACTATTGAAATTGCATTATCAGGGAAAAAAACAAACTATTTAATAAGTATCATCTCCATGATAATTTCTAAAGATTTTCTTGTAGTCAAAATAGATTCATTTCAAGTCAACTTTTTGCAAAGTTCAAAGTCTTTATTCTGTTGCCATAATCCCCCCAGGAATAGTTCAAAACTCCTCAGGAATAGTTCAAAGCAAATGATATGTAAAAATCTGAATCTCAGATGTATCTCACTTTCTAACTGATTTATTATACCTGGCTTTTGTTCTTCCTTCAAATTCTGAATTATTCCTTGGAATCATGGTGTTTTTAATGAACTATGGGCAAAAAGTGTCTGAGATAACAATTCCCAAAATGGGATAAATCTTGTAGAGATACATTTGCCGTAATTAGTCCCACATAGAATGTGTCTACACAAGGGAACTGATTTTATTTTACAAGTATTTAGAGAACACCCACAAAGTTCACTGATTCAAACATTATAGGGGAAGTAGAAAGTGTCTCAGAAAAATAATATGATCTGTATATTTGGGGACTTCCTTATCTAGTTGTAAACAAAAAAAAATTGTAAATAATTAGTTGGAAGAGTAAATGGCTTAACTATGTACTCAAAGGAATTGGTATTGTCTTCCCCTCTCACCAAGAGGAGAAAATAGAAAGGATGGCTTTTTCTTGTACCAACAGGATTCATGCTAAATTAGACTTAAATAGCCATTATAAGATGTTATTCATTTATGTAAGTGATGCTGAAGACAGAATAATAGCAACAACAACAATACTAATGGCTTGCATGAATAATGCATATATATACTTTTATGTATAAATGTATATATATATAATACACATATATATGTATTTCTCTCCTATTATTTGTTTATCTACTTACCTATCTATTTCATCTTTTAATTTAATGTTAAGGTGCTATACATTCATTCTCTCAATGTTTCCCTAAAAAAAAAATAGGTACTATCATTATCCCCATTTTGTAGAGAAGGAAGACAAGTCCCCAATAAATTAAGTGACTTTCCTAGTTCAGAGAGTAACTGCTGGAGATACTATATGAATTTATATTTTCCTGAATCCAAGTCCCATATTCTTACCACCTTATCAGTCTCCTTCTGATATACTGATAATAGAAAAACAATCCTTTTTCTTTCTTCTGAATGCTAAGGATTGAAGACACATGTGAAAAAGGGAGCAAGAAAGGATTTTGGAAGAGAGACTGCCAGGAAGAATGAAACCACAAATTCATGGTCAAGGAAAGAATCTTGTTGTGAAGGTAAATGAGTGTAGGTAAAGCAATGCGTATGGACCAGTGTCTGAGACTTTCTGAACTAAAATATGAATCAATCATTTGCTTGAACTGGGCAGATGTTCAGGAAAGACAGACACACACAGCATGAGACTTCCAAGTGAAACATAGGCAATAAAGGGAACCAGAGCTATCACTGAAGAATCTCTAATTTAATCTCTGGGTTTATGGGAATTGGCTTCTGATGCTTTTGGTTTATTATATAGATAACCACTTTGCAAGGAAACATTTCAAGTTTTTAAAAAATATATTGTATTATGGGAGCAGCTAATTGGTGTAGTGGATACAGCACCAGTCCTGAAGTCAGGAGGACCTGAGTCCAAATCTGGCCTCAGACACTTAACACTTCCTAGCTGTGTGACCCTGGGCAAGTCACTTACCCCCAATATACAGGCACACCATCCCTTTCCTAAGGCTGAAAACATTTATGTGTGTGTATGTGTGTGTGTATGTGTGTGTGTGCTCTATAGAAATCAATCAAAACAATTATAACAGTGTCTTTTAGGGCACTGAATATTTTCAAAGAAAAGTATCTTGACTAAATATCCTAAAGAAGACCACAGCATTGACCCTTGCAAAGCTTTCTGTTACAAATTTTCTACCCTAGCCCCACCTGTCCCCTAGATGGCAGGAAGTCCACTACATGTTAATTACGTTAAAATACTTGACAAATCAAATATGTGTATACATATTTCCACACTTATCTTGCTGTGCAAGAAAAAATCGGATCTACAAGAAAAAAAATCTGAGATGGGAAACATAATGCAAGCAAACATCAATAGAGAGCGTGAAAATGTTATGTTGTGGTCCACATTTCACATCCCTTTCTCTGGGTGTATATGGCTTTCTTCACTGACCAATTGGAACTGGTTTGAAATATCTCTTTGCTGAAGAGAGCCATGTCCATCAGAATTGATCGTCATATAGTATTGTTGTTGCCGTGTGCAATGATCTCCTGGTTCTGCTCATTTCACTCAGCATCAGTTCATTCAAGTCTTTTCAGGCCTCTCTGAAATTGTCCTGCTGGTTGTTTCTTACAGAACAATAATATTCCATAACATTCATATACCATAATTTATTCAGCCATTCTCCAATTGATGGGCATCCATTCAGTTTCCAGTTTCTAGCCACTACAAAAAGGGCTGCCACAAACATTCTTGCATATATAGGTCCCTTTTGTTCCTTTAAGATCTCTTTGGGATACAAGCCCAGTAGAAACACTGCTGGGTGAAAGGGTTGCATCTTTAATTTTTTTATTACTCATTTCCAACTGGTAATCCTGGAGATAGCTCAAAAAGAATATGCCTCAAACAGAACTTCTTATCTTTTCCCCTAAATGACTATTTTTCAATATACAAGATCATTAACCTTGACTTTGCCCTTAATTTCTCACAATTCCTTACCACAAAAGTCTAATGATTTGCCAAATCCTGCTGCTTCTCCCTCCACAGTGTCTGTTCATCTGACCCCGTTTTGCTACTTACCTGGATAAAACCACTTTGGTTTCTTAGAATGCTTTTTAGTTCAAAGCATAGCTCAGCAGCTAATTCCTCCATTTTTTACCTGATCTCTAAATTATCAGTGCTCTCTGGATCTTTAAATTACTTTCTATTATTTGGAACCTCTTTTATGTATACTTATTTGTTTTCCTGTTGCACCCTGATTTCCCTAAGAATATAAGTCCATTGAAGATAGAGACCATTATTTTTTTTTTCTCTGTATTCATTCAGATCTAACACCATGCTTTGAAGGCATTAGTAAACATTTATTAAACTGTACTGAAATGAGCATTCTAAGAACAGAAGCAAAGAAAGAAACAAAGCATAAATAAAAAGCATCTTGTAAATATTTTCTATCTTCTAAGCATTGCATTAAATGCTGAAGATATCAATAGAAACATGAAACAATTCTAGCTTTCAAGGAGTTCATACTATACTTGGGGGAGAACATATATGAAATGATTTCAGGGGCAAAGTGAATGGAAAGCTGCAGAAGTAGTGATGTTCCAATTTCAGGGAAGATGGAAATGCCCCAGATTTTTAGTTTCTATTAGGAACTTAGACCCAAAGGTGGGATTGAGAACATAGAGAATGAAGGGATGCAAAGCCTGATAATCTTCATATCATTGAGAAGAATAGAATTGGGAGACTCACATTTCATCCATATGGTGTGATCAGTCAAGCAGCCAGATGGGTTTTGAGAAACCTATAGTTAGGGGTGGACATGATATGAAAGGAAAGGGGAGAAAACACTGGTGGTGGTGTGTTTTTCCCAATGCACAATGGTTCATTCCAATACTATAGGCCCATATGAGTTTTATGCTAATTTTGGAGAGAAGAAAGAAAAGGGAAGCTAAGATGAGATGAGGAGAGAAGATACCTGGTAATAAGGGGTTTTCTTGGCAAGTCTAATTAAGAAAATGAGACAGAAAAGGAGATCATAATAATGCAGTTGGATAACAACAATAATTAACAGCATATAATGGATTCTTGGCTCCTTAGAATTGTTTATATAAAGTCATTATTTTATAGAATATATGTGTATCTTATAACCAATATTTTGCCAAAATCTGAGATCTAAATGAATTGGAGAAATAAATATATGAGGAGCGATAAAGTGAAGGAAAATCTGTTCTATTATTAATGCTTTGCCTTTATAAAATAGTAAATATTGTCTTTATTTTAAATGTAGAGAGCTAGGATTCTGAATATAGATGGATGTGCAGCTGAGTGAAAATTGGGTGGTAAGCACGGCATTAAGGAAAATAATAAAAAAAAATTTAAAAAGCCATTAGGAACTTCAAGGGCAAATTTAAAAGGGAATTTAGAATAAATTATATTTAGCCATGAAATACCTAATCAGTAAAATGAATCAATAAAATAAAAAAAAGTTTGAATTAATACTTCTTGGGGAATAATTTATTATGAAGTGTTGTTATTTTGTTGATGCAGTTAAAAAGATATGTTTCAAATGTGAGAAAAAAGACAGATGGAAAAATGAGTTAAATTTTGGATTAGAGGTAATATATTCAGAAAATGATTTTGTTTTTTACAAACACTGTTATTGCTCCAGAAAAAGATTTATAAGGACCCTGGAATAGAATTGTGCCAATCCATCAAGAGTACATTATCAGTAGGGGATACTTCTTCACCATGGCATGGAAGATTACAGAAAGGACATGAGGAAAGTTAAAGAAGAAGATATTCTAAAGAATAACAGAATGAGTAGATTTATATGGTATCTCCCAAAGAAGCAATAACTTTGAAGTGCCTTTTAAAAAAGAGAGATAGCAAGTGAATTCTAAGAATTTCATGTGCATTTAAAATAAGGGAATTAAGGGTCCTAGATTAGAGTAATATCTGAAAGGAGAACAATCTTTGTAGCATCAGAAAGAGCAAATTCACAGATGAGTGAGTGAAGATTTATAGGTGATGCAATGTAGATGCTGCATGCTGTTATGCAGAACTAGGCTTGGAAATGGAGTTTTCAGGGATATTCAAGGTAAACATAGACATCTTGTATGATGTTCAGTCTCCTGGATAATAGGAAACCAACACAGTGTCAACAAAATAGAAAACTAAATCAGTTTCTTGGAGCAGATGGAGACAATTATTAGGAACATGTGCCTTGAAGTTGCAATGGCTCCAGTTATTTTGTGTGGAAACACATTTAGGCTGTGCTTACTCAGTTTTGATATTTATCCTCATTCAGTTCAGCATGTGTGCATGGCAAGGTGGCAGCAGTGGCAGTGGTAGTAGTTCAGTTAAGATGCAGTAGCATAGTTAGTACATGTGCCATATGTATGTGTGTCTACACACATGAAATGTTCACACATGCACATGTATCTGTGTATATGTGCACAATACACATGCAACTATGTATACAAACACACACAATGTAATATATGTATGTGTGTATCTGTGTACATGTGTGTTTGCATATACCTGCTACATGTACATATACACACATATACTTATGTATATATGAGAGAAAGAAGTTAATAACATCTTACTACACTCTTACTGTTTCAGACAATTTCCTAAGCAATAATGATATAAACACAAATATATAGGATAATCTTTATTCTCCAGGAGCTTGCCTTTTAGTAGGGGAGGAAATCCATAAAAAAAAAAAAAAAGCTGAAAGCAAAGGCAGGAAAAAGAAATGGAGAGATAAGATTACCTATGCTGAGGAATAGTAGAGAAATTCTGGTGAGTGAAAAATGCAGACTAGAGAAAAATAAATACATGGTTGCCCTGGATGTCTTCTGTAAAATTAAGATTTTTAGTAGGAACCAAACAATTAGAAGATAGTGCACAGGGGCTGAGGGTACTTCCAATATGAGAAATAATTCAAGGCTACAGTGAGCTTCCAGAGTAAAGAAGCTTCTATAGCATGGTAGAGAAAGTCCAATGGAGAGTAGAGAGGACAGTCTGAAAAGAAATGAAGACATCCATCATTATCTCTAGTTGTCTTGTGTTTTTAGTTTTCTTGATTTCTCCAGAACAGAATTCAGCATTATATGTTTTTGTTATCTCCCCATTTCCCATTAGGCTTTGCTGGACAGTGTGAGAGACTTCTGACCTGACTCAAAATAACTACAAGGGACTCTGGGGCATTTATAGGGACCCCAAACCAGCTGCTGTCAGAGTTCTTGTTGAGGGCATAAAGCTGATTACAACAGAGATTCTTAAATCTTTTCTGATTTGTCTGTCTTAAAACAATCTTCACCAACCAGCTATTCTTCAGTTCTATTGCTTTATCTGTTGTCAACCTATTACAGCTACTTCTTCACATGGTCTCAATAATTACTCTGTGCTTTATAAAATTCAGTCCCTTTTATGATTACAACAATAAACCTGACTTCATTATAACTATTGATGCCAATAAAGTTTAAGTGTTTTATCACTGTCCTTCTGTCAACAACAGGCTAATCAGCATGAATGCAAAACACAATTTAAGATGATGTTTTTATTGCTATTTTATGAACTGTTCCTCCACTCCCACCCCAGGTAGGAAATACAGTCTGTATATTCACCCAACTGCTGTGTAGTATCAGCAAGTGGGATTAAACAATATAATATCTGTATTTCACCATAATCTTAAACCTATAAGTGGAAAGATATTATAATTAGCCATCCATTACAATGGCATATGTGGCAGGCCTGCCTATTGTATATTTTCATATTTAGTCAGAAAAAGAAGGCAGAGATTGAGGTGTGTGAATGCAATATTCCTGAAAGACAAGAATGTGGAGTGAGAAGCCAAAAAAATGATGAGTTTGTTCCTTCCCAAAGAATGAAATATTAAAAGAAATGGGGAGAGCAATTGTATTGAAATACAGTTATCAAAATGCCACACAAAGTAAATTGACTAGCCCTTAGTTAAGGGCAGTTTTCTTTTATGATTTCCTGGAAGAGAGTGTCTAGGTTCTTTTTTTCCATTATAGGTTTCAGGAAGCCCTATAATCCTTAGATTGTCTCTCCTAGATCTATTTTCCAGATCAGTTGTTTTTCCTAGGAGATATTTCATGTTTTTCTATATCTTTTCATTTTTTTTGTTTTTGTTTGATTCTTGAAGTCTTGATGAGTCATTCATTTCCAATTGTTCAATTCTAATTTTTAATGTCTTATTTTCTTCAGTTACTGTTTTTAGCTCCTTTTGTAATTGGCCATTTTGTTCCTTGTAGTCTTTTCCCATTTTTTCCATTTTATTTTGCAGTGATCTCATTTTGTTTGCCCATGTTTCTTCCAACTCTCTTTTAAGATCCTTAATGTAATCTTCAAAGAAAGCCTTGTGACATGGGGTCCAGTTTATGTGTCTCTTTGGGGCTTTTTCTGGAGTTGCTTTACCTTTAGGAGCTTTAACTTTAGGGGATTTAAGGTCTGTTCTTCCCTCTCTCCATAAAAGTTGTCTATGGTGAGACCTCTTTTTGGTTTTTTATTCATTTTTTTTAAAGTTATGAGGTCTGTTTAAGGCAAAGGTGGGACAGCTGCTTTAATTTGCCCTGGGGCAGTTCTGCTGATTGAGTTATTTCAGGTGCTGTGCAGTTCTGCTTTAGTTCACCCTGGGGCAGTTCTGCTGATTGAATTATTTCAGCTACTGGGCAGTTCTGCTGATTGAATTATTTCAGGTGCTGATCAGTTCTGCTGATTGATTGATCACTCTAGGGTGCTGTGTAATGGCAGCTAGGTCCAGTGCTCATCAGGGGTTCAGTGGTTCACAATCTACCCCCCACAAAAGGCAGGCCCTCCAAACCACCTGCCCACAATCAGGACAAATTGGCCCAAGAGGCCTGCAGAAGACTCCCAGGTATGTGAAAAGCACAAACTCCCACTCCTTTTCCGACTCCTATGATGACTCCTGTTCCAGCTCCCTGCTCCAGCTCCCTGCCCTGGACTCCCTGTGCTGCAGTCTGGGTTTAGTAGACTACCCCCCTGCCCAATTAAAACAGACCTGTTTTGAAATTCTTCCAGAGTATCTTCTTCTAGAAACATGTTGTCCTCCAGATATTGTGGATTTTTTTGCTTCAAAATCAGTCTAGAGGCTTCATATGTTGTTAAAAATATTATAATTAGCCATCCATTACAATGGCATATGTGGCAGGCCTGCCTACTGTATATTTTCATATTTAGTCAGAAAAGGAAGGCAGAGATTGAGGTGTGTGAATGCAATATTCCTGAAAGACAAGAATGTGGAGTGAGAAGCCAAAAAAATAATGAATTTGTTCCTTCTTAAAGAATGAAATATTAAAAGAAATGGGGAGAGCAATTGTATTGAAATATAGTTATCAAAATGCCACACAAAGTAAATTGACTAGCCCTTAATTAAGAACCCCTTCTCTAAACTATACTTTCTAGATTTGTTAGAACACAGCTTCAAATTAGAAGAACAAAGGATAGTTTACCTCTCAGATCTGTGGAGAAGGAAGGAATGTGTAACCAAAAAAGAACTGGAGTAAATTATTGAATACAAAATGGATAATTTTGATTGTATTAAGTTAAAAAGTTTTTGTACAAAACATAACCAATGCAGACAAGATTAGAAGGGAAACAATAAACTGGGAAACATTTTTATATTTAAGGGTTCTGATAAAGGCCATTTAAAATATATAGAGAGAATTGATTCATTTTTATAAGAATTCAAGCCATTCTTCAATTGATAAATGGCCAAAGAATATGACAGACAATTTTCAGATGAAGAATTTGAAAATATGTCTAGTCATATGAAAAAGTGCTCTAAATCACCATTAGAGCAAATTAAGACAACTTTGAGATATTATACACCTCTCAGATTGGCTAAAATAACAAGATATTGACAAACGTTGGAGGGGATGTGGGAAAACTGGGACAGTAATACGTTGTTGGTAGAGTTGTGAACTGATCCAACCATTTTGGAGAGTAATTTGGAACTATGCTCAAAGTGTTATCAAACTATGCATGCCCTTTGATCCAGCAGTGTTTCTACTGGGTTTGTACTCCAAACAGATCATAAAGGATGGAAAGGGACCCACATGTGCAAAAATGTTTGTAGCAGCTCTTTTTGAAGTGGCAAGAACATGGAAACTAAGTAGATGCCCATCAGTTGGAGAATAGCTGAATAAATTATGGTGTATGAATGTTACAGAATATTATTGTTCTATGAGAAACAATCAGCAGGATAATTTCAGAGAGGACTGGAGAGACTTATATGAACTGATGCCAAGGGAAGTGAGCAGAATCAGATCATCATTGTATATAGCAACAACAAAATTATAGGATAATCAATTCTGATGGACATGGCTCATTTCAAAATGAAGGTGATTCAGGCCAGTTCCAATGATTTTGTGATGAAGAGAGTCATATGCACCCAGAGAGAGGACAGTGAGAATTGAATGAATCACAATATAGTATTTTTATTCTTTTTGTTGTTGTTGATTTGAATTTCATTTTATTTCTCAATTTTTTTTCTTTTTTGATCTGGTTTTTCTTGTGCAGCATGATAATTGTGGATATATATATGTGTGTATATGTATACATATATATATATATATATACATAAGAATTACACATGCTTAACATATATTGGATTACTTGGCATCTAGGGGAGAGAGGTGGGAGGAAGGGAGGGAAAAATTTGGAAAACAAGGTTTTGCAAGGGGGAATGTTGAAAATTATCCATGCATATGCTTTAAACATAAAAAGCTTCAATTAATAGGAAAAAACAGCTTCAATATGAATAATGTAGTAATATCAGTCTTTCCTCTCTTACCTCTGTAAGAAGATTGAACCCACTTTTTTTCAAATTTATGCAACACTCCCAAAGTGCCATATTATCTAAAATATCACAAAATTTGGTAGTCATGCACATTAAAATGGAATGTCGCATATATTTCAAAAACACTTATTATATGCTTTTGAAGATGTAGACAGATATTTATTCTGGTAAAGATTCAGTCTTCAGTTTTCATTTTTACTAAGAATGTCAATATTGATGTAACTCAGTTTATGCATTAATAAGTCAATACTTGTTTCCTTATGAGAAAGGGATGGAATGACTGTCTCTCATACATTATCATTTTTAGCATATGACACCTGTTATTTTCTTGATCAGTGAGTTTCCTGCCAAGCACATTCTTCTCTCTCTTCATGACTTAAACTTTCTCTATTGTTCAGAACCCATTGTGTTGACATTAAAAGTTATTTTACATCTAGAATGTATAAAATCTGTTCCTTAATGCCAACTATTAGCTTTCCGTATCCTTCCTTTTCTTCCAACTATAAGACATGAAAAAAAATGCCATTTGTGTCGCACTCTTTCCATTTTTCTCCTCAGTTATCTGATTATTCTACTTTCTTGACCTAGGTTTGGGGATCAATAAAAACGAAATACCTCTTCCCTTTTTTTCATTAGTCAAGTAACATTCAGGAAGCACTACTGCATAATCACTGGTAAAAGAAAGGTAAAAATTGGGCAAAATAACTCTTGTTCTTAAGGAGTTCAGTCAATTGGGGGAGCTCTATCTTCTCCATGCAAAGAATTACCTACAAATATGATACACATACATATTTATATACACACATACACACATACATATATCCACACACTGTAGTCTCAAAGGGAAGGCATTCAGATTAAGGGAGAATGGGAAAGCTTCTTGTAAAAGATATGACTTTAGGTAAGATTGAAGAAAGGCAAATGGGAGGAGAGAAAGCATGCCAGGAACAGGAGACAGTCAGAGAAAATGTTCACAGAAGTGGCTTGTTTGAGAAATAAAAGTATGTCAATGTCAGTGAAACAAAGAGTGCATAAATGGGAGTGAAATATAAGAAGATTAGAAAAGTAGGAAGGGACAGGTTATGAGAAGCTTTAAAAGACAAATCAAGGATTTTATATATGATCCTGCAGGCAATAGGGAATTACTTGAGTTTATTGAATGAAAAAAGGGTGTGTGCTTGTGTGTGTGTGTGTGTGTGTGTGTTTGTGGTGTGTTATGGTCCAATCTGTATTTTGCCAAAATTAATTTGATATCATATTGAAGGATGGATTGATCAGAAGTTCCACAACTGGGTCTATATCCCAAGGAAATCATAAAGAAAGGGAAGGGGCCCACATGTGCAAAAATGTTTGTAGCAACATTTTTTATGATAGCAAAGAATTGGAAAATGAATAGATGCCCATCAGTTGGGGAAGGGCTGAATAAGTTATGGTATATGAAATTAATGGAATAGTATTGTTCTATTAAAAAAAAAGATGGAGTTCCAGAGTTGGAGCCAAGAGGGAGGAGGAAAGTCAGGAGACTGCTTGAGTTCTCCCAGTTTCTTGGGAGAACCAAGCCCTCTGAAAAGACAGAATGAAATCACTCTATGTTGTGTCTGGACCAGCTCTCTGAAGGATCTCAGTACTGTCCTAAGTCCTTGGTCTTAGGAGAGGAGTGAAAAGGAAGAGCTCACGTAGAGTCCATTTATTCTAAATTCTCTCAGCCTTATATACCCTAATATACTTACATAATGATAGCACGCTGTACTCATGCTCTAATTATATACTGCACTTGCAGGACCACATAAACAACTTGCTATTGTGTATGGATGACTCTTTGCCACTTGGTAACCCTCTGCTTTAATCACAACACAGGTTGTCACATCCCCTGACTTTTAAGGAAGGCCAAGAGCTCTTAGGGGAGATAAACCAGACATTGTTAGTAGGTTCCCTCTGGGGTGAAGGGTTTTATACCTCACTCAGAGTTCCCCCACTATCTGTGGCACTCTACAACTTTACATCTCAAGATAAACTGAAAAAAAAAAAAAGGTGTTCAGCCCAGGTCAGAAAGACTCTGGGAAAGTCAGTGAGAGAAAAAAAGTGAGCCAATCAGCCACTAAGACCCTCAGTCCTGGCTTAGTAGAATAGCAAATCAATAGGGAAGCTTCCAGTCCAAGCTCAGAAAGCAAATTCTAGAAAACTAGATTCTCCTGGACAGAACAGGTAAAAGTACCCCCTATAAACACAAGGGGCCTTTGTGATCAAAGCCAAGGCTCAGAGCTGCACAGAAATCTTGGGACAGCACCACCTTTACCCCAGGAGCAGAGCTCTACCTTAAAAGTAAAAAAAAAAAAAAAAAAAAAAAAAAAGGAAAGAAAATGAGCAAGAAACAGAAAAGAATCTTGACCATAGAAAGTTACTATGGTGACAGGGAAGACCAAAACACAAACTTAGACAAGGGCAGAATGTCCACAGAAGGAATCTCAAAGAGTAAGATAAATTGGTCTCAAGAAAAAAGAGATTTCTTGGAAATTCCCATAAAAGACTTCAAAAGGCAAATAAGAGAGGTAGAAGAAAAAATGAGAAAAGAAATGAGAGGCATGCATGAGAGAGTCATCAGTTTGGAAAAGGTAGGAAAAATTATCAGAAGAAAACAACTCCTTACACAGTAGAATAAACCAAATGGAAAAAAAGAAATACAAAAGATAACTGAAGAAAATCAGATACTGAAAACCAGAACAGGTAAATGGAAACTAATGACTGTGAGAAAGCAAGAATCAATCAAACACACCAAAAAAATGAAAAAAAAAATGGAAAAAATGTAAAATACCTCATTGGCAAAACTCTTAAACTGGAAAATAAATCAAGAGACAATTTAAAAATGATTGGCCTACCTGAAGGTCATGACCAAAAAAAAAAAGTGCCTGTATAGCATTCTACAAGAGATCATTAAGGAAAACTGCCCCAATATTCTAGAAAGAGAGGAAAAATGCTCATTGAAAGAATCCATAAATCACTTTCAAAAAGAGATCCTACAAAGAAAACCCCAAGGAAAAACTCTAAAAGTATAATTTCAAAGAAAAAAAATACTGCAAACTGCCAGACAAAAACAATTCAAATGTCAAGGAGCAACAGTCATGATTTCTCGGGATCTTTCAGCTTCTACAATAAAAGATTAGAGGGCCTAGAATACTGTATTATGGGAGGCCAAGAATCTGAGATTATTGCCAAGAATTAAGTACCCAGGAAGATTCAGCATCACATTTCAGGGGAGAAGATAGAGCTTCAATGAATTAATTAAAGAGACTTTCAATCATTTATATTGAAAAAACTAGAACCAAACAGAAAATTTAATCTACAAACACAGGACTCGAGAGGACCACAGAAAGGTTATGTATGTTTAATTATATATATATATATATATGTATATATACATATATATATACTTATATATTTTGACATACACACACACACATATATATATATATATATATATAAGTTGAATTGTTTACATGCCTACATGGAAAAATAATATCTGCAATTCTTGAGAACAATATCTGACCCTGGGGCAGATAAAAGGGGGCATCACATGGACTGAGAGTGTGGTTGTGGATAGGCTCTGATGTTATGACATCAAATGAAAAGACCTTAAGGGGTAGAAAAAAAGTTTATACTGGAAAAAGGGGAAAGAGAAGATATAAAGGGACAATTAGTTCACACCAAGAGGCTCAAAAGACCTATGGCAGTTTAAGGAAAGAAGGGAGGAGGATGAGCTTGATGAAGCTTGCTCTCATCAGTTTTGACTCTTAAGAGGGAATAACTTAATCATTCAGTTGGGCATAGAAATTTATCTAACCTGAAAAAGCAGGAGGAGGAAAAAGAGGAAAGAAAAAGAAGATACAGTATAGAAGAAAAGGCAGAAACGCTATTTAAAAAAAGGTAAGAGAAAATGGGATGGGTTGATATAAGACAGAGTAGTGGAGAGAGTAGGTTAAAAAAAGCATTACTAAGAGAATGGAGAAGGGGTAATAGAATATAAGGTAGTGGGTGAGATGGGTAAAAAATTACAGAACTAAGGATAGGGTACAAAAAAAGAACAAATGTATATACTTTTGAGAAAATAGGATGGAGGGAAATATAGAGCAGAGTAATTATAACTGTGAATGTGAATGAGATGAACTCTCCAATAAAAATGGAAGCAAATACCAGAGTGGATTAAAAAAGAATTCTACAATATGTTGTGTATAAGAAACATATTTGACACAGAGAGACACATACAGAGTATCGGTAAAAGGCTGCAACAGAATTTATGATACTTTAGTTGAAGTAAAAAAAAAAAGTAGGAGTAGCAATCCTGATCTCAGATAAAACAAAAATAAAAATAAATCTAATTAAAAGAGATAAGGAGGGAAAGTCCATCTTGATAAAGGGTACAGTAAATGGTGCAGTAGTAATGATACTAAATGTCTATGCACCAACTAGTAGAGTAGGCAGATTCCAAGAAGATTTTAAGCAAGTTAGAGGAAGAAATAGACAACAAAATTATTCTATTGGGGGACCTCATACTAACATAACTAATTCAAAATAAACAAGAAAGAAACTAGGGAAGTTAATAGAATCCTAGAAAATCTAGATATGATAGACCTCTGGAGAAAAATTGAATAGGGGCAGAAAGGAATACACTTTGTTTTTCTCAGAATTACATGACACTTATGCAAAAATTGGCCATGTATTAGCATATAAAACCCTCACAATCAAATGAAGAGAGGCAGAAATAGTAAATGCTTCCTTTTCAAACTACAATGCAATGAAAATTATATTCAATAAAGAGTCTATGATAGACTAAAAACCAACTGGAAATTAATCTAATTCTAAAGAAT
Organism: Myrmecobius fasciatus; assembly: GCA_023553655.1. Taxonomy (NCBI): domain Eukaryota; kingdom Metazoa; phylum Chordata; class Mammalia; order Dasyuromorphia; family Myrmecobiidae; genus Myrmecobius; species Myrmecobius fasciatus. Next base: position 299,223 of record JAJPUD010002437.1, read on the forward strand.
GAGTGGCTGAAATAACAAATCACAGAAACAATCCATAATTTCATCTTACATAATGACAATAATGAGACAAGACACCAAAACCTATGGGATGCAGCCAAAGCAAATGTTAGGGGAATTTTTATATCTCTAAATAGTTACATGAATAAAATAGAGAAAGAGGAGATAAATGAATTGGGCATCCAATTAAAAATCTAGAAAAAGAACAAATTTAAAAAAAAGAAAAAGAACAAATTAAAAATCTTCAATTAAATACCAAATTAGAAATTTTGAAACTCAAAGGAGAGATTAATAATAATATCATATGATAATCTCAATAGATGCAGAAAAAGTTTTTTACAAAGCACAGCACCAAATATAATTAGAAAATCCTAGAAAACCATCCAAAAATCTACTGGAAACAGTTCACAGCTTTAGCAATGTTTTAGAACATAAAATAAAGCCATACAATCATAAGCATTTCTATGCATTACTGACAAAACTCATAAGCAAGAAATAGAAAATTACCATAGATAAAATAAAATACTTGGTGGAAACCTGCCAAGACAAACCCAGGAACTATATGAACACAATTACAAAACATTTCTCATACAAATAAAATCAGATCCAAACAATTGGAAAAATATCAATTGTGTTGTGTGTATCTAATTAATTCCATTGATCCACCATTTGGTTTCTTAGCCAGTATCAAATGTTTTCTAGGTACCACCTCATACATCTCAGATTGACTAAAATGACAAGAAAAGATAATGATAAATATTGGAGGGGATGTAGTAAAACTGGGACACTAATGCATTGTTGTTGGAGTTGTGAAATGATACAATCATTCTGGAGAGTAATCTGGATCTATGCCCAAAGATCTATAAAAGTGTGCATATCCTTTTACTTAGCAGTGCCATTACTGGGTCTGTATCCAAGGAAATTATAATGGACAGAAAATGACCCATATTTACAAAAATGTTTGAGGTTTTTTTTTTTTTTTTTTTTTTTTTGGTTGTAGCAAAGAACTGGAAAATGAGTGGATGCCCATCAATTGGGAATGGTTGAACAAGTTGTGGTACATGAAGGTAATGGAATGGAACTGTTCTATAAAAATGATAAACAAGCTTATTACACAAAGACCTAGAAAGATTTACATGAACTGATGCCGAGCAAAATAAGCAGAATGAGGAATGCATTGTACACAATAAGAAGAATGTGTGAAAATCAACTATGAAAGGCTTGATTCTTCTCAGTAGTTCAGTGATCTGAGGCAATCCCAATAGACTTTGGACAGAAAATACCATCTGCAATCGAAAAAAAGATCTAAGGATACTGAAGTAAATCAATACATTGTATGCTCACTTCTTTTTTCTGTTGTTTTTTTTTTAATCTCTCTCATTGTTTTTCCTTTTGTTTTGATTTTTCTCTCAGATAGTATCATTTTTCATAGGTCTTTTGTAGTTAACCTGGTTGTTTATAATAATAAAAATGATTTGGTCACTGAAGGATTTCCTTAAAACAATATTTTCTTTACTGTATGCAATATTCTTTTGGTTCTGTTCATTTCACTATTCATTATTTCATGCAAGTCTTTTTATGTTTTTCTAAAATCATCAAGCTCATCATTTCTTACACTACATTAATATTCTCCCATGATCATATACCACAAATTGTTTTTCTGTTCCTCAATTGATGGGTGTCTAAGCAATCTCCAGTTTTTTGCCATCACAAAGAAAATTTCTTTAAATATCTTAGAAAATATACTTTTTTTCCCTTTTCCCTAATCATCTTAGGAAACAGACATAATAATGGTATTATTTAGTCAAAAGATATAGGCAGTTTTATTACTCTTTGGGCAAAATTCCGAATTACTCTTCAAAATGGTTATACCAGGTGAGAATCTCTCCAACAGTGAATTAATATACCAGTTTTCCACATCCCCTCCAGCATTTGTCACTTTCCTTTTTTAATGATTTCTAAAATGACATCTCAAAGTTATTTTACTTGGCATTTCTTTTTTATTTTCAAAACATATGCATAGATGATTTTCAATATTCACCTCTGTTGTGTTGCAAATCCCACCTCCTTCCCTTCCTCCCACCTATCCCCTACATGGCTAATAATCTAATATATGTTAAACATGTACAATTCTTTTATACATATTTTCACAAATATGTTGCACAAGAAACAGATCAAAAAGGAAAAAAATGATAAGGGAAAAAATGCAAGCAAACAACACCAAAATGTTTATGATCCACACTCAAGTCTCCACAGACCTCTCTCTGGGTGCAGATGGCTCTCTTCATCACAAGAATAGTGGAAGTGGCCTGAATCACCTCACTATTGAAAACAGCTATGTTCATCAAAATTGATCATTGTATGATATCGCTGTTGCCATGTACAATGACCTCCTGGTTCTACTCATTTCACTCAGCATCAGTTCATGTAAGTCTCTCCAGGCCTCTCTGAAATTATCCTGCTGGTTGTTTCTTATAGAACAATAATATTCCATAACATTCATATACCATAATTTATTCAGCCATTCTCCAATTGATGGGCATCCATTCAGTTTCCAGTTTCTAGCCACTACAAAAAGGGCTGCCACAAACATTCTTACACATGTGGGTCCCTTTCCTTCCTTTAAGATCTCTTTGAGATATAAGCCCAATAGAAACACTGCTGGGTCAAAGGATAAGTACAGTTTGATATTCCTTGGGTGTAGTCCCAAACTGCTCTCTAGAATGGTTGAATCAGTTCATAACTCCACCAACAATGTATTTGTGTCCCAGTTTTCCCACATCCCTTCCAACATTCACCATTATCTGTTCCTGTCATTTTAGCCAATCTGAGAACTGTGTAGTGGTACCTCATAGTTGTCTTAATTAGCATTTCTCTGATCAATAGTTATTCAGAGCATTTTTTCATATGACTAGAAATGATTTTAATTTCTTCATCTGAAAATTGTTTATATTCTTTGACCATTTATCAGTTGGAGAATGGGTTGTATTCTTATAAATTTGAGTCAATTCTGTATATATTTTAGAAATCAGTCCTTTTTCAGAACACTTGTATTTCCCCCCCCACACACCCAGTTTTCTGCTTTCCTTTTAATCTTGTTTTTCTTTGTTTTGTTTGTACCAAAACTTTTTAACTTAATATAATCAAAATTTTCCCTTTTGCATTTCACAATATATTCTAATTCTTCATTGGCCAGATTCCTTCTTTCCCCACAGATCTCAGTGAAACATTTTCCTTTGTTCTTCTAATTTGCTTATAGTATCATTCTTTATATCTTAATCATGAACCCATTTTAACCTTATCTTCATATAGGATGTTAGGTGTAGGTCAATGCCTAATTCTTGCCATACTAATTTCAAATTTTCCAACTTTTTTTTTGTCAAATATTGAGTTATTCTCCCAGAAACTGTTTTTTGGATTTATCAATCATTAGATTACTATAATCATTGACTATTGTGTCTTGGGAATCTAACCTATTCCACTAATCAACTATTCTATTTCTTCACTAATACCAAATGGTTTTGATGACTGCTGCTTTATATTATAACTTTAGGTCTGGTATAGCTAGGGTACCTTCATTTGCATTTTTCTTTAATTCCCTTGAAATTATTGACCTTTTTGTTCTTCCAGATGAACTTTGTTATTTTTTCTAGATCTGTAAAATAATTTCTTGGAAATCTGATTGGTATGGCACTGAATTAGTAGATTAATTTAGGTAGAAATGTCATTTTTATTATATTAGCTTGGTCTACCCATGAGCACTTGATATTCTTCCAATTGATTAGATCTGAGTTAATCTCTGTAAAAAGTGTTTTGCAACCGTATTCACATAGTTACTGACTTTTTCTTGGCAGGCAGAATTTGCATTTCTCTAAACAATTAAGAATTGGGTTTTTTTTTTTCATATGGCTACACATCATTTTGATTTCCCCCCCAGAAAACTGCTTGTTCATATCTTTTGATCACTTGTCAATTGGAAAATACAAATTCTTAGAGATTTGACAAAGCTCTTAAAATATGTCAGATATGAGATAAGATATATCTAAGAAACCATCTATCAAATTTTCCGCAATTTTCTTCTTTCCTTCTTATCTTGGTACATTGATTTTATTTATGCAACACATTTTAAATTTAAAGTAATCTAAATTATCCATTTTATACCTCACAATATTCTCTGTGTCTTATTCTTTCATAAATTATTTACCTATTCATAAGTCTGATAAGAAATACATTCCAGGTTTTTCAAATGTTCTTATAATATTTTTTTATGATTGGGTCATGCTTCCATTTTTGCCTTATCTTCCTAATGGTGTAAGATTGTGGTCTATGCCCAATTTCTGCCATACTATTTTCCATCAATTTTATCAAATGATGAATTATTTTCCTCAATACTTGAGATTTTACCCTTGTCAAAAAAGGATGGCTTTGAGGCTATCAAAAAATATAATGTAAAAAACTCCCATGTGAATCACATTAACAATGAATGCATCACTGGATTTAATGAGCTTTTTAGCAAAAGCTTTTACTAAGATAGTGCAGAATGACATAAAATATTTCCCCTTAAACTTCAAACTTAAGCTTCAAACTTAGATTACAGTACTAATAATGTATATATGTAGGATACACATAGCAAAGTGATATTAAAAAAACACACCCCTAAACCAAAAAGACCCCGTACTTTATTCCAAAGCTGGCACTTCTCTGCTTATGAAGCTTCCTTTTATTTCATTTGACTTTTTCACATCCATTTGTTTTCAATGTCCTTGCTGAATTCTTTGCCTTCTATTAGTCCAAAAGCTCCAGATGATGTGGCCAGGGGAATAAAGATATGGAGGAATGAGTGAAGAAAATGTAAAGTTTGCCTTTAGTCCTCAACATTGATTCCCTGTCAAAGGTTGCCCTGCCCCCACCTCATCCTCTTAAGACTTTAGCTCTAAAATGAACTCCAAAGAAATTATTTTACTGCAGCACTAATGAGCTGACTCAATTTTTTCATACATAAAGAGGCCCGAAGATAATGATTGATTGTATTCTTGACCCATTTAGAAAGGATTCATATTTAATAAAATGATCCTGGTGTTAACTAATTTTATTTAGACATTGCAAACTAAAATATGTGTAATTATATTGCTTTGGGGCTGTTAGGAAAATTCCTTAGCATCTATTCTATTTAGTGATTGATTAATTGATTTAGTTAGAGTGACTGGGACTTCTATGATTATATTCCCTGAAATGAATGTTTTATATTCTTCCCCAATATTAAATAGGAAATTTCCCATTTTCTTCCTTCAATACTATCTTAATAACTCAAAGCAAAAAACAAAACAAACAAAATTCATCTACCCACTTCCATTTCCTCATTGCCTTTTCCCCCTGCAAAAGCAGGAATAGAATGAGAATTCCTGTTGTCCAATAGTCATGTAGGGGATTAGGTGTCTAATGGGTCACCCCAAGAAAGAAGGCCCACATACTTTCCTGTTGTTGTTCATTGTTTCAGTCTTGTCTGACTCTTCATGAACCCATTTGGAGTTTTCTTGGCAAAGATACTGCAGTGGTTTGCTATTTCCTTTTCCAATTCATTTTACATATGAGGAAACTGAAGGAAATAGAGTTAAGTGTCCAGGGTCACACAGCTAGTTAAGTATCTGAGGATAGATCAGAACTCAGGAAGATGAGTCTTTCTGACTAGGTTGGTTCCCTATCCAGTGTCCTATCAAACTGCTTCCTTTTTAACACACTTTTCTGTGGGTAAAATAATAGTTCAATGTACAAAAGGGATATTAAGGATCCTTTTCTCATCCCTCTGATAATGCCTAAATGAGCACATATGGAAAAGTGACTCTAAAACTCCCAGTCTCAAAAAGAGAAACTGAGTCACTTATAAATGAATACTGTATGGGGGGAAAGCCTTCTTATGATAATGGTTATTATTATTAATATTACCAATAATAATAAATATTAGCATTTACATTAACATATAATATGTATTAGAAACTTTAAACATATCTCATGATACTTAGAACAGCATATTGGCAGGTGTTATTGCTAATATTATCCCCCTTTTGCATTTGAAAATATCTTCCATGATTGTTATGAAGATAAAATGAGATATTAAGTATCATGCACTTCATATAATTAAAATATTGTAGAAATGCTAGCTATTATTCCAGTGTCACTTTAGTTTCTTTCACATTTGTTTTGTGATATTTGAATGGGTTCGAATTTGCTCCTATAAATGACACTCTCAAACTCAAATGGAAACAAAAGTAAAAGTTTAATCATAAAAAGTAAAAGTTTAATCATAAAATGCATGGTATCGACAGTTTAGATTTATACAGGCAACAAGACAAGACAATAATGACTAAAATTAAACCACTAATAATAATAAGGATAGATAGGGGGAGAGAATACATCACCAATTCAATGGAACCTCTGGCATCAAATGGCTGGGAGCCCCGTTTCAGCTCAATCTACTTGAATTGGGAGGTGTTCTTGCGCGAAGCGTCCTTCCACAAGTGAGGCTCAGCAGTAAGTTTAGAGTATGAGCTTTATATATGTTTTATACAAAAGAGGCTCTCAGCCAAAGGCTGTTACAGAGTTATGGTACGTATCCACAACATATGCAGTCTACGTGACTAAAGTTAGTTACTTTGACCTGTTCCAGGACCCTGAGTTTGGCTTGTTTCTACCAAAGGTTTATGTTCAAAGGAGGAGCCACCTACCTTTGATCATAAACTGTCCCAGGAATGGCGAGTCCCTGGTTTCTGTTGCCAAGATTTTACAGAGTCCATGGAACGGTCAAATGGAAGGTTCAGGTCTGTTAATATTGAAAGATCTTAGAAGGTTCAGGTCTGTTAATATTGAAAGATCTTACTACTTTAATCTGAAAATTAATATAGAATAGTAATTTTCTATTCAACATTGTACAGATAAGAAAACTGAGGCAGACAGAGATTAAGTGATTTGCACTGGGTAGCAAAGCTAGTGTTTGATACTGGATTTGAAGATTTGTATTCTTGATTCTAAGCCCAGATATTATCCACTGCATTCTATTATCAAAATTCATTTAAAATCATTATTATCAAGTTGGATATATTCTGAGAATAAATTATTTAATAGTAGGAAGACAATTATCAAAAATGATATGATTGGCTCAATTGACATTGGAAATGTTTTCTATAAAATAGTATTTTTTGTTTATGTAAAAACTTCTATCTAACAAATGTATAATTTGAGGCAATTTTCTTTTAGGTCAAAACATTGTAAAAGCTGAGACTGTCAAGGATCATTGAAGGTCATCTCCTCTAGCTCACTGATTCCACATCATGTACAGCAAATGCTCATATAACTTTTACTTGAAGGTTTTGTGAGAATTCCACTACATTTTAATGCAGTCTTTATCTCTGAGAGAACTTTGCTTTCTCCCCACTCCTATTACATTAGGCACAAACTGTCTCTTCAGACAAGTAAATCATTGGTTATCATTCTGCTTTCTGTGGACCAAATCATATTGTGTATGTAGTCTAAAGTCTATTTTTTGTTCTACGTGAAAACTTCTTGAATACTTCAAGTCCACTGTTATATTTCCCCTGTCTTCTTTTCTTTTGCATAATTATTAAACTTTTATTCAAAAATTTATTCAATAAATCCTATGTAATATAGGTATCATTCCCTTCATCATACTAATTTCTCAAGTATCTTACCTAGAGATGAGCAAAACATTCCAAATGTTATTGACTAAGAAAACAGCAGCATATGATTATCAAGTTCTTCATTCTGGAAACTATGCCTTTTTATTTCAGTTAAAGGTAGTATTAGCCATTTTGGCTACTATATCATAAGATTGATATATTTAACATGTAATTCAACAAAATACCAAGATTTTTTTTTGTCCTTCAGATGAACTGATGTCTAATCACGCCTCCCCCCCATTCCTTACTTGTGACATTAATGATTTGAACCCAAGTTTAAGTTTTTAGCTTTTTCTCTCTAAATTTCATTTTATTTAATCTAACACTGGCCAGGTAAAGATTTGAATTAGTCCAACCACTGAGGGGAATTATGTTAGAAAAGTTACTAAATTATTCTCCTTTTCTGACTCAGTGATCCCACTACCAATTTAAATACCCTTAAAGATTTTATTAATAATAAAATAATTATAGACATGGGAATGATAGCAGTACAGTGCCAGGGACATAGTAAAATAAATGCTAAGTAAACACTTTATCTATTTTTCTTGAGTTAATGTTAAAAATCGAGAAATAAAGTAAATAGCCTTCAACTGGGAAAAGCTGACTAAATTGTTTAATATGAATGTAATTAGGTAAGCTAATTCAATGCCAAATCTCAGTGCCAGAGGCAACTTTCTTAGAAGCTAATTTGAAATTCTTCACCAATACATCTCTAAACTGAAGAAATCACAGATCCAGTAAATATAATGAAGATAGTAATAATAACCTAAGGAACAAAAACTGAAAAATGCAAGGAAACATGAAAAAAAATTGTAAAGATAAAATAGGTCCAAATGAATTACAAAAATAAGAACAACACAAAAGTACAACTAATTTTGTCAGATAAAATCATGCTAGTACCAAGTTATTAAAGTTGATGCATACCTCCTTCTATCATTTTAACCAGCAAACTTTAGAAAGGGAAAGTGACACGTACTATCAATCTCAATTGCTTGTTTTGGCAATTTTGCTTAATAATTGTCAAATAATTTATTTGGGGGTAGTTTTTGTATTTGTTTGCACCAACCTAACTTTATTGTTTTATTCATATTTTTGAAAATAAAATTTGACATTGCAACTAAACTGGACTTCTAGCTGCTCTAAAATCTTATCCTCCAATCTCCCACTTCTCTGCATTTGCCCATGCTTTCCACCATTCCTGTAATAAATTCATTGTGTGTCTCTTACCTAGTAATAAAGCTTTTTCTTCAAGAGCCACATATAATATTCTCATGGAAATCTTTCCCTAACTTCCTTCCTTCCTCTGACATACTCCAAATTTCAAATAGATAATGGAAATTATTTCTATAAAGCTTTTAGATTTTATAATATATTTGTATAACATAGGTTATATAATATAGATTTTAGCAGATATTTGGCCAAATTTATTAAGCTATTCATATGATTAAGATGTATAGATTTGTGCTCAGTGACAGTAAAGGAGTAGCTGGATTCATACTTAGAAGAACGATAACCAATGGATATTCATTAATGAGTCATTGTCAATTTAGAGGGAATCACTGACTAGGTTGTTTAAGTAAAAACAAAAATTAAATATATATCAGATTTGCACAGTATACAAAAATAAGAGTAGCTAATATAATGAAGGAAGGACTTTCTTCTGGCCAGTATCCATCATTTGTTCCTTTACTACCTCTCTTTCTGACATTAGTTTTCACTATCATGTCTCAGCTGCCTTCTCTCCATAGATGATAATTTCTTCCTGTAAATCCATTCTCCAATTAATGAGTTCCTTTTAGATGCTGAATTTTGAGGAAGAATCCCAGACCAGCAATTCCTTCATTTCCCCCCACCCCCACCCCACTTGTTTCTATTTCTGAATTGCCAGAATTTGCCACAGTATGCCACTGTCACCTTCCACTGTTCTATGCCCCAGGACTTCTTTTTATATGTTGTCTTTCCTCATTAAAATAAAACCTTCTTGAGGGTAGTAGGCATCTTTTTAATGCATTTATACCCAGAGTAACTGGTACATAGTAAATACTTGAGAAATTTTTGTTGATTGATAATAGCAAGGACCTGAAAGAATATCAATAGTTTAGAAAATTAGGTTGAATGTAGTAAAATAAGATTTTGTAAACATGAATTTAAAACCACATTCTTAGGTTCAAAAATAAATGTCATAAAGGCAAGACAGATACCTAGGTATGATTTGTATGAATAAGATCAGGGATTTTTATTGAATAAAAAGTTCAATGTGAGCTAACAGTGGGTCAGGACTATTATCAGTTGTTAGTACTAACAAAGTGATTTTTGTTATAACATTCAGGACTAAGGAGACAAGTAATAGTCTACTCTTAACTTTGACAAAATCATATCTGATGCATTGTGTTCAATTCTGGGTACTACATTTTTAAAAAGAACATTGATAAATTTGTAATTGTGCAGAGGAGAGAAGCAAAATGTTTCAGAGCCTTGAAATCATATCATCAGTTCAAAGTATTAGAAGCTTTGTCTGGAAATTCAGAACATTTGTGGAGCAAATGACTCTAAATGAATAAAAAGAGAAAAAAAAACATCTTTTAGGTCCTTATTATATAACAGGCACTGAGATAAATTGGATAATGCACATTCAACAAATTGAGAAAGTCCCTGAACTCAAGGAGCTTATATTCAGTCAATTAATGATAATAACAATAATAATAACCTACTAAGTTCCAAGCATTATGTTAAGTGCTAGAGATAAAAATGGGAAACAGACAGAACCTGGCTTCAAGGAGCTTATGTTCAGGTATGAGAGGATGGCATGTTTGGAGTTTGAACATAGAGTCACAGAGATAGTAATCTGTGTAATTGATTGAGACATTTTTTCTACAAAGTTGTATTTTGAGAATACATATACTTTGAGAGGACTTAATTATTGAGGACATAATTGAAAAAGATGTACTATAGAATGAACATTTAGCTGTTAGTTTTGGCCTCAGAGAAGAACAATGAGAAAGACTGGACATGGCAAAGAAGATATATGGAGGAGAACCATCCTATAAATTGGAGTCATTCCAATGTAGAAAACATTGCTTCAAAAGGTAAAAAGTTTCTTCCTAATGTAGATCTTTAAGGAAAAGATGACTCTTTGTATAATGTGAATTATGTTTATGATGTAGTTAATGTTTATGACCTCTTGTTTTCCTCCATATCTTTTTTTTGTGAGTCAATGAATCTTTGTTTCGGGTGGGGAGTAGGGGGGAAAATTTGTAACAGAAAGCTTTGTAAGGGTTAATGTTTAGGAATTACCCATACATATGTTTTGCAAATAAAAAGTATTAATAATAAAAAAAAATTTAAAAAAAATGAATCTTTGTTTCTTTGAAGTAAGCTACTAGAGACCAGGAACTGTGTTACTTTAAAATTTAGACCCCCAAGAACTTAGCAATGCTTTGTACATAAAAAGTGCTTAATAAATTACTTTTTGCTAATTCATCAATTATTCCATGAGCTTTTGGTTGAACTCAAAGGAGAAAAATAATGACATAAGATAAAAAGAATCACAAAAATAATAGAGCCCGTGTGGTTTTTTCAAGGGTTGACTAGGTGACATAGTGGACACAACATTGGACTTGCAATCAGGAAGATTTGAGCACAAATCCAGCCAAAGACACTAGCTGAGTGCCCTTGACATCTCAACCTATTTGGCTCAGTTTCCACATTTGTTATATGAGCTAGAAAACATAGCAAACTGCTCCAGTACCAAGAAAATTCTGAATGGGAGCATGAAAAGCTATATATTACTAAAAATGGCTGAAAGAAAGCTTGATTAAAATTATAAAAAGCCAAATTTCATCTAATCATAAGGGCAGATTCAGATGACAGTTATTTTATTTTCATGGCTCCTCTTTAATCATATTCATTATTTACTCACCCTTTTAAGTTTCTGTATTCTCTTTAGGCCAGTGAGTCATTTGTGTTAATTTGCATAGTGGTACACATTTGCACTGTGGTACACATAGGTCATCAAAGAAAGTGAAGGAAGTTATAGTTCCTTTGGATTGGACCATTAAGCAACCTCTGAAACTAGAACTTGAAAAAATTCTCATCTTCAAACTTATTGTATTATCCTTTCACAGGTCCTCTCTTCATTATACGATTTTATTTTCCCTCCAAGCTTATAAATTGGAAATAATAAATGTTTATTGGTAACCAATGACCGCACAATCAGCGTGGTGATATTAATAATATAATAATATATGTTGTAATATATATAGTAAAATGAAAATATGAATTAGTATTTTTATAAAATTTAAACATTTGGGGGCAGTTAGTTGGTATAGTGATTAAAGTACTAGCCCTGAAGTCAGGAAGACCTGAGTTCAAATGTGACCTCAGACACTTAACATTCCCTAGCTGTGTGACCCTAGGCAAATCTCTTAACTCAAATTGCCTCAGCAAAACTAACTAACTAACTAAATAAATAAACATTTGGAAAACCTTTACAAATATTATCTCTTTTTAAACTTCACAACAACCCTGGGAAATAGATGCTATTGTTATCATCTCCATATTATCTATGGGAAAACCAAGGCAGATAGAGATGAAATGACTTATCCAAATACAAAAGTTTCAAAATAGATACCTAGCTACCTCTACAAAATGAAATTTTTTGTTTCATTTGTACAACTCAGTATTCCAAAAGGGGGACTCATATAAATTGTTAAAACAGCTAGATGTTGCAGTGGATAGAGTGCTGGCTTTGGATTCAGAAAAAAAAAAAACAAATTCCAATTTTGCGTTGGACAATTGCTTAGTTTTGTGTTCTAGGTAAGCCAGTTATCTAGATCAGCTGCAGTTTCTTTTTTCTGTACAATGGAGTATAACAGTAGCTTGTACCTCACAGAATTGTTTTGAAGATCCAATGAGATGACCGAAGTGAAATGTTTTATAAACCTTAAATACTAGATAAATATACTAGGTATTTTTGTGATTCATCAGGGTAGGCATTGTTCCAACAGTGTAAGTGTTAGGCAATGGATCTGATGAGTTGCTAGGACACATCCATTATAGGGACTCATTGTCATTCTGCTTCAGACTGAAAGAGGAGGAATGCTGATTTCCCCTGATGGTTCCACATTTTGAATCTGAACCTGGATAGAATGATAATTGCTGCTGAGGTGAAAGAAGATGCAGGTGACAAGGGAAAAAAAAGGAAGGAAAGAATCATGACAAATAATTGTAATTTTCAGTTCTTAGAAGCAGGCCAACAATACTAACCTTTGTGTAAACACAAGTTGTTATATTTTGCATAAAGAAACCATTCAGCAGTGCCTAAATAAAACAATGGGTGTTTTAGAGTCACTCTAACAATTAAAAAGGTTTTTTAAGCATTATTTGCTAGGTACTTTGCTTAAGGCTAGGGATATAAAGAAATAACCAAAATAATCCCTGCCTTCAAGAAATTTAGATTCTACTATTAGGGAAAGTGTGTATATTAAAAATATATTGGAAGATTCTGAATTACTGGAAGGTAACCATAAAGCCAATGGCACCAGCAGCCAAATAGTATAGTGGATAGCTCTCTGTCTGGAATCAGAAATACCTGAATCCAGTCTCAGACTTATTAGCATATGATCCTGGGTAAATCATTTAACTTTTGTTTGAGTCAATTTGTTCATATGTAAAATTAACCCTATCTCCCAGGGTAGTTGTGAAGATCAAAAGTGATAAATTGTAAAGCATTAGTAAAAGATACATAGGGAATCCTAAATAAATGTTAGATATTTTACTACTCCGAATCCTATTCCTAGAAATAGCAGTGGCAATAGGAAAAGCCTCCTACAGAAGGTGATATTTGAGATTATTCTTGAAGAAAGTTAGTGATTATAAGAATCATAGAAAATGAAGGAGAATATTCTAGGCATGGAGAATAACCAATAAATGTAAATGACAGGTGAAGTATCATGTGTGAAATTAAAAATAGGTCAATATAGATTGTCAAATATATGGAGGAGAATTATATATATATATGTATATATATATTATATATATAAACTAGCAATAGAAGAACGGATCAAGAAGTAATCATTAGGAAGAAGAATTTAAATACCCATCATGGGAAAAAAAAACTAATAAATCAAGAAATTTTTTTAATCTTGGGAAGAGCCTTCATCCACTTCAACATTGTAATGAAGTGTAGATATAATTCATTTCCTTATGCTATTAGTATTTGCATTTCTAGTACTTATCAAAGTTTTTGGCACATAGTAAACATCTAATAAATATTTATCAAATCTTTGTGTTCTATTACTAGGACCCACAGTCTTTGAAGTCTTGAGATTGAGGTCTTATACAGGAAAATTCCAAAAAATCTACCAAGATTATCCTACACTTTCCACATTTGTCTGAGTTCCTCAGTGTTCCTCTTCTTCCTTGTATTAATTCCAGCTAAGGACAGCCCTGGCTTCCTCTGGTCCCCCACTGGCCCCCAGTGCAGGTGTGATGCAAGGAAGCCCAGTGTGGAGAGTCTCAATACAGGGAATCTAGTGGGAGGCTCTTATGCAAAATATAGCAGTGTTGGCTACTTTTTTTCTGGTACAGAAGGCTACTGGATCAACACACTAGCTGTGAGACTTCCAGTGCAACTACAGAAGTGAAATAGTGAGCCCATGGATTCCAGTAAGACAGGCAGAACTTGGTCATGCTCATAAAGCACAGAGGGAAAGCCAGCATCACCAACAGGCCCTGAGAAGTGAGAAGCTTCCTGTTGCCCTGTAAAGAAAACTCAGGACAATCTCCCCGATGCCCTAGGACCAGACCTTAACCTTTAAAAATGAGCAAAAAAGCAAACAGAGCTCTGATCATAGAGAGCTAGTATAGACAGGAAAGAACAGAATATAAACCCAGAAGAGGACTCAAAAAACAAGATGCCTTCAAGTGAATCCTCAAAGGAAGGTATGAACTGGCCTCAGGCTCAAAAGTTTCTCTTGAAGGAGTTAAAAAAGGATCTTAAAAGAGAGTTAAAAGAAAAAATAGTGAGAAGAAATTAGAACTTTGCAGGAAAGTTTGGAAAAAGAAATACAGAAATTGACTGAAGTAAGTAACTTCTTAAAATAGATTTGGTGAAAAGGAAAAAAAAAAACAACTTCTTGAAAAATAGAATTGGGGAAATGGGAAAAAATAATGAATAAAACAACTCCTATGAAAGTACAATTGGCCAAATGGAAAAAGAGGTAAAAGACTAAAGAAAAAAATACTTCATTGAAATTTAGAACTGGACAAATGGAATTAAATGACTCAGCGAGACATCAAGACTCAGTCAAATAAAGCAACAACAACGAAAAAAGACCTGGAAAGTAGATCCAGAAGAGACAATCTAAAAATTGTTGGATTACCTGAAAAAAGAATGAAAAAAAAGGGACTTGGACAACATCTTTCAAGAAATAATCAAGGAAAATTGCCCTGAAATCCTAGAATAGAGGGTAAAATAGTCATTGAAAGAATCCACTAATCATCTTCTGAAAGAGATTCCAAAATGAAAACTCCAAGGAATAATATAGCTAAATTACAGAATTATCAAACCAAGGAGAAAATACTGCAAGGAACCAAAAAGAAACAATTCAAATATTGAGGAGTCACAATCAGGATTACCCAGGACCTAGTAGCTTCCATTTTAAAGGATCAAAGAGTCTGGAATATGATATTGTACTACAACAGGAGCTTGGACTACAACTAAGGATCAACTACCCAGCAAAAATAAGCATTATCTTTCGGGGGAAAAGTTGGGCATTTTAAAAATAGAGATTTTCAAATATTTTTGATGAAGTGAGCAGAGCTGAACAGAAAATTTGATTTGCAAATACAAGAATCAAAAGAATCATAATAAGGTAAAAAGGGAAGGAAAATATGTTTTTAAAGGTTAAAATGTTTGTATCCCTATATGGGTAGATGATCCATATAATTCGTGAGAATTGTGTCTTTGTCAGGGTATGTTTAGAGGTTATAGGTATATGTTGACTTTAAAGTGATGATATAAAAAAGAAACTAGTGGTGGAAAAGTGATTGCATCAGAAGAAGAGGAAAGGGGAGATAAAATGGGATAAATTATATCACATGTAAAGGAACAAAATACCTGTTTCAGTTGAGGGAAGAAAGGAAGGAGATGAGCATTGTTTGAAACTTAATCTCATCAGATTTGGCTGGAAGAGGACATATCACATATACTTAGTTTAGTAAAGAAACTTTTTTTCACTTTTTGAGGAAATAAGAGGAGAAAGGGAAAAGAAAGGGGGATACTAATAGAAAGGTGAACAGAAGTAGAAGGAGAATGGGATAAGAAAGGGAAAGAGACTGAAAAAAGGGAGAGAAGATTGAGGGAGGTAATGGTCAGAAGGAAAACATTGGTGAGAGGGAAAGGATGAAAGGAGAGAGAAAAGTATTGCATGGGAAAATAGGATGGTAGGAAATACAGAGTTACTAATTTTATTTGTGAATTTGAATTAGATGAACTTTATCAAAAAAATGTCAGTGGATAGCAGCAGAATCCTCCAATATGATTTTTTTTAAACAAGAAAGACATTTGAAGCAGAAAGATACATACAGAGTAAAGGTAAAACACCAGAGCAGTATCTATTATGCTTCAGCTGAGGTTAAAAAAACAAAAACAAAAACAAAAAAAGGGCAACTAGTGATCCTGATATCAGATCAAGTGAAAGCAAAAATAGATCTAATTAAAAGAGAAAAGGAAGGAAATTACATCTTCCTAAAGGGTACCATAGGTAATGAAGTAATATCAGTACTAAATATACATGCACCAAGTGGCATAGCATGCAAATTCCCAGAGAAGAAGCTAAGTAAATTGCAAGAAGAAACAGACAGCAAAACTATATTAACGGAGGATCTCAATCTCCCTCTATCAGAACTAGATAAATATTACCACAAAATAAACAAGAAAGGAGTTAAGGAGATGAATAGAATTTTAGAAAAATGAAGTATGGTAGAATTTTGGGGAAAACTGAATGGGGATAGAAAGGAACATACTTTTTTCTCAATGATACAGGGAACTTATACAAAAATTGACCATATATTAGGAAATAAAAATCTCACAGTAAATTGCAAAAAGGCAGAAATTGTAAATGCATCTTTTTCAGATCATGAATAAATAAACATACATACAATAAAAATATGAAAAATATACCAAAATTCATTGAAAACTAAATAATTTAATCATAAAGAATGTATGACTAAAACAATCACAGAAACAATCGATAATTTCATCATTAATGAAATAACATACCAAAATTTATGGGATGCAGCCAAAGCATTTCTTTCGGGAAGTTTTATATCTCTAGATGGTTACCTGAATAAAACATAGAAAGAGAATATAAATGAATTGGACATCCAATTAAAAAAACTAGAAAAAGAACCAATTAAAAAGTCCCAATTAAATAACAAATTCAAAATGCTGAAAATTAGAGATTAATAAAATTGAGAGTAAGAAAACTATTGAATTAATAGACAAAACTCTTTTTTTTGGGAAAAACCCCAACAATTATATCTATCTATATCTATCAATCTATCAATCAATCTATCTATCTATATATTTGGTTAATTCGATTAGAAAAAAAACAAACAAATTACCAGTATCAAAAATGAAAAGGGTGAATTTATCACCGATGAAAAGGAAATTAAAGCCATAATTAGGAGCTGTTTTGCTTAATTATATTCCATTAAATCTGATGATCTAAATGAAATGGATGAATACTTTCAAAAATATAGATTGCCCAGATTAGCATTGGAGAAAATAAATTACTTTAATTATCCCATTTTAGAAAAACATATTGAACAAGCTATTAATGAACTCTCTAAGAAAAAAATCTCTAGTGCCAAGTGGATTAACAAATGAATTCTACCAAATATATAAGGAATAATTAGTTCCAATACTATGCAAACTATTTGGAAAAATAGAGGAAGAAGGAGTCCTACCAAATTCCTTTTATGACATAGATATGGTGCTGATACTTACACCAGGAAGAGCCAAAACAAAGAAAATTATAGACCAATTTCTCCAATCAATAAAATATTAGCAAAGAGATTTATCAATTTATGACCAGAATAATGCATTATAAGCAAGTAGGTTTTGTTCCAAGAATGCAAGGCTGGTTTAATATGAGGAAAACTATTAGCATAATTAACTATATCAATAACCAAATTAATAGAAATCATATGATTATATCAATAGATACAGAAAAAGCATTCGGAGAAATATATTCCTATATTACCACCTATTCCTATTAAAAACACTAGTGAGTATAGAAATAAATGGAGTTTTCCTTAAAATGATAAGTAGCATGTCTTAAAACTATCAGCAAGCATTATTTGTAATGGGGATAAACTAGAAATATTCCCAATAAGATCAAGGGTAAAACAAGTTTGCTCACTATCACCATTATTATTCAATATACTAGAAGTATTAGCTTCAGCAGTAAGAGAAGAAAAATAACTTGAAGGAATTAGAATAGGTAAAGAGGAAATAAAATTATCACTCTTTGAGATAGTATGATGGTATACTTAGAGAATCCTAGAGAATCAGTTAAAAGAAAAAAACTACTAGAAACAGTGTACAACTTTAGCAAAATTGCAGGATATAAAATTAAACTCATACAAATTATCAGAAAAAAACTCCAAAAAGCAAAATCCAGTAGATCTGAAAGATGAACAGTATTTGTAAGAGAACTCAGAAGATATTATATCCAAATAGTGCCCTTGAATAAAACAAGCCTGGCAGTTAAAGGCCAGTTTACTAATAGATACATGTTTTTTCCAGAGTGGCTGCAGTGAAGAGAAGGGCCATGAAGCCAATAAAGTTTTTTTTTTCTATTTAATATTTTACCTTATCCCAGTTATATGTAAAAACAATTGGAAATGTTAGTTTTTAAAGTCTTGAGTTTCAGATTCTTTTGCTTTCTTCCTCCCACACTCCTTGCATGCCTCCACTCTATCTTTGAGAAAGCAAGCAGTTTAATATAGGTTATACATGTTAGTCATGGAAAACATTTCCATAATAGTCATTTTGCACATATTCCTTCCCCCAAAGAAAAATCTTCAAGAAAAATAAATTAAAATTATTTTTAATTCTGTATTCAGATACCATCTGTTCTTTCTCTGGGGATGTAAACATTTTTTATGATAAATCCTTCAGAGTTGTCTTAGAGCATTGTATCGCTGAGAACAGCTATGTCATTCACAACTGATCATTTTACAACATTGCTCTTACTTTGTAAATTGTACATTTCATTTTGCAACAGCTCATGGAAGTCTATTTAAGTTTTTTTGAAAGTGTCCTGTTTATCATTTCTTACAACACAATAATATTTCATCATGTTCACATACTATAATTTGTTCAGTCATTCCCCAATTTTGGGGCATCCCCTCAATATATGATCGTGTGACACCAGCAAAGAGCTGCTATATTTTTGTATTTAAAGATCCTTTTCTTTTTTGTATATATTTTGGGATACAGACCTATAGTAGTGGTATGGATAGGTCATGTAAGGTTTTATAGTCTTTTAAACATAGTTCCAAATTGTTCTATGGAATGGATGAAATCAGTTCACAGCTCTATCAATAGCATATTGATATCTCATTTTTCCCACATTCCCTCCATCATTTGTATTTTCCCCTTTTCTGTCCTATTTGCCAATCTAATAAGTATGAAGTAGTACCTCAGAATTGTTTTAATTTGCATTTCTCCAATCAATAGATATTTAGAACGTTTATATATATATATATATATATATATATATAGGTATACATGTGTGTGTGTATTCTGATGAGAGTAAAACATTTTCTTCCACCCAACCCCCCTATTTTCTGCTCCAAACAAACAAGCAAACAAATAACTACAAAAAGGTGAAAATACTATACTGTTATCCACATTCAGTCTCCATAGTTCTCTTTCTGCATGTGGATGGCTCTTTCCATCGTAAGTCTATTGGAATTGCCTTGAATCACCTTATTGTTGAAAACAGCCAAATTTAAGTATTATTTTCTTCAGTAGTTTCAGCATTTTTGTGCAGATATTTTCAAAGCTACCTCTAAGGACCTGTGAATTTTCAGTTCTTCTAAGGTATATGATATAAAGAGAGGAGTTCACTACTTTCCTGCTCTGTTCTCTTGTCTGTAAGTAACTAATCATATTTTTGCCCCTTTCACTTTGGATTCTAACTCTAGTGCACTAGTGCTTCTTTTTACTCTGGAATTGCCACTCAGGACTGTGACTTGGATTGAAGTATGGGCAAAGCAAGTCTTGCCTTAGTGGTAGCAAAGAGACCACAGTAATCTTTTTCTGATCAATTGTTCAGCCCCTTCACCATCTGTGGAATGAGAGCTTTCAAAGCAGCATCTGTTATTGCTTATTAATTGGCCTGCCCCGGTTTGCTAGGACTGAGACTACAAAATAATGTGTCCTGCTCTGAACTGTGCTTCGCTCTCAATCAGGTGTTACAGGCCTTTCCTACTAATTTTCTAACTTGTTTTTGGCATCTTTGGGCTGAGAGACCTAGAAGCCACCACTGTTGCCATTGACTCAGTCACCCTGAGACCTGCCCCTGGATTTCTAGGATCCTGTCCTGACTTAGCCTGTGTTTAACTGCTCTCGACTCTTAGCCTGTTGTACAGACCTTTCCTACCAGCCTTCTAGGTTGCTTTTGGCTGGAAACGTGTTTCACTTGTCTTTTTGTGTGTTTTGCCACTCTTGAATTCATTTGGAATCATTATTTAGAGGTATTTGGAGGAGCTGGGGGAGAGCTCCAGTAAGTCCTTGCTTTTACTCCACCAACTTGGTTCTAATGTTGCTGGTATAGGTTTTTCAGTCAAAACTAATCTACTCACCAAGCTTGAGTGCCTACCAAAAGGAATAAATGACAAGCTCATGACAGTGCAATTACTATTTGCAGTAAAACACCATGTCACAATCATAAGGGCCTATGTTCCTATGAAAATTTTACAAAGACCTGAGACCATTTATCATCAATGTGCTAAAAGAGGGCAAACATAATTCTGAATAACTTTAATGCCAAAAAATCACACTACCAGATGTGCCAGGGAGTCCTTGGGAGCAATGGAATTGGAAACAGTAACAATGATGGTCACTTACTACTGAAGACTTGTTTACCTCCTGATCTTTTCATCTCCAACAGTGTTTTTCATTTACCTAAACTCAATAAAACTTCATGGATGCACAATAACAGAAAAAAAATACCATTTAATGAACTACATCATTATGAGAAGAAGAGATTGGATGTAAAAATAATGAAGGCAATGTGTGAAGCAGAGTACTAGAATGATCATAGATTTATCCTCTCCAACCTAAATATTCACATTCAAAAAAAAGTAGTGGTTCCAAGGCAAAATGACTGCTATAGGACTTAATGTTAACAGAGTAGAGTACTTGGCTAAGTGGGAACAGTTTGTTGCTAACTTGAAGGGAAAGTTGAGCCAAAACACAGTTGGCAACAGTGGAGAAGAAAAAGAATGGGCAGCTTTTAGAGATTTTGTCTATAGCACTGCATTTGCTCATCTGGGTCATAACACTTGCAAAAATCAAGGCTACTTTGATGAAAATGATAGGGAAATTCAGAAGTTGATAAATGAAAAATAAGCTCCCAAGGTGTGCCAGCAGGATAGTTCATCTATGTTTAAGACGGCAAGATTTAATTCTATCTTAACTCCAAGTAAAGCTTAGAGAAATGCAGAATTCTTGGCTTAGTAGGAAGGCAGATGAAGTTCAGTTTT
>JAJPUD010002438.1:0-78417 GCA_023553655.1 Myrmecobius fasciatus
GTTCGTTGACTTGAAGATCAGTTCAGAGGCTTATTTTATTGTTGATTTGAGAGAAGATCGGAGGAGAGGCAGAAAGTTACCTTTTCACTCCGCCATCTTGGCTCCCCATGGTCTCTATTCTGTGCATTTTTAAAAAAATGCTTAGTAACTCTGTTTTACTTTCTTTTTTAGCATCATTATTGCTGGTCCCCCTACCATCCTCTCCTTCCCTCTTTCTTAATTCTCTATTCCCACTTAAAAAAATCCTTATAATATGTAAGCACAATCTTGAAAAGCAATCTGGAGTTATGTTGAAAAAAGTACAGGCACTTTGATTCAGTTATATGGCATTACTTGACCTTTACACCAAAGAAATAAGAGAAAAAGGAAAAGGATCTAAATATCTATTTATCCATCTATCTATCTATGTATCTACTTATTTATTTATAGATATTTATAGCAGCTCTTTCATGATAAACAAAACTTGAAAACTAGAGGAGTATCCAACTATTGGGGAATGACTGAACAATTTGCAATATATGAAGGTAATGGAATATTATTGTACTATAAGAAATTATAAAATGGCAATTTCAGAAGAAATGAACAGAGTAAAGTGAGAATTAGGATAATGTATATAAAGATATAGAGGAAAAACATTTTGAAAAACTTTAGAACTATGATCAATGCAATAATATAACATGAATCCAGAATGAAGAGGAAACATACCATTCATTTTATGACAAGGAAGCAACCAACTTAAAATACAAAGGCACATTTTCTAAAAAAAAAAAGGGGGGGGGCTAATGTGGGGATTTGTTTTGCTGGATTATATAGATATGTTTTAATGATTTATTTTGTGTTGCAGTCTATTTTGTCATTGGTTCCCTGTACTTCATGTTATTAGTGATTTAGAGATTTTTTCTTAGGATTATTGAAAGCTTAATTTTGACCTTTGAGAATTGCCTTAACATTTATCAATTGGTTCTTATTCCAATAGATTTGAATCACTTTCATACACACATATATAATATTTCATTTATATATATATGTGTATGAGTATACATTCATACCTACATATACATCTAAATCTTTCTTTCTCTTTCACTATACACACACACACACACACACACATATATATATATGTCAGTTTTTTCAGTCTTATCTAACTCTTTATAACTCTATTTGGGATTTTCTTGGCAAAGATATTGAAGTGATATGCCATTTCCTTTTCTAATTCATTTTACAGATGAAGAACTGGGCAAACAAGATGAAGTGGCTTGTCCAGAGTCATACAGCTAGTAAATGTGTAAAGCCTGTAAATTTGTCATGTATTTTATAAAAAGGTTTTTTCTGCATTTGTTGATATAATCATGTTCTTTTAAAAATTAACATTCTATTACCTTTATAATTTTCTTAATATTGAATCAACCTTGAAGTCCTGGAATAAACTCAACCCATTCATAGCATATTATCACTTTAATATGTTGTATTTTTGCAAATAATTTATCTTTTTTGGTCATTCATTAGAGACACTCAAATATAGTTTTTTTCCTCTGCTTTGTCTCTATATGGTTTTTGTACCATAGAAGGAATTTAATAAAATTCCTTCATGTTTATTTTTGCAAACAACTTAGATAAAATTGAGATTGCTTTTTTTTGTTTGATAGAATTTACTTTTTCAATAAATATGGTTCATAAATAAACATGGCCATAAATTTTAGTGTATTCAATTTCCTTGAAACTCTCTATTTTTAGTTCTTAAATTCTCTATTTTTGGCATTCTTGTCAGGATGGTCAGCTGAACAGGAGAAAGACTGCCCAGATGCCCACCATCTATTAATCCTGAATATCATTAAAGTTCACGCCAAACCAAATAATGATCAATAAAAGCAATGAAAAACTATAGCACATGGTTTCTTCCAGTCTAAGACCACCAAAAATGGCAAGTGTCCGAAGTGCAATAGGAAAGAGGGCCTCCCAAGCAAAGGGGCTATAAAAACAACCAGAGATGGGACATGTGTAGATAATAAGGTTCTATATCCAAAATCAGGAAGTGTAAATGCCTCCCTTAAGAAAGTCCTATGGCAGTGAGAAAGTCTCAGGAAAAGCACCTTGGAAACTTCAAGGGAGCAGGAACAAATAATGAGGGCATAATCAGAGTGATGTCATAACATTCAGATCAAATCAGCCCAGTCTCAGGAGCTCTAAGGTTCCTAACACTTTGAAGATTAAAGGCTTTGAACTTCCAAGATACAAGGATGCAACATGGAAAGGGGAAGGGTAGAATCTAACCTGTAGATCTACACAAGTACTGAAGGAACTCAGAGAAAGGCTGGTGACCACAACACTCAAAAATTTCCATGCCCTGCTACATAACTTAGCCCTGAAACAAATCCCTAATTCAGGAACTGAACATGGAGTAAAAAATATTTAGTATCCAGAATCAAAAATTATTACAAATATATAGATTCCCCCAAGACATAAATTCCTCCATAATAATTGCAAACAGAGATTCAGAGGAAAAAATTTTATTTTTCACAAGTACTAAGTAAAAAATTAAATTAAAGAGAGGGGAGGAGCACAAAACCCAAATTCAGGAATTAAAGTTGACAAGAAAAATAAGTCAAAGAAGATCCAGTCTAGTATAAAACACTATTGCAAATTAATTCCATAATAACTATAAGAAGACTCAAAGAGAAAAAAGTCATTTTACATAAAAAGCACATAAATACTTATAAGAAATGAAGCAAGATATAAAAAGTGCATAAATATCTATAAGAGATGAAGCAAGATAAGAACAAATTTAGGAGAATAATTAGTTGAGAAGATAAAATTGTAAACTTTACTAAAGGTGGAATCCCTAAAAATTAAAATAGCCCAAACAAAGAAATTAATGACTTTATGAAATGGCAAGAAATATAGAAGAATGATTTAAAAAAATGGAATAAAAGGTATGTGATATATAAAACAACTGACCTGAAAGCAGATCAAGGTAAGATGATTTGAGGATCACTGAACTCTGAAATTCATGATTTTTTAAAATGCCCAGATACTCTATTTCAAGAAATCATAAGTTAAAACTATCCAAATTTATTAGAACCAAAGGAAAAAGTAAACAAAATTCACTGATCATCTCCTGAAAGGAATTCCAAAAGAAAAAAAATCCAAGAATGTCATGGAAAAAACTCAGAGCGTCCATGTTAAAGAAAAATACTGCAAGAATCTATAAAGAAATTACAAGTAACTATAGTTAATGTAATACAACAGTTCTTGAAACTTCTACTAAAAATGAGAAGGGATATTAGAATACAGTATCCAAAAGGCAAAAATATATTATCTTACAACTAAGAATAACTTATCCTGCAAAGTTAAATATCCAACAAGAGGAGAAACAACTTAAAGGAAACAAAAAGTTTTAAGCATTTCTTTTTTTGTTGTTGTTGTTTTCTTTTTTTTTATTAAAGCTTTTTATTTGAATAACATGCATGGATAGTTCCCCAGCATTGATCTTTACAAAGCTTTCCATTACAAATTTTACCCCCAGTCCCCTCCCCTCCCGTACATGGCAGGAAGTCCACTACATGTTAATAATGTTGAAATACTTGACAAGTTGTGCAAGAAAAAATAAGAGCTGAGTAGGAGCTATGAAATAAAAAAAAAGCATGAGTTCAGAAAGACTAGAAAGGTAAATTTATTGAATAGTTGGAAGGAGATACATGATCATATAGAGCTAATATTCAAATAAAGAAAGTAGAAAAAAGCATCTTTTAAGGAAAGAAACAGAGGGAGGGGCAGAGACAGATTCAGAAAGACAGAAACAGACAGAGATACAAAGTTTGATGTATAAATATATCCAACAAGGAAACCATCTCAGACAAAGTCAGTTAAGAGGGAAGAAGAATAATTATATGAAAGAAATAGTTTCAAGCAAAACAAAATTCCTGATACTAAAGGAAGATTAAAAGGAGGGGAAAGGAAATGATAAGAATTAGATTCTAAGTGGAGTGGGGAAAGGCTAGATAAGCTAGTTTAAGAATGTAAACTAAAATTATTGCACTATAAGAAATGACAAAAGAAGTGATTAATTTCTGAGAATTCTGGGTAATATTGAACTGATGAAGAGTTGAAACAAGAAGAACCAAGAGAACAATTTGTACAAAGACAACAACATTGTAAAGAAAAACAGTTTTGAAAGGTGTGAAAAATCTAATCAGAGAAATGACAGATCATGATTCCAAAAAAACATGATGAAGTGTTAGCTACCTCCTAAGAGAGAAGTGATGGATACAAGGTCTAAAGACATACAATTTTTTTTTGACAAGTGTAAGTGTGTATTCATTTCCTTGACTATAAAGATTTGTTTCAAGAGTTTTTCTTTCTTTCTTCAGTGAAGGGGTATATTTGAGAATGGTTGAAGCGATAGGAACAATGATTTTTAAGAAGAGATTGATTTAAATGTTTTTAAATGACCAGGATAAAAGGAAATCATTTAGAAGGAAGCAAAATTAGAATGACAGTTCTGAAGGCAATGTATAGAATTTATTATATACTTTTCACAAGTAGGTTCAGTGAAATGGATATTCACAATTTTATACAGAATGCTCTATTTGTGTTCTGCTAAGTATTTAGAAATAATCTTTTTTGATGTTTAAAATCAAAATAAAAAAATTAAATTAAAAAATTTCAATTCATTTCATTTTAGCTGACCTGGGGAATTTTTATTTCTTGAAATATTCATCCATTTTGTTAATGTTATCAGGTTGCTATATAATTGGAGAAAATAATTTCTAATATTTTCTTTCATTTTGTGTTATCCTCTTTTAATTTTGATATTAAAAAACCATATTACAAATCTGTATTTCCTCTGCTTGACTTTACTTGTTTTAAAGATTAGAACCACCTTTCTTGTCATTTAAAAAAAGTTCCTACTTTTATTTATTAGTTCAAATTGCTTTAAGCTTAATTGAACTATTCTTTGATTGTGTGAATTTGTAAGTTTTTAATATGGTAATATCATTTTTTATCTGATACAGAATTTTCCCTTAGCTAACCTCCTCCATCAATTGGGGGAAGAAAGAACTGAAAGAAGAGAGAACTTTTCTTTGAACCTGATTGACCCTAGATTTTCTGAGAAAGCTTCCTGCTCATCTAAGGACATAAAAAGTTCAAGGAATATGAGTCTATGTTCATTCATGATAAATTCATGCTATCCCTTTGTGATCATCTCTTCTTTTTCTGGATAGTTATTTACTAGTATCTTTTATAGAATTTCTCAAGGAATTTCTCATGTTTGCTAGCTTATAGTTTACAAGCTCTATTCTTTCCCTTCTTTTTTTTGAAAATCAAAACATTTACTCTTCTCCAGTCATAAAGTATCTGTCTCATTTTTCATGGTCATTCAAATATGACTAAATATCTCAACAAGCACCTCTAACAATAGCTTTCATGTTCTGAAATTAAATAATTTGGGTCAGGTATGTTCTCTCCTACCATCTCTTTATTTATATTTGATTATTATCTCTTTATTTGTCATTTTTGTTCTGGTCATTTCCAATGTAAAAATCATTCTTGGAAGAGAGGAAAACAGTAAAATACAAGCTGAACAGCTTTGCCCTTTTTCTGTTGTCAGTTGTCATCCCAGTCATTAAGTATCCATTTTATTTCTTCTTTCCCCCAATGTAACTTTAAAAAAAATTGTCCTTGATTTTCATCAGTAGACTCAGCTCATTCTGAATTTTGGCAACCCTGACTCTACTTTTACACATTCATAATTCATCTTGCTATTTAGAGTGCACAAACAAAATAGTTCTGCACTGAAAGAAACAATGGATTCAAAGAAGTATGGAAAGATTTATGTAAACTGATGCAGACTGAAATAAACAGAACCATGAAAACAATATACCCAGTGACCAAAAATAATTTAATTATAAAGAACACCACAAAATGTAAATTAAATGCAATGAAATTATAACGAGAAAGCCTGGCCCCAAAGATGAAATATAAGGATTCATCTTCCTCTCTTCTTTGAAGAGATGGAGAACCATGAATGTTCCACTTGTTGGTCAGACGCGTTTGATATGTTGATCAGTTTTTCTTATGTTTTTTTCTTCATAAAATCTGTATTGTAGAACAGGGGAAGTATATTAAGAAATGGGTGTGATGTGAATTTGAAATGGAGAAATTTAATTTTTAATTTGATTCAATTCCTCACCATATGAATGCTGAAATTATCTTTAGGATAACTCAGAAAATTACTAGATGCTTTATTTTTGGCAGAATTCCATAGAAGATGTCTCCTGTCACTTTCACATTATGCATCTCTGCCAGGCTTATGATCTGTTTCCCCAGCTCATTTATTTTCTCTTTCTGTCTAAGTGGTCTATAATATACTCTGATGAAAAATTCACTTCCTTTTTCTTCAAAATGCTCTCAATTTGGCTAAGATGGTAGGAAAAGATAATGATAAATGTTGGAGGGGATATGGGAAAACTGGGACACTAATGCATTGTTAGTGGAGTTGTAAAATGATACAAACTTTCCAAAGAGCAATTTGGAACTATGCCCAAAGGCATACCTTTGATATATAACCTTTGATCCCAGCATTGTCTTTATTGGGTCTATATCCCAAAGAAATCTTAAACGTGGGAAAAAAAACTCATATGTGCAAAAATATTTGTAGCAGCTCTTTTTGTAGCATTAAGGAATTCTAAATGAGTAGATGCCCATCAGTTAGGGAATGGCTGAATATGTTATGCTATATGAATGTAATGAAGTATTATTGTTCTTTAAGAAATGATGAGCAGGCTGATTTCACAAAAGCCTGGAAAGACTTACATGAACTGATACTGAGTGAAGTGAGCAGAAACAAAAGAGCACTACACAATTATAAGACAACTATGCGATGATCAACTGTGATGCACTTGGCTCTTCTCAACGATACATTGATTTGAAGTAATTACAATAGACTCAGGATGGAAAATGGCATTCAGATCCAGATAAAAAACTATGGAAACCCAATATGGATAAAAGCACAGTATTTTTACCTTTTTTGTTTGTTTGTTTTTTCTTTCTTGTGGTCTTTTCCCTTTTGGTCTGATTTTTCTTGCACAGAATGACAAATATGAAAATATGCTTTAAAAAATTGCACATATTTAACCTATGTCAGATTGTTTGTTCTCTTGGGGAGGAGGGATGCAGAAAAGGGAGGGAGAAAAATCTGGAACACAAAATCTTACAAAAATGAATATTGAAAACTAGCTTTACACATTTTTGAAAAAAATAACTAATGAAAATTAAAAACAAAATTAAAATGATCTTCACCATGATTCTGGTTACTAGATTTTTCTTATAACTTCTAATTTACAAAGCCATCTCATCACTACCACCACCATCACTACCCACTAACAATCTTCATTTATCTTTTTTTTTCTTTTGTATCAGATATGCTTGATCTTATATTCTTTTATATGGAGCCATATTCCAGTCAGAGGTTTCATCCCAAGTCTCAATAATATCTAAATCTTCAATTTCCCTCCTTTATTCTTGTGTGATATCTACTTCTACTTGATTGTTTCCTAAATTTCAGACATTTTTTTTGGTAAAGATATTTGAAATTGTGGATTTTACCACAAATTCCTTTGTTGAACATTGTCTCTTAACAGACTTTTGGGTATCTCAACTGCTATTCTTCCTTGATTGGAGTTTCTTTCTGTGGTATCTAACTTGGTGGATATATATAGAAAACTTTTTCCCTTTTTATTTTAAAGCCCCTTTTAATTAGATTTGCAAGGAACCTACCTTGTTAGGCTCACCCCATCCCTCACTAGGAGTCTGTTGTTACTATATTTTAAGCAATCATACAGAAATCCAAAACCAATTCTCTAGCAACACCTTCTAAGCCAATTGTTCACTTGCCAAATTAATTTTTCTCTATTTTATCCCTTGGCTTCATTGGAAAGTAATGCTGAAGACAATTTGTGGCCCTATAGTCTTCAGTTTCTTACTTAAGGTTTCATTATCTCTGCCAGTAATTTTAATAGTATTTTATTTTTCCAAATACATGCAAAGATAGTTTTCACCATTCATCTTTGCAATACCTTGTATTCCAAATTTTTCTCCCTCTCTCCCCATCTTCTCCCTTCCCAAGGCAGCAAGCAATCGGATATAAGTTAAACATATGAAATTCTTCTAAATACATTTCCATATTTGTCATGCTGTGCAAGAAAAATCAAATTAAAAGGGAAAAACATGAAAAAAAAACAAGCAAATAACTTCCCCCCAAAAAAAATGAAAATCCTATGCTTTGATCCACATTCAGTCTCCATAGTTCTCTCTCTGGATGCTCATGACACTTTCCATCATAAGTCTATCTGAATCACCTCATTGTTGAAAAGAGCCATGCCCTTCACAGTTGATGATCATATAATCTTGTTACTGTGTATTGTTCTCTTGGTTCTGCTCACTTCACTTAGCATTAGTTCATGTAAGTCTTTCCAGGCTTTTCTGAAATTAGCCTGCTCATCATTTCTTATAGAACAATAATATTCCATTACCTTCATATACTATAACTTATTCAGCCATTCCCCAATTGATGGGCATCCACTCAACTTCCAATACCTTGTTACCACAAAAAGGACGGCTACAAACATCTTTGCACATGTGGGTTCTTTTGCTTTTTTTTTTTATTTCTTTGAGATACAAACCTAGTAGAGACACTGCTGGATCAAAGGGTATACACAGTTTGATAGCCCTTTGGGCATAGCTCCAAAATGTTCACCAGAATGATTGGATCATTTCACAACTCCACCAACAATATATTAGTGTGCTAGTTTTCCCACATCTCCTCCAACATTTATCACTATCTTACCCAGTCTGAGAGATACAACATGGTATCTGAGATTCAGAGTATTTTTTAGGTTCCTTCCGACATTTTGTTCTCACCCAATCCTCAGAAATTTGTGTCATCTCACTATAAGTAAATTAGAGGAATGTAATATAGTTTACCTCTCAGACCTATGGAGATGGAATAAATTTATGTCCAAAGGAGAACTGGAACTCTTAATTGAAAACCAGATAGATAACTTTGACTATATTAAGTTAAAAAGGTTTTGTACAAACAAAATCAATGCAGGCAAGATTAGGAGGGAAGCAATAAATTGGGAAATCATCTTTACATTTAAGGGTTCTGATAAAGGTCTCATCTCTAAAATATATAGAGAATTGTCTCATATTTATAAAAATTCAAGCCATTCTCCAATCAATAAATGGTCAAAGGATATGAACAGACAATTTTCAGAGGATGAAATTAAAACTATTTATAGTCATATGAAAAGGTGCTCCAAATCACTATTGATCAGAGAAATGCAAATCAAGACAACCCTGAGGTACCACTTCACACCTGTCAGATTGGCTAAAATGACAGGAAAAGTTAATGATGAATGTTGGAGGGGATGTGGGAGGGCTGGGACACTGATGCATTGTTGGTGGAGCTGTGAACGGATACAGCCATTCTGGAGAACAATTTGGAGCTATGCTCAAAAAGTTGTCAAACTGTGCATACCTTTTGACCCAGCAACATTTCTATTGGGCTTATATCCCAAAGAAATCATAGAGGATGGAAAGGGCCCCACATGTACGGGAATGTTTGTGGCAGCCCTTTTTGTAGTGGCTAGAAACTGGAAATTGAATAGATGCCCTTCAATTGGAGAATGGCTGAATAAATTATGGTATATGAATATTATGGAATATTATTGTTCTGTAAGAAATGACCAGCAAGATGATTTCAGAGAGGCCTGGAGAGACTTACATGAACTGATGCTGAGTGAAATGAGCAGAACCAGGAGATCATTATACATGGCAACAACAGTACTATATGACGATCAATTCTGATGGACATGGCTCTCTTCAACAATGAAATGTTTCAAACCACCTCCAATTGTTCACTGAAGAAAGCCATATACACCCAGAGAGAAGGATGTGAAATGTGGACCACAACATAACATTCTCATACTCCTTGATTGATGTTTGCTTACATTGTGTTTCCTTTATCTGATATATCATTTGTGTAGATAAGATTTTTCTTGCACAACAATGATAAGTTTGGAAATACGTATACATATATTCGATTTGCCAATATTTTAACATAATTAACATGTAGTGGATATCCTGCCATCTAGGGGAGGGGTGGGGAGTTTGGGGGGAAAAATTTGTAACAGAAAGCTATGTAAGGGTTATTGTTGAAGGGTAATGTGTTGAAGGGTAATTACCCACACATATGTTATGCAAATAAAATAAAAAATAATTAAAAAATAATAAAATTTGTGTCATCTCTTTTAACAGTTTGAGGGATATTCTTAGTTACATCTTGGTTTTGTGTGCTGGGAAGACAACACTAATTCTTGGAAGAGTCAGCATTCAGATTTAGCTCTTTTTGACTCCAACTCCTTTGTTCTTTCTACTATACTACTGCTTTGCTGTCTGTTAAAGGATAGACATTCACCTCCTCCTCAGAACATCCATTTTCTTTTTCAGGAAGAGATTCTTTTTTGGTTTTTTTGGTTTTTGTTCTAAGCTTTCAATTCTCCTTTTCCTTCTCTTGTTCCTCTTTAACATCACTCCACTCCCAGACTCCCCTCTAGCACTTCATATTCTTTATTTTTCATTGCAATTCTGCTTCTACTAAAAAACACTTTATTGTTCCTGATAACATAAATGTGAGTTCTCTCACGTCCTCTTTGAAGAGGGAAAACAGTTTATATTTGGAATATAGATAGCCATCTCTTGACTGAAGCCAACGCAAGTCACTGAAAAAAATTTTTCCTGCTCTCCAGACCGATTAAGATGTGAAGTCTTGTGGGTTTTTTTTTTAAATTTCTTGTCAGTAGTTCACTTAATACTTCTTTAGAAGATATAGACAGATAAAAGATAAATATTTAAAAGATATAGATAAGATCATCTATGATATATGTAATATTTTTCCTGGGGGCAGTGCTCTTGTCTAATACAAAGAATGGTTTGTTTATAAGAGCTGGCTTCCAGAAAGGACTATGGAAAGGGAAGATAGAGTGAAATAGGAGCAAGAAAGAGATGGGACTGACATGAATAGGCATGATGGAGAAGGATGTAGTGACCAGCTAAAGGAGCTTTAGAATAATAACAATTCTGAGTGAAACCATAGGTCAGTAGCAATGGTGGTCTGTGTCTGAAACCAAGTAAAACCCAAGGTTTTCTGACTCTTAAGGAGATATTAACCTTTTTTGTGCCCTGGAGCGCTTTATCAATGAAATGCATTGATAAATGCATTAGACAAAATATATAAGATTACAAAGAAAACCTATTATATTGAAATGTTTATTAAAAGCTTTAAAGCAACCACAACTAAGCTATAAAATCCTGCTAATATCATTGGCTTTAATATGAGTAGATTTATTGATCAAATAAGATAATATTTGTAAAAAGCACTTAGCACAGTGTCTTGAACATAGATGCTATACAAATGCTTATTCCCTGTCTCTTTTCTCTTCCCCCTCCCCATCCAACCTGACTTGCCTTGAAGAGGAATCCATAAAATAATCCTCCCATAAATTTTCATGGGAGATCTACTAATTTCTAAGGTCCCTTTCTGATCTTACTACTTGAGAACCCCAAATGAGCACTTAAGATGCCATCTCATGCATTGAGGAGGATGTACAGAGGAGCAAACTGGGAACCTTGAACCCCATAGTCACACAGGCAGGCAAGCTGCTTGCCAATCAAAAATTTCAGAGTTTCACTTTCCCTTTTGCCATTCAGAAATTCAGCTAGAAACAATATGACCAAAGTACCCCTTGCTCTTTGTGGAAGCATTTTGGGGATCTTTTTATTCCCTGCAAAGGTAGTTATTATCAGACATTGTTCATATTATGTTTGTGTGTCCTTGAAAGAGACAGAGTGAATTCACTCAGAAGCAGAGTTAACTTCAAAAAGGATAGCTCCAGGGTAGGTAAGTAGGGGTGGGAAGGAGAGAGTATGAGTGTCCCACAGAGGCCCATCTATCACCTAGGAGGGGAAAAAAAAGGCAAGGAGAGCCATCAACTTGAATGGTGGCACACTTCCTCCACATGCAGCAGCAATCAAACTGCCTGGTTTCACTAACCCAGTTTTAAAAGCATATTCAGAAAATTTCAGGAGGTGGGGGCAGGCAAAGGTGAATAGAAAGGAGAGGAAGTACAGCATTGTTTCTCTGATTCATATGATCATAGAAGGAGGTTTAGATTATAATCTAATTCAGTGGTTCTCAAACTTTTTGTTCTCAATAATTTTTACTCACTTAAAAATATTGGGGAGCCCATCCACCAAGAGTTCTTGGTTATATTTGTTGACATTTGTAGGTTATATTTATTGATATTTACCATATTAGAAATAAAAACATTTTCCAATTCCTGACTGGACATTTTCATTTATATTCACCCATGCCCAGAATACTCTCTCATCTCCATGTCCTGGGTCCCCTCACTTTTCTTCAAATCCCACATAAGCTTTCATTTTTGTGGAGCAAGCATTTTCAGATCTCCCTTAATTTTAGTGCATTTCCTCTGTTGAACATGTTTTATTTAATCTATATATAACTGGATTGTATATAGTTGTTTTTATTTTGTCTCTCTAATTAGACTGTGAGCTCCTTGAGAGTAAGGACTTAAAATTGTTTTTTAATTCTTTTTTAAAAATTTTCTTTCCTTGAGAAGGCCAGAAAAACAAAATTCTTTACAAATATCTATAACTATATAGGTATAGATATACATACAAAACAAATTCCTACATTAGTCATGTCAAAAAAAAGAAAGAAAAGAAAGGAAGGAAGGAAGGAAGGGAAGAAAACATGTTATAGTCTACTCTGAATCCATTAGCTTTCTATATGAAAGTGGATACATTGTTTCATCATGAGTCCTTTGGAGCTCTGGTTGGTCATTGTGTTCATCAGAGTTACTAAGTCTCAAAGTTGATTTATTTTTACAATATTTATTGTTCTGGTTCAGTTCATTTCATTTTGCATAAGTTCCAATAAGTCTTTCCAGGTTTTTCTGAAACCATCTTCATATTGGGGTTTTTTGTTTGTTTGTTTTTACAGCGCAATAGTATTCTATCACATTTGTATACTGTAGCTTGTTCAGTCATTTCCTGGTTAATGGGCATCCCCACAGTTTCCAATTTTTTACCACCATAAAAAAGAGCTGCTATAAATACTGTTGTACACATATATATCCTTTTCCTCTTTCTTTGATCTTTTTAGAGTATAGACTTAATAGTAATATTAACTTGGTCAAAGAGTATGCAAAGTTTAATAGGTTTTTTGAGTATAGTTTCAAGTCACTTTCCAGAATGGCTGAACTAATTTACAGCTCTATTAACAGTATATTACTATACCTTTCCCCCCACATCCCCTCCAGAATTTATCATCTTTTGTTTTTTGTTATTGTACTCAATATGATGGGTGTACTTTGTACTCTTACTGATTCAAGTAGGCATTTGATACATATTTGTTATTAATAAGAAATAGTTTTGATCCTGTGGATTGCCAGAAAGGAAAACAGGGACTCCAAAGGACCCCTAGACTTTGAGAAACGCTGATATATACTCCAAACCTTTAATTTTATAGAGAATAAAATAGGCTCAAAGTGCTAAAGTAATTTGCCCAAAGTCAAGGTAGCAAATATAAAGGCCAGTATTATAGCCCAACCTTCCTGACTCCTAATTCTGATTGATTATGTCATTAACAAAGGATTTGCCCATCTAAAATTTATAGTCTTAAAGAGTTTTCTGAGCTTGGGTAAATTACTTAACCCAAGTCCCTACAATTGGAAAGTAGGATTTGAATCTTGGTCTATGTGATTTCAAGTTCATCTTTCTATCCACATAATGTGGCCTCTCATACTCAGGTTGAATCTTCTTTGAGAACTGGCGAAAATTTACTATCCTGGTTCCTCATTTCATTCTATGTGCATAGTCCTTTCTATTTCCATAAACCTTTTCTTGGTACTAAGCCCTGTGTATTTAGGGTCAATCTAACTGAGTGTTCTCTGGATCATCAAAATAAGATCCCTAAAACAAATTATGATATTATGATTTCACACTTACATTCTGCATTCAAAGTGTTTTTATTCTGTTAATCTTTTTGATCCCAAGTCCTCAGGAGGGAGGCAAGGAAAGTATGAGGAAACTACAATCTGTAAAGATTAAGTGAGTTGTCCAAGTTCCTCCACCAAATTAGAGACAGAGCCAGAAAAGGCCAAGTTGCCTGATGTCCAACCCAATGAATATTCTGGGAGATCACATTGTCTAATAAAGGGTCCATGTAAAGCAACTCTTACTTTCAATTATAGCTATTCCAAAATGGGATGGGCTTTTTGAGAAGGTGTAGGGACCTAAATATTTTAAATTAAAGACTGTGTACTTGCCTTTTAAGGATGTAGAGAAGATTCTTATTCAGATGAAAATTAGATTAGATGACTTCTAAGGTCCATTCCACCTCTATGATACTAAGATTCTGCTAAATTTCTAACCTTGGATCTTTATTAATTGATATAATATATAATGGACACCTACATAGCCAAAAAACTCACAGAGAAGGTTGTCCAAGAGTAGCAAATCAAATAAAAACCAAACTCTTAGAAACTAGACTTGGATTTGGGAGATGTCAGATTTCTCTATATATTGGCTACAAAAGAGAGATATGGTAGCAATGCAATGCTGGGTGAAAAATACTCAAATTTGAGGCAGAAGATCTGAATTCAAGTCCACATCCATTACTAATCCTGTATGATCTTAGTCAGTATACTTATTTCCTCTTGAATTTCCTCATGTAAAATGGAGGTAATAATATACTATCAACTTTGTTGGAGTATTGTGAAGAACAAATAATACAATGTATGTAAGTCATTCTATAAAACTAAAACACATGTAACTACTATTTCTTACTATATTTTTATTAAGTAATAATACTAATAATACTCCATAAATCTCTTCTAAGGGGCCAAGTACTCATGCCCCAGTGTATTTGATGGCAGCCCTGACCCTAAGAAGAGAGATTTGACTTGAGAAGCAGCTCACTCAGAATCACAGACTCTTCATTTTAGAAGGAACCTTAGAAACTATTTAGTACAAATCCTTCCATATAAAGATAAGAATACTGAAGCCCAGAGAAGGGGCCTGACTCACAGAGGGTCATAGTCATATCTTTGGTGAAAAAAGTCAGACTAGGACAGATTTCTATTTCCTAAGCCAGTGCTCTTTAAATAGAGTCAGACATTTACTAAGCTTAGCAATGGGAGAAGTGAAGGTGGAGAAGAAAAATTGAAGTAAAGACTAAACCCTATAATCCTGCACTAGATGGGTTTGTGAGATAAAACTGCATGATGGAAAGGTACGTAAAGAGGGGGGGTGGCAGAAAAAAATTGAAGATATGTCCTTCACAAAGTGAAGAGATGATGACTCCTATGTCTTTAGCAACAAGAAAGGTTACATATTGATGGAGTTGTGAAGTGATCCAACCATTCTGAAGAGCAATTGGAACTATGCCCAAAGGGCTATCACAAAATGTGCATATCCTTTGAGAATGGCTTTATAAGTTATGGTATATGAATGTAATGGGATATTATTATTTTATAAGAAACAATCAGCAGGATGATCTCAGAGAGGCCTGGAGAGACTTACATGAACTGATGCTAAGTGAAATGAGCAGAACCAAGAGGTCATTATACACAGCAACGACAAGATTATAATGGTCAATTCTAATGGGCATGGCTCTTTTCAACAGTGAAATGACTGAGGTCAGTTCCAATGATCTTGTGATGAAGAGAGTCATCTACACCCAGAGAGAGGACTGTGGAAACTGAGCATAGAATTTTAACTCTTTTTATTGTTATTTGCTTGCATTTTATTTTCTTTCTCATTTTTTTTCTTTTAGGCTTATTTTTCTTGTGCAGCAAGATAATTATATAAATATGTATTGGATTTAATATATATTTTTACCATGTCTAACTTATATTGGATTACTTGCAATCTGGAGGGAGGGAGAATGGAACACAAGGTTTTGTAAAGTTAATGTTGAAAAATTATCCATGCATATGTTTTGAAAATGAAAAGTTTAAAAAAAAAATTAAAAAGAAAGGTTACAGAACAATT
Organism: Myrmecobius fasciatus; assembly: GCA_023553655.1. NCBI lineage: Eukaryota > Metazoa > Chordata > Mammalia > Dasyuromorphia > Myrmecobiidae > Myrmecobius > Myrmecobius fasciatus. The sequence goes on from JAJPUD010002438.1 coordinate 16,138, forward strand.
GTAGAAGGAAAAGATTGAATCTAGGAAATTGAAAGCGAAGTTACCACTCCAAGGGATAGAGGTAATTCAGCTCAAGAGCACTACCATGAGGAAAGACAAATTCTTTCCATAGATAAAGAGAGTCTTATGATAGGTGTAATCTAGGAGTTGCTATAATAGGGAACCATTTTTCTGAGAAAGTATTATGCCTCCACGTATAGCATCCTGACCCAGGAGAAGAAAAATGTAACCTTCTAAGCTCGTGGGGGAGGCAATTGGCCTGCATTAGGGGCATCCATTGATCCAAATATGAGATGGCATGGAGAAGAGAATACTTGGGATTGGGGCAATAGAGCAGATAATAGCATTGGACCATAGAGGCACTGATGCTATTTGCACAATATTTCTCATGAATTGATATTTCTATGAGTAAGTTACAACAAAAAAGAGGAATGATAGGTCAAGATCTTTATTGATAACAAAATAGAAATTGGTTAGAAGAAGGAGCTCAAACCCAATAATTCAGTTTTGAGTGATGCAAAGATTAATGGAGTAATAAATAAGGAAATAGACCACAAATCAGAGAATAAAATTTCAGAAGAGACAAGAACAGAAAATAATTAATGAAGAGAACAAAACAAGGAAATTCTATAAAGTAACTCTGGTAATTTGGATTGTATAGAATTGCATTTATAAATTAAATAATATAATTGGGGGGTTATGTTGTGATAGTCCACCAATGAACAATTAATATTTTTCTAGTTATTTGTCTATATTCTTTAAAAGGTGATGTGTAGTTGTATTCATATGATTCCTGCATGTATGAATTGTGAGAGGTAGAATCCTAGAAATTTTCTACATTCTGTAGTTATTTTGAATGGATTTTTTCTATCTTTTCTTCCTGGGATTTTTGGTAATACTCAGAAAAGCTGATGATTTTATAGACTTATTTTATATTCTGCTCATTTTATTGAGCCATTAAATATTTCAATTGATTTTAGCAGAATCTTTAGAGTCCTCTAAGCAGAACATCATATCAGCTGCAAAAAAATAATAATTTTGTTTCCTCTTTACATATGCTTATTCTTTAGATTTCTTTTTCTATAGTTAGGATTGATAAAGTTATATCAAGAGTATTTACAAATTAATTCTATTACAGATCTCTCTCTCTCTCCCTCTTTCTGTATATATATGTGTGTTTATGTATGTATATGTATATATGTATATGTATACATGTGTATTTGATTCTAGTGAGTCACCTCTAGAGTGGGGGTAGGAGGAAAGCAAGAAAAAAGAGAAAGTTACAATTTATATATATTTAAAAGGAATAGAAAGTATTTAATAGATTTGCAGCTTCATCTGCAATCATTTTTTTCTATTCTATTATGCTATGGAAATTCTTGTTTATTTCTTAAATGAAGAATGAAATAAACAAAAAGTTTTAAAAACAGCCTGTACTTTCATTTTTCAATATAATGGGAATATTAATTTGTTTTCAGTTTTGTATACCTCTTCTTTCTCTTAAATCCTAAAGATTCCTCTTTTTTGTATTTAACTTTTTTAATTTTCTTATTGTTTTTCCTATGTTTTTTCTTATTACATGTTCGGTTAATTCATATTTTTCTTTTATGGTTGAAAGTGTTTAGAAATATAATTTTATCCTAAGGGCTACAATGACTGCATCTCTTAACTTTTTTTTAGCATGTTGCCTTCTTATTTTCTTTGGTCAAATTGTCTATTATTCGCTGTATGACCCTGGGCAAGTCACTTAACCTCAATTGCCTCAGCAAAAAAGCCAAAAAAAATTGTCTATTATTCTTCTGGTTTATTCTGTGATCCACACATTCTCTAAGATTGAATTATCACACTTCCATTAAATTTTGAATAAATTTTATGCCCTCTATTAAGTATAATTTTTATTGTACTATAGTTAGTAAAGTATACATTTAATATAGCTTCTGTATTTCTTTTTTATGTTTTTATGCATTAGCACATGGTCAATTTTAATAAAGATATTTTGTGATACTGAGAAATATGTATATTTCTTCTTATTTAATTAATGACCAGAGCTGTTAAATTCAAATACTAAAAAAATTCCATTCAGGTCCTTAACAGCTATCTTATTTATCATTTTGTTAGATTTGGCTAGGTAGGTCTGAAAAGAGCATATTGAACACCTCAACTATTCCAGTTGTATAGTTATTACATATTTCTCTCTGTAATTCAATTACCTTTTCCAATAAGGAATTGGATGTCATGATGGATAAAGAAGTGGACTGAGAGTCAGAAAAACTTGAACTCAAATCTGGAATCAGATACTAGCTGTGTTATCTTGTGCAAATCCCTTAACCTCTGTTTGCCTCAGTTTCCTCAACTGCAAAATGGAGATCAGAATAGCATCTACCTTCCAGGATTGTAAGGAATGAATGAGATAATATCTGTAAAACACTTAACACAGAGTCTAACTCATAGTAGATGCTTAATAAATCATCTTTAAGTATTCACATTCTATAGCATTTGTATAAATATAATAAGCATTGACTTTATCTCATTATCTATGCACATAATATAGTTTCTACATTTATCTCTTTTAACCACAACTATTTTTATTCTTGCCTTGTCTGAGATCATAATTGCTACCTTAGTTATTTTTTTTAGTTCAACTGAAGTATAATAAATTCTCATCTAGTCTCTTATTTTAATTCTATGTGAATCTCTTTCAAACTAACAATATGGTCATCTCCAATTCATTTCACTTTCCTCCTTTTTGTGTTAGATGGGTCTGCCTATCCAGCTTTATGTGTGATTGTTCACATATACTCATGCATGCATTTTCTCCCTGTAGAATTTTATTGTTTTTAGAGTAAATTATTCTTGGTTTAAAGCCATAAAATTGTTTTCCTTATGGAATATCATATTCTAAGTTCTTCTTTTCTTTAGAGTACTTGCTTCCAAGTCTTGTGTGATACTGACTGTTGTTTCTTGGTACTTGAATTATTGATTTATGGTTGTTTGAAATTTTTTCCCTTGAATTATTTCTTTATGGTTGTTTTTCCTTTTATTTGAAGGCTCTAGATTTTAATTATGATATTCCTGAATGCTTTCATTTTGAGGTCTATTTTAAGAGCTGATCCATTAAATCTTTCTCTTTTTCACTTTGCCATCCACCTCTTGGCTCTAATATAAATGGACAGTTTTCTTTGTGATTTTTTGAAATCATATCTAGATTTTTTGCTTGGAAATGGCTTTTTGTGGAATCTAAATAGTCAACTTGTTTTATTTTGGGGTTTTTTGTCAGTTTTTTTTCTTGATAATAGATACCTTATACTTTCTCCCATTTTAAAATCTTTTAAATTTGTTCTAAAATTCCTTATTATGTCATGGAATTCTGGTTGGTTCTTTAGATGACAGAGGTAGTAATTAGTAGAGTTGGTACTCAAATCCAAGTTCTCTGACCCAAAAATCTGCTGGACTTTTCACTGTACACTGTTTTAGTTCAGCCAAGGTAGTGAAAGTCCCTTTTAAAATACAGAGATTAGGGGAAGAGAGATGGAACAATAGATAGTACAGTAGCCCTAGAATTAGAAGGACCTAAGTTTAAATCTAGCTTCAGACACATACTAGCTACATGACGCTAGGCAAATCACTTCTCCCCAACTGCCTCCAAAAATTACAGAGATATCATTTTGAAAGGAGTATCAAATTAAGTCAGAGTAAAAAAATCAATTCACAATTCAATGGAAGAGAAAAAGTTAGGTTATCAAATTGTCTATACACAGAAAGGAAGTTAGATCTAGTCTTGAGAGAGTGCTAGAGCCTGGGATGAAGAAAAAGAAGAAAATATACTAGGATAAGAAGAAAGGAAATACATTTTTAAAAGTATCTCCTATGCGCCAGGCACAATGCTAAGCATTTTACCAGTATTATATCTCCTCAAAATAATCCTGGAGGGTAGGTTTTACTATTATTCCTATTTTACAGTTGAGGAAATCAAAATGGAAAGGTTAATTGACTTCTTGATTTTTTTTAAATCTAGTATGCAACCAAAACCAAATTTTATCTTCTTCATAATTTTACTAATAACAAATTCTATTGGAGAACATGAAAATAGAAGAAAATAAGCTACTTTCTTTCAATTAACTTACAGTCTAGGTAAACTGAAATGAAGTTACTTTGGCCTGATCTGTCCTTGATGAAGCCATGTTTATTTTTGATAAATATTGTTTTCATATCTAGATGTTCAACAACTATCTCTTTAATGATATATTCAAGAATTTTTCCAGGAATCAAAGTACTCAAGTATCACTAATTGGCCATAATTCTATTTCTGTGACCATAATTCACAGAAATGTATGATAGTTTTATCATACTATATTCTGTCATTGACTGCCTATATAGTCCACATTTTTAGATAGGACTCCCTAGGGTGGTAGATAAAGGATGAAATAAACCTTTGTTTCCTCAGTCATTTCATCTTTCACCTACCATACTAGTAGAGGAACTCTCAAAACTCCAGAGTCCATGAACTGAAGGTTGGAATCTCTGATCTGAGATAGGAGAGTTGTTTTCTCCCCTATAGGAGGGTAAAGGCCCCACCCAGGACCCACAGAATGGGAGCTACCCAGCCAGACTTAAGAGGCCCAGAGGGTAGAAATCAGACAAGAGGTAATCTGACAACTGCCTTATTTCTGTTCTTAAGGTCTTTTTTGTCTTACATCTGAGAACTAGGACACCAACTGCTTGCCAAACATTCACAAAACAAAAATGATTAAAAAGCTAGAGATATTGACTCATGAGTAAACTTGAAAAAAAAAACACAATAGCCCTAAATATGTTTAGCTTGGCCCTATGACAAAGAGAGAATGTAACTGCCTCTAAGTAGGAAAGGAGTCAACACAAAGATGGGGGAGGGATTGATTAGAAAAGGATGACAAGAAAGACTAAATGAAGTAGCAAAGGTAAAAAAATAAATAAATAAAAACAAAAAACTCTCCTTGTGAGCAGTAGAGAAAATACTTATCTAACTGCAACTCTAGTAAACTAAGGGGAAATATCCTACAAGGAATTTGGAGGGATGTCAAAAGATCTTTAAAAATGATGCTACCTACATCACTCCAGACTCTTTATTCTGCATAGTAGAAAGGTGAGAGATGATGATGAGGGCAATGGCTGAAAAAGAAAAATTAATAATAACCCATCCATCCTTTGTTGCCTTCCAAACATTCTAAGAACAAAGTATAATGAAAAAAGCTGGTTTGGGTGCCAAGAGACTCAGGTTTGAGTTCTGACTCCATTACTTTCTGTTGTTCAATCATTTTAATCATTGCTAACTCTCCATTTTCCCATTAGGGGATTTCTTGTCAAAGATACAATAGTGGCTTCCCATTTCTTTCCTTCTGCAATTCATGAGAAAACTGAAGTAAGTGACTTGCCCAGAATCACACAGTTAATAAGTAGCTGAATTCATATTTGAACTCAGGTCCTCCTAATGCTGGGCTGGGTACTCTATCCACTGAGTCACCTAGCTATCCATAAAATTTAGGAGTTCAGCTGGAGGGCATTCCCTCTTTCATGATTAGGCTTTTTTTCCCCTTAAAGGTAGCTCCCTCTTGAAAGCAATAAACTGGGAAAACATTTTTACATTCAAAGGTTCTGACAAAAGCCTCATTTCTAAAATATAGAGAGAATTGACTCAAATTTATCAGAATTCAAGCCATTCTCCAATCGATGAATGATCAAAGGATATGAGCAGACAATTTTCAGATGAAGAAATTGAAACTATTTCTAGTCATATGAAAAGATGCCCCAAATCACTATTGATCAGAGAAATGCAAATTAAAACAACTCTGAGATATCACTACACACCTGTCAGATTGGCTAAGATGACAGGAAAAGATAATGATGAATGTTGGTGGGGATGTGGGAAAACTGGGACACTGATGCATTGTTGGTGGAACTGTGAACAGATCCAACCATTCTGGACAGCAATCGGGAACTATGCTCAGAAAGTTATCAAACTGTGCATACCCTTTGACCCAGCAGTGTTTCTACTGGGCTTATATCACAAAGAGATCTTAAAGGAAGGAAAGGGACCCACATGTGCAAGAATGTTTGTGGCAGCCCTTTTTGTAGTGGCAAGAAACTGGAAACTGAATGGATGCCCATCAATTGGAGAATGGCTGAATAAATTATGGTATATGAATGTTATGGAATATTATTGTTCTGTAAGAAACGACCAGCAGGATGATTTCAGAAAGGCCTGGAGAGACCTACATGAACTGATGCTGAGTGAAATGAGCAGAACTAGGAGATCATTATAGACAACAACAAGACTATATGATGATCAATTCTGATGGACATGGTTCTCTTCAAATGAGGTGATTCAAATCAGTTCCTATGTTCAGTGATGAAGAAAGTCATCCAGAGAGAGGCCTGTGGGAACTGAGTGTGGACCACAACATAGCATTTTAATGCTTTCTGTGAATGTTTGCTTGCATTTTTGTTTTCCTTCTTAGGTTGTGTTTTTTTTTTCTTTCTAGATCTGATTTTTCTTGTGCAGCAAGATAACTGTATAGATATGTATACACATATTGGATTCATCATATATTTTTAACATATTTAACATGTATTAGACTACTTGCCATCTAGGGGAGGAAGTGGGGTGAAGGAGGGAAAAAATTGGAACAGAAAATTTTGCAAAGGTCAATGTAGAAAAATTACTCATATGTTCTGTAAATAAAAAGCTTTTATAAACAAAACAAAACAAACAAAAAAAGGTAGCTGTCTCTTCTGAGTGAAAAGACTACATCTTCCTATAAAATCCTATTCTTCAGTACATTGCGCAGTGCATCAAACACAAAAGACATCTAGCAATGAAAGAGGGAAAGTGAGCACTTCTGAAATTTTTGTAAGTAAAGAAACCACACTTAGAGTGGGAGTCTCCAATGTTGTTTTTGTTTTTCCATCTTTTCAGTCATGTCCAACTCTTCTTAATCTTTTGGGAGGTTTCTAGGCAAAGATACTGGAGTGGTTTATCATTTCCTTCTCCAGCTGATTTTATAGATGAGGAAATTGAAGCAAACAGATTTAAATGATTTGCCCAGGGTTATTCAGCAAGCACATGACTGAGACTACATTTAAACTCAAAATGAGTCTTCCTGACTCCATGCCCAGCATTTTATCAACTATGCTCCTTATCTGTCCCCTCAGTTACTTACAAGCTATCTAAAGGAGCCTCAATTTCCATGTCTATTAAATGGATATAACATCTGCTATCCCAACCTAACAAAGTTGTTGTAAGGATAAAATAAGAGTAGGGAATCACTTAGCAAGTTGTTAAATGTCATGTGAAGAATTATTTCAAGACATTACTTAAAGAAATTTTGGTTTTCCCTTGGTTTTTCTATACCAGAAATTTTTAAGGAAAGGAAACCATTAAATTAAGCATGTCTGGTACCATCCTTCTATTACTGCCAATGTTTGTGCCCACCAAATTCCATTCTTGAGCAAACAGCAAAGCCATAATATCTCACTCTGGATTCCATATCTCAGTATTACATGCTACTTGCAAATTTTCTTGACTTGAGAGTAATCTCTGTGTATGTACAAGTCAAAGAAATCTCTTCATACACCCTCTTTCCCTCAGTCACCTTCTTTCCACTGTTTTTCCTACAATTGGATAAGGCCAAGGGGTTAGGGGCAACCAAATGGCAGATAATAAAAAATAAATAATAGTAACAAATTATGTTAAATATAATATATTAAGTAATAAAAACAAATAATAGCAAAGTAATTACAAAAATTAAAACTAAAAGAATCTCTCTATGATAAAGAAGAGAATTGTGCAGTGTATTTTAGTCCATATGACAAATAAGGATGTGAATTTTTCATGGAGAATATGTAAATATATGTTTCTCACTTGATGGAGAGCACGTGTTCTTAGTCATAAAGCAGCTATTTAAAATTCCATCTCTGGCATGTCCACTTCTTTGGGTCTATTTTGAGACAGGCAGGAAAGAAAGAAGGTGAGTATCAGGAATCGTCTGTCTTTAAAGTGGGCACCTGGATTATCTCAAAAAACACATGGACAAATTCAAATAAATTAATACAAAATAAGAACTAAGTGTTCTAAAGCAATTTAGATAAAATTTATAAAACAGTTTTCAACTTCTGAGTCATCCTTGCTTCTTCCCTCTCTCTCACCTCTCATAGCAACACAGTTGCCAAGTCATATCAATTCTATCTCCTCAAGGTCTCTTCTATCCATTCAACTTACATGGCCACCATCTTTTTTCAGCTCCTATCACTTTTCATGTATATTGTGATAACAGCCTAATTGTACTCTCAAATTCCAATCTGTCTTCTCACCAATCTATCTTCCAAAAAGCTAGAAATTATCTTTCTAAAGCTTTCCAAAGTTTGACTGGTTCACTCTCAAATTTAAGGAGCTTTAGAAACTTCTTACCTCTAAGATGGAACACAAAGTTCTCAGCTTGATTACAAAAGTCTTTTGCTGCATATTACCATTCCTCTTCTGCCCTTCCCCCTCTCCAAGCATTCTACATTCCAGCCAAACCGGCCTCCTTTCTGTTGTTCTTTCACAGCACATTCCAACCTCTATCCTCCATGCCTCGGGTATACCCCCTTCCTCATTTTAGAACTCATTAAAGCTCTTAGAACTCCTACTTTGTTTTAGAGTAAAGTTTATGTTAGCATTCTTTCCATCCACAAATTATCATATATATCTTTGTCTGTTTACTTGGTGTATGGCACCAGGAGAATACAGACCCCTTAAGAGAAGTGGTTGTTTTTTAATTTTATTTATATTCTCAGTATCTGCCTTACATAGAGTAGGTGCTTACTGAATTGGTCTATATTAGATAGATTGTAAATATTATTATGCCCACTTTATAGGTGAAGAAACTGAGGGTGGAAAAAGTTAAATGATTTGCAGATTATCTTATAGTAAGTCAAAATATAAATTCAGGCCCTTTTTGACTCTTAAGTCAGTATTATTTCCATCAATCCACATTGCCTCTTTACCAACAAATAAGTATGGAATATGTACTATGAACCCAGGCATGAGCTACATTCTGTGGAAAATATCGTCTGAGGTTTGCAGAAGGGATAGAGGAAGGGGAGCATAAAAAGCAAGGAAAAACTCATCTCTTAGCTGCCATTCCTCTTTTCCTTTGCCAGAATTCTAAACTCCAAGTTGAAATGTTATGATTTCTGAAACTTTGAACAGAAGTATATTGCTTTATTGCTTCTTCTAGCATCCTTTGTACTGCCGGCAATACTTACCAATTAGCAAACCAGGAGATAAAAGCTTAGCTTAGAAATTATCACAGAAGCACAGAATCTCAGAGTAGGAACTTGGAAACTATCTAATCCCATCTATATATGAAAGCAATTCCCACTATACAGAATGTTCCAAAAGTCTTGTTGCAATTTTAAGGTAATAAAACCACCTGACAAGTAAACCACCCAGTCTCTGCTGAAGACATCCAGGAAAGAATAACTCCCACTCTTGTGGAGCAGCCCATCCCAATTTTGGACAATTCATATCAAGCCTAAACTAGCCTTAATTCCACCATTATTCCTACGTTGGTCCTAAGAGAATAAGTCTAATCCTTTCTCTATTTGGAAGTTCTTCAAATAACTCAAAGAGAGGTCTCCCTTGAGTCTTATCTTCTCTAGGTAAACATGCTTTCATGTATATCTTCAACTATGACTCAAAGTCCTTCACTCTCTTGAATATTCTCCTTTGGATACTCTCCAACTTATAAATGTCCCTCTAGAGCCATAAGACTACAAAGGAATGAATGAAGCTCTTATTAAACATTATATACAAAGCCCTGTGCTAATGGTACAAATTGAAAAAGTGAGATAGTCCCTGTTCTCAAATGGCTTATATTCTAATTGGGAGGGGGAAATACATAAAAGAAAGTTCAGCTACATGACAGATGGAAAGACCCAGAATTCTTTTTTTTATTTTGTTGTTGTTGTTGAGGCAACTGGGGTTAAGTGACTTGCCCACGGTCACACAGCTAGGAAGTGTTAAGTGTCTGAGGCCAGATTTACACTCAGATCCTCCTGACTTCAGGGCTAGTGCTCTATCTACTGCACCACCTAGCTGCCCCAAGACCTAGCTCATGGTCCTTAGGTTAGAGAAAAAATAATAGTACTAGAAGAGGATGAGAGAAATGACAGGATTTAATGGTAGAAAAGATGGTAGGACATAGTCATCCTCCATATCATTTGAAAGAAAAAAGTTGTTGAATTTCATCTCATCTAAAACCTGTGATGAATCAATCATTCCCAAGGATGAGGAAAAGCAATGGTAAAAGATACTACGTGCAATGGAAAATCCTGGATATCCTAAAAGGTTTATGGGAATGTCTATAATATTCTATACTAAGCCTGATTATAGATGAATACAGTAAGACTATCACTTCTCAAACTATGAACTGATTCAATCATTCTGAAGAGCAATTTGGAACCATGCCCAAAGGACTATAAAACTGCATACCCTTTGATCCAGCAATACCACTACTAAGTCTATATCCCAAAAAGATCAAAAAGGGAAAAGGGACCTATGTGTACAAAAATATTTACAGCAACTTTTTTGTGGTTGCTAAAAATTGGAAATCAAAGGGATGCCCATCATCTGGGGAATGGCCAAACTAGCTGTGGTATATGATTATGATAGAATATTATGCTGTAAGAAACAACAAGCAGAATGCTTTCTGAAAAATCTGGACTTACATGAACTGATACAAAGTTAAGTGAACATAAAGAGGAGAATAATGTACACAGTAACAGCAATATTATAGGAAGAACTCTGCATGACATAGTTATTCTCAACAATAAAATGATCTTTGCAACTAAAAAAAGCTAGAGAAAGAACAAATTAAAAAACCCCAATCAAATACCAAACTTGAAATCCTAAAAATAAAAGGAGAGATTAATAAAATTGAAAGTAAAAAAACTATTGAATTAATAAACAAAACTAAAAGTTGGTTTTATGAAAAAACCAACAAAACAGATAAACCTCTAGTTAATTTAATTAGAAAAAGGAAAGAGGAAAATCAAATTGTTAGTCTCAAAAATGAAAAGGGAGAACTTTCCACCAATGAAGAGGAAATTAGAGCAATAATCAGGAGTTACTTTGCCCAACTGTATGCCAGTAAATTTGATAACCTAAGAGAAATGGAGGAATATCTACAAAAATATAGATTGCCCAGATTAACAGAAGAGGAAATAAATTACTTAAATAGTCCCATTTTAGAAAAAGAAATAGAACAAGTCATTAATCAACTCCCTAAGAAAAAATCCCCAAGATCAGATGGATTTACATGTGAATTCTACCAAACATTTAAAAAACAATTAACTCCAATATTATATAAACTATTCGAAAAAATAGGGAATGAAGGATTCCTACCAAACTCCTTTTATGATACAGACATGGTACTGATACCTAAACCAGGTAAAACAAAAACAGAGAAAGAAAATTATAGATCAATCTCTCTAATGAATATTGATGCAAAAATCTTAAATAAAATGTTAGCAAAGAGATTACAGAAAATCATTCCCAGAATAATACACCATGACCAAGTAGGATTTATACCAGGAATGCAGGAATGGTTCAATATTAGGAAAACTATTAACATAATTGACTATATTAATAGCCAAATTAACAAAAAACATATGATAATCTCAATAGATGCAGAAAAAGCATTTGATAAAATCCAACATCCATTCCTATTAAAAACATTAGAGAGTATAGGAATTAATGGACTTTTCCTTAAAATAGTCAGTAGCATCTATTTAAAACCATCAGCTAGCATCATATGTAATGGTGATAAACTGGAACCATTCCCAACAAGATCAGGGGTGAAACAAAGTTGCCCACTATCACCATTACTATTCAATATTGTATTAGAAATTCTAGCCTTGGCAATAAGACAAGAAAAAGAGATTAAAGGAATTAGAGTAGGTCATGAGGAAACCAAATTATCACTCTTTGCAGATAATATGATGTTCTACTTAGAGAACCCTAGAGAATCAACTAAAAAACTATTAGAATTAATCCAAAACTTTAGCAAAGTTGCAGGATACAGAATAAATCCACATAAATCATCAGCATTTTTATACATCACCAACAAAATGCAACAGCAAGAGATACAAAGAGAAATTCCATTCAAAATAACTATCGATAGTATAAAATATTTGGGAATATATCTGCCAAGGGAAAGTCAGGATCTATATGAGCAAAACTACAAAACACTCTCCACACAAATAAAGTCAGATCTAAACAATTGGAAAAACATCAAGTGCTCTAGGATAGGTCGAGCAAATATAATAAAGATGGCAATACTACCTAAACTAATCTATTTATTTAGTGCTATACCAATCAAACTCCCAAGAAATTATTTAACTGACCTAGAAAAAATAACAACAAAATTCATCTGGAAAAACAAAAGGTCAAGAATTTCAAGGGAATTAATGAAAAAAATGCAAATGAGGGTGGCCTAGCTGTACCAGATCTAAAACTATATTATAAAGCAGTGGTCACCAAAACCATTTGGTACTGGATAAGAAATAGAGTAGTGGATCAGTGGAATAGGTTAGGTTCACAGGACAAAATACTCAATGACAATAGTAATCTAGTGTTTGATAAACCCAAAGACCTCAGTTTTGGGGATAAAAACTCACTATTTGACAAAAACTGCTGGGATAATTGGAAACTAGTATGGAAGAAATTAGGCATTGACCCACACCTAACACCATATACCAAGATAAGGTCAAAATGGATTCATGATCTAGGCATAAAGAATGATATTATAAACAAATTAGAACAATGTAGGATGGTTTACCTCTCAGACCTGTGGAGGGGGAAGGAATTTGTGACCAAAGACGAACTAGAGGTCATCATTAATCACAAAATAGATAAGTTTGACTATATCAAGTTAAAAAGTTTTTGTACAAACAAAATGAATGCAGACAAGATTAGAAGGGTAGCAGTAAACTGGGAAAATATTTTTACATCCAAAGGTTCTGATAAAGGCCTCATTTCTAAAATATATAGAGAATTGTCTCATATATATAAGAATTCAAGCCATTCTCCAATTGATAAATGGTCAAAAGATATGAACAGACAATTTTCAGATGAAGAAATTGAAACTATTTCTGGTCACATGAAAAGGTGCTCCAAGTCACTATTGATCAGAGAAATGCAAATTAAGACAACTCTGAGATACCACTACACACCTGTCAGATTGGCTAAAATGACAGGAAATAATAATAATAACTGTTGGAGGGGATGTGGGAAAACTGGGACACTGATACATTGTTGGTGGAACTGTGAACGGATCCAACCATTCTGGAGAGCAATTTGGAACTATGCTCAAAAAGTTATCAAACTGTGCATACCATTTGACCCAGCAGTGTTTCTACTGGGCCTATATCCCAGACAGATTTTAAAGGAGGGAAAGGGACCCACATGTGCAAAAATGTTTGTGGCAGTCCTTTTTGTAGTGGCAAGAAACTGGAAATTGAAAGGATGCCCATCAATTGGAGAATAGCTGAATAAATTATGGTATATGGATGTTATGGAATATTATTGTTCTGTAAGAAACGACCAGCAGGATGATTTCAGAGAGGCCTGGAGAGACTTGCTTGAACTGATGCTGAGTGAAATCAGCAGAACCAGGAGAACATTATACACAGCAACAAGGCTATACTATGATCAATTCTGATGGACATGGTTCTCTTCAACAATGATGTGATTCAAACCAGTTCCTATTGTTCAGCGATGAAGATAGTCATATACATCCAGAGAGAGGCCTGTGGGACCTGAGTACGGACCACAACACAGCATTTTAACGCTTTCTGTGAATATTTCCATGCATTTTGTTTTCCTTCTTAGGTTGTTTTTTTTCTTCTTCTCTTTCTAGATCTGATGTTTCTTGTGCAGTAAGATAACTATATAGATATGTATACATGTATAGGATTTGTCATATAATTTATCATATTTAGCATGTATTAGATTACCTGTCATCTAGGGGTGGGGAGTGGGGCGAAGGAGGGGAAAAGCTTGGGAAAAAAAAAGGTTTTGCAAAGGTCAATGTAGAAAAATCACTCATATGTTTTGTAAATAAAAAGCTTTTAATAAAAAACAACAATAAAATAATCCAAGACAATTCCAAAGGACTACTGATGAAGTCCAGAGAAAGAAATGATGTTTGAATACAGACTGAAGCACACTATCTTTTTCATTTTTTTTCATTCTTTTCCTTTTATTTGAGTTTTCTTATACAAAATGGCTAATATGGAAATGTTTTACATGATTCACATATATAATCTATATCTGTTTATTGTCTTAGGGAGAAGGGGAGGAGAGGCAGAAAAGGACGACTAGAATTTGTAATTCAAACCTGTAAAAAAACCAAATGTTTTTAAAATTATTTTAACATGTAATGGGGGAATATTAAAAAAAAAAACCACCAACTCTCTATTTCTGTAAACCATGTCTACTTTAATGATGCCCAGAATTGCATTCACTTTTTTGACTTTATCACACATGACTTATACTGATTTTGTAGTATTCTAAAATGTTGGATCTCTTCAGAAAAAGACCCATGTCTCCAAAATCTCATATTTGATTTTTTTTTGTACTCATATACAAAACTTTACTGTTGATTTTCAATAGTAAAAAAAAATCACTATTGAATTTTATCATACCAATCTTGGCCCAAAGATATCTGTCAAGATTGTTTTGGAATTTTACTTTCACCCATTGATTAGTTATCCCATTAAGCTTTGGATCATTAAGTTGGTGAACAGATCATCTTTGCCTTTTACTATCTCATTTATAAAATTCTTAAAGAGCACAGGATTAAACACAGATCCCTAGGGTAATGCACTGGAGACCTTTCATCATATTGACTTTGAGTCAGTCATCCAACCAGTTCTAAATCCATTTGGCTATTACCATCTAATCTATATCTCTCTATCTTCCCCACAAGAAAAATTGAAATACTTTATCAAAGGTATTTCACTAAAATCCAAATAAATTATCCCCAGCTTTCCCCTACTAATTTACTAATTCAGTTTTTGCTGTTCACTAATTCAGTTGTACCTGATTCATCATGACCCGGTGGGCCATGCTATCTACAGGATTTTCTTGGTAAAGATATGGAATGGTTTGCCATTTCCTCCACCATTGGTTTAAGACAGAGGTTATGTGACATGGCTATCTAAAATCAATTTTGAACTCAGGTATGCCTGACTCTTCAGTAGTTCAGTAATCCTGAAAAAAAAAATGGAAATGGGGTTAGCCTGACTTCTCTTACTCTTGATGAAGTCATGTTTGCCCCTTCTCTAATAGCGTGATTTCCATATCTAGATGTTCAACGAACAATATCTTTAGTGATTCAAAACCAAGCTCACTTCTATAAGTTAAAGGCTCCATTCCCTTCGTTTTCCTAAAAACTGAGATAGATGACTTTCTCCAATCTTGTGGCACCTCTCTTGGTGTCTCTATCACAGGCAATGACTATTTTTCCAGACCTGAGGGTGTAGTGCAGTAGTTCATCTAAGTTATGTGGCCCGAATTCAATCAGCACAATAAGTTTCTCTTATTTATGTGATGTTTCAATGCATTCACTTTTGTTCTGTAACTTGTAGTGACATGATATTCATCATGGCAGAGAAAATAAAAGTAAAATAAAAATTAAGCAACTTCACCCACATTTCTGTTTAATTATTTTCATTTTAACCATCCCAAACTAAGGACCTTTTTGCTCCCAGTGTATCCAAAATAACTTTTTTTTGATGTACTTAATATCCTCTGACAGCCTTAGCTCTTTCCAAGATTTAGCATGAGTAACTTTACTTGGATAGGATCATCTCACACTCACACTCATATTTATTATGTTACCTGATTTTATCTTCTATCTGTTGCTTTTTTAAAAAAAATCTGTTGGTTGATAAATGACCTATGTATCCACTTTGCTCTCTTCAGACAAATCTCATTTTTCCCTCATTAGAATTATTTTTCCTTGTGTCTTCAGAATTTCATTTCTTGAGTATTTCCCATACCTCATACAATGACTTTCCCTGAAATATTTGATTCCATGAGATCCTATCTATCATTCTTCTGAAACATTTGAAATCTGCTTTACCAAAATCAGGGTGGTACAGTGAATAAATTGCCAGGACTGGACTCAGGAAAACTGAGTTCAAGTCTGTCCTCAGATACTTACTATCCATGCAATCCTAGGCAAGTCACTTAACCCTCTTTGCCTCAGTTTCCTTGTCTGTATAATAAGCTGAGGAAAGAAATAGTACTTTTGTCAAGAAAATCTCAATTGGGATCACAAAGAATTGGACACAACTCAACAACAAACTATTTGGATAGTTAGGTGGCTCAGTCAATAGAATGCTGGGTCTGGAGTCAGAAAGACTCACCTTTCTGAGTTTAAATCTGGACTCAGACATTTACTAATTGGCTCTGGGCAAGTCACCTAACTTCGTTTACTTCATTTTCTTCATTTGGAAAATGAACTAGAGAAGGAAATGGCAGACGATTCCAATAACTTTGCCAAGAAAACCTCAAATAGAGTCACAAAGAATCACTCTTATCTGAAAAGGACTGAACACATACACATACACACAAATACACAGAATATGTATACAACTATGCCAGGATTTCCTCTCCTCTATCAAACTCTTGGAGAAATAGTCATTTCCTTTCACTGTTCCCATTGTTACCACTTTAGCAACCAGGTAACAAGAATCAAATTCATAACAGAATTTTCCCTCACTGGTTTCTCTGCTTCTTAAAGGATGAAATAATTACCAAAGTTAGTAAAGAAATTATTAGATTCCTGCTTTAATTAGAGAATTCCAGCAGGTATCTGTTTAATTCAAGTCCTCCATCAACATTCTATCATTTTGGGCTAACTTTTGAGCTGTTTCCCATACTCCTCATCAATTTCCTATTTCTATCCAGATGGTCTATATACTCCATTAACAGTCACTTCAGTTTCTCTTTCCTTAGTCTTCACTCAAATACTTGATTTTCCCTCCTTTGACCTTAGCCCATAATATTTATTCTCTCTCATTCCAAGATTTCCTCACCAGAACATGCAGTGCATCAACATTTCATGCTTCTTACATCCTTTTTTTTTTAATACCTTATACCTATCCATAGCCATGGGTTTTATCTCACCAATTTTCCGTGATATTAATGGGTTCAAATTTGTCTCCTCAAGGTTGGTACCCCTTGTTCCTGTTATTTATTGCCCAAACTTTGAACATTTGTATATTAACATGTAAGATCATAAAATGTACTACTTATTGCTTTCTTAGATTTTATGTCCTGTGAATTTCTCAGCTGCTATTTTTTTCTTTGTAGGTACTTTTATAGTAATTGACTTGGTGGATATACATAAACAATCTTCTTCCTCCCATCATCTTTTAAAATTTAAAGCATTTTTATTGGATTTGTCATACACTCTTACCAAACTTTGTAATTTGTCTTCTTTAGCTAGCTAGAATCTATCATTTCTATACTGTTAAGCCATGGTCCAGAAATCCAAATCCCATATTCAGCCATCAAGGTCTTAGCAAATCATTCACTTCCCAAATTAATTTTTTTCTTCTATATCCTTTTCCATCAATAGGTAATAGCGAAGAAAATGTAATTCATATCCTTGTGTTTCTTGATCAAGACTTCATAATTGCTGGCAGTTCTTTGTGTGTTTCAATTAGGAGGAAGCAGCAAGAGTTAGGATATTACAATAAACTAAGATCTGAAAGTACTAGGAAAAAAGCTGTTTTGTTTTTCTGTTTTAATACAATAAGTACATGACCATATATAGAGTTATATAGAGAAAGTTATACCTTGGATACTATCGAGAATACAAAAGAAATAGAGTGAGGTAGGTGACAATGAATAGAAGAGTGGGTCCTGAATCAGAAAAACCTGAGTTTATATCCAGCCTCAGATATTTAAAAAGTATAATACCCTGGAGAAATCTTCCTTAGTTTCCTCATTTCCCTTAAAAAATGTGGATAATAATAATAGCATTTACCTCCCAGAGTCGTTGTGAGGATTAAGTGAGATAGCTGTAAAGTGCTTAGCACAGTGTGGCACATAGTAAGCACTTTATTCTATTCCATTCCATATAAAATCAATAGAGCCTTCTCTTGTAGGGAACAATACCTCTAACTACAAGATGAACTCTTTTTTTAATTTGCAAAACATATGTATGGGTAATTCTTCAACATTAACCCTTACAAAGCTTTCTGTTACAAAATTTTCCCCTCCTACTCCCCACCCCTCCCCTAGATGGCAGGATATCCACTACATGTTAATTATATTAAAATACTTGACAAATCGAATATATGTATACATATTTCCACACTTATTGTTGTGCAAGAAAAATCGTATCTACAAGAAAGAAATATCAGATAAAGGAAACACAATGCAAGCAAACATCAATAGAGAGCATGGAAATGTTATGTTGTGGTCCATATTTCATATCCCTCTCTCTGGGTGTATAGGGCTTTTTTCACTGAACAATTGGAACTGGTTTGAAGCATTTCATTGTTGAAGAGAGCCATGTCCATCAGAATTGATCATCATATAGTATTGTTGTTTCCGTGTATAATGATCTCCTGGTTCTGCTCATTTCACTCAGCATCAGTTCATGCAAGTCTCTCCAGGCCTCTCTGAAATCGTCCTGCTGGTCATTTCTTACAGAACAATAATATTCCATGACATTCATATACCATAATTTATTCAGCCATTCTCCAATTGAAGGGCATACATTCAGTTTCCAGTTTCTAGCCACTACAACAAAGGGCTGCCACAAACATTCTTGCACATGTGGGTCCCTTTCCTTCCTTTATGATTTCTTTGGGATATAGGCCCAATAGAAATGCTGCTGGGTCAAAGGGTATGCACAGTTTGACAACTTTTTGAGCATAGCTCCAAATTGCTCTCCACAATGGCTGAATCCGTTCACAGTTCCACCAACAATGCATCAGTGTCCCAGCCTTCCCACATCCCCTCCAACACCTGTCATTATCCCTTCCTGTCATTTTAGCCAATCTGACAGGTGTGTGGTGGTATCTCAGAGTACAAGATGAACCCTTAACCAAATGAGGAATAGAAGCAATTCCAAAAGATTAAATTGACAATTTTGATTACATGACAAGTAGAAAAGTTTTTGCATGAACAAAATTAATGCAACCAGGATAAAAAGGGATGGATTACTGAAAAAAAAAATCTTTGTATCAAATGTCTGATTAGAATTTGATATCTAATATATGTAGGCAATTATTAGAAAAATGTAAAATCCAGGCAGCTAGGTTGCACAATGGTTAGAGCACCAGCCCTGAAGTCAGGAGGACCTGAGTTCAAATCTGACCTCACACACTTAACACTTCCTAACTGTGTGACCCTGGGCAAGTCACTTAACCCCAATTGCCTCAGGAAAAAAAAAGAAAGAAAAATGTAAAACCAAAATCCTTTCCCCTATAAATAAATTGCCAAATGATATGAGCAAATATCTCATAAAAGAAAAATGTCAAATTTACAACTATATGAATAAAAGATTCACATCATAAATAATAACAGAAATGCAAATCAAAACAGGGTTAAGCTTTCACCTTACATATTGGCAACAATATTGTGAACCTTTGGGAGTGAAAGACCACCAGGCTGCCTAAAGAAGGCCAAGTTAGCCTAGGTTAGTAACAGAGCAGATCAAACTGAAAAAGATGACAAAAGAAGATAACAGTCAGCTTTGGAGGGGTTGTGAAAACACAGGCACACTAATTTTTGATGGAGATATGAATTGGTACAAACTTTCTGGAAACTAATCTGTAATTATCAAAAGAATATTCCGAATGCTCATACTTTGTCACAAGGACATGACTGAAATGATTGAACAACAACAAAATGCCTTTCTCTAATCTATTTATAGTAATTATCAGTGTTTTTGTATTGTAGTATGAGAAGCAGTAAGGAGGCCAGGTTACTAGATCATAGAATATGTTGTTATTTTGTCATTTTCAGTCATGTCTGACTATTCATGATCCTATTTTGGGTTTTCTTGGCAAAGAGATGACAATGGCTTGCCATTCCTTTCTCCTACTCTTTTTAAAGATAAAGAACTAGGGCTAACAAGATTAATTAACTTGCACAGGGCCACATAGCTAGGAAGTATCTGAGGCCAGATTCAAATTCAAAAAGATAAGTCTTTCTGACTACAGGTCCAGGACCCTGTCTGCTGTGCCAGCTAAAACATATAGAAAGGAACAAACATCTAGGAAGACTAAAAAGGCAGGAAAGAATTAGGTTTTGAAGAACTTTAAAAGTCAAACTAAAATTTTTATATTTGATCTGAGAGGTAGTAGGGAGCCACTGGAATTTAGTAGGAAAGTGACATGATTAGAGGTATCTTTAGAGAGGTCACTTTGATAATTTGTGGAGAATGGATTAGAATGGAAGAGACTTGAGGCAGGGAAACCATCCATAATCTATTGCAATAGTCAAGATTTGAAGTGATGAGGCCTCTACCAGGGTTGCGGTGCCAAAGAAAGAGAGAGTATATAAGAGACATTGTGAAAGTTTGTGAAAGTAGAATAAATATAGTTTGGCAACAGATTGGATAGGGGAGAAGGAGGAGGAGCTGTGGGAAAGTGAAGATTCCTTGATAGCAAGCCTGGATGACTGGTAGGATGATGTTACTTTCAAGAATAATAGGAATATTAGGAAAAGGGAAGAATTTGGGGGGGGAAATAAAAAGTGAAAAATATTTGTAAAAATACTTACCACAGTAACTGGTACATAGTAAGTACTATGTAAATGTTTGCTATTTTTATTACTACCAATATCTACAAAGAAATGATCACTAAATCCATAGGAGCTAATGGGATCCCCAAGCAAAACAGCATAAAAGGAGAAAAAAAGAGGGTCCAGGACAGTGCCCTGGAGGACACCAATGAGTAGCAGACATGAAATACATGAAGATCCAACAAAGAAAACTAAGGAGTGGTCAGATAGAAAGAAGAACCAGGACTTGAATATTAGTTTCAGATTACTGGGGAATGAGGTAGAGAGAATGACTATGAACCACCAGTGAGGATGAAGATGAAAGAGAAACGTACAGTTTTTGATACTGTTGACCACACTCTTCTCCTTGATTCTCTTCTCTAAGTTTTAATGATATGACTCCTCAATCCTGGTTCTTCTTCCTATCTGACCAGTTTCCTTTTTTTCACTATTCCCTTTCTCTCATTCTTCCCCAAAATGTTAATTGTGACCTCTTGCTTCCATTTCCCAGTCTAAACCACTACTTAGACCTCATTTCTCTCATTTCACTATTTTATTAGAAACAGCATTTTAATTTAAACATCAATACAGAACAACTAAATTTATTTAGTTGATTTCTAAACATAAACTATCACGAGAGATAATGTGGTGTAAAAGACCTGGATTAAAATCCCACCTTTGATACATGATGGTTGTGTAACCCTTGGAAAGTCAATTAACAGTTTCGTGTCCCAAGGCAATTCTCCATGAGTATAAGTTGAAGAACAGCTTCATGGGGGAAGAAATTTTTCTCAATGGGAACAACCTATACTAATAAAATCATAGATTTCCCATATCCACTCCTTACCCAAGACTTTTCCATTCCTTGCTGTAAGTAAACATCAGGATTCTTCATCCATTGTTTATTCCTAGAAATACAGCTAGGATTAAATTATTAAAATAATTAAAAGCAATTAACTCATTGCAGGCAGGTTTGTGGAGAAACAAGTATATCTATTCATTACCAATGGAAAAGAAAACTTGCAGTATCTTTTTAAGGAGTGCAATATAGCAGTAGAGAGCAAAACTCCCCAACCACTTGATCTAATTTCCCATAATGTCTGTTCTAAACCACCTCATTCTTAAAACCCCCTATTTCACTTCTCATAGTATCAAAGGTCTATGATTGACTCCTTTCCTCTAACTTCATTGTTTTCACTAACAATCTCTTTCTCTGGCAGAGAAATTAGGGCAACCACTTCTTCCTTGCAAAGGCTAACTTTTCCATCCTGTGATTTCATACCCTCTTTTTTCCTCCATAATCTTGCTGCTTTGAGCATCTCTTTCTATGCCTCTCTGTCTCTGTTTCTGTCTCTCTGCCTCTGTCTTTCTGTCTCTCTATCCTGTCTCTTTCTCCTATTTATCCGCATCTCTATTTCTTTTTCTATCTCTCACTGTCTGTGTCTGTCTGTCTGTTTCCAGTATCTTTCTCTCCAGGGGATTCTTTTCCATCTGCCTATTAACATTCTCAGATCTCCTGCCATAAAGAAGCCTTACTTCAACTCAATCCTACCAATTCATTTTTTTCTTTACCCTCCCCTTTACTGAAAAGTCTTTATTCATTGTTAATCCTTCTTTACCCTGGATCCTATATACTCTCTCTTCCTCTGGCTTAAATGATACTGTACTTTCATGGTCTCACTGCCTCTCTGATTTCTGCTTTGACACCTTCTTCACCAGCTCTCTATTTTCCTCACACTTCTTAAACATTGGTGTCCCTGAAAGTAGTTCTTGGCTCTCTGCTTCATCTATATTTTCTCTGTTGTCTCAAGCATTCATCTCATTTCACACAATTTCCAAATCCTTATCACCACTTCAAATCTTTTCCCATTGCTCTAGTCTCAAATTTCCAACTACTTTCTCACTGTCTGCCCACATCTTAAATGAAACATATTCCAAATCTGAAATCATCTTGTCTCACACCCCTTTCATAGTGGTTCAATTTCTATTTTTAATACCATTCTACTTGGTTGGAAAGTTTACTCAGCTTTGACTTTACTCTTTCCTTAAAGGCAGCTGGGATTTAATTAACTTTTCCTTGAAGCAGCCAAGTGGTATACTGGATAAAGTGCTAGACCTAGAGTCAGGAAGATTTGAATTCAAATCCATCCTAAGATACTTCCTGTATCAGGTACTTACCTCTGTCAGCCTGTTTCTTCAACAAATGGGGATCATAATAACATTTATATCCTTCTGAAATGAGATGATATTTGTAAAGCATTTAGCACAGTGTCTGGCACATAGTAGATGATTAATAAATGTTGGTTTCTTTCTTTCTCTCATGTCCCATGTTTAAAGTTGCCAAGTCTTGTGGATTCTTCTCCAAAAATATCTTTAACATAAGTATGTTTCTTTTCAAATTTGTTGGCAATGTGCTTAGATCCAGGTCCTCATCCACTTTTCACCTGAACTATTTTATTACTTTTATAATTGGTCTTCCAGCCTCCAGGCCCTTTTTTTTTCAATAAGCCATTCTTCATCATGTTCCCCTAAGTAAACTTCCTTAAGTACCACTCTCATTGGGTCATTTTTTTTTACTCAAAAACATTCAGTCATTCCTGATTGCTCATTAAATAAAGTATAAATTCCTGCCTGTGGCATTCAAGGCCATTCACAGTATGGTTCCAACTTATCTTTCCAGACCTATCTCATAATACTTTCAATATACTATACTCAAAGCAAATCAAAAAGAAATTGGGCAAATAAACTATATTTAAGGATCCTTGGAGGCATGCATTAACTTAGAAAATCACACATTAATATCATCTATGTTTTGTTGTATTTTTATTTGTTTTATGAAATACTTGCCAATTACATTTTACTGTGGTTCCACTGTCCTCAGAAGTGTTGTGGGCTACATGTGCCCCAAATTGAGTATTTTCACATCTGTGAGGCAAAGTGGGTGATTTGCTGTTTCTTCTTCCTGTCTCCATACATGTGTTCATGAATGAACTCTTGGTGAATGAATTCTATTCTTTCACCCCTAAACTCTGCCTGCCAATATCCTTCCCTTTCTTTAAGAAAGTACAACTAAAAGCTTAATTCCTTTATGAATACTTTCCTGTTTTCCTAATGCAAATGATCTCAAATTCCTGGCTCCAGTCTTCAGGTATTTTTATAGCCCTTCATCAGAACCTCTCTTTGTGTGAACATAAGGACATTCTACTAGTTCTAGTTATTTTGGGGTCTGTCTCACTCCTCCCTGCTTCTAGTGGATTATAAGTCTCTTGAAAGCAAGATCTGTGTCTAATTTCACTTTTGTATCCCAATTTCACTTTTGTATCTCAACCACTTAATGTATATCCTTGTTTCTAAACTTGATGAACTTATTGGATTGAATTGAAAGGAATAGAATTTCAAAATTCAAAAGTTGGAAGGTACCATGAGAATGCCCTCCAATTTTCATGTACTTTCATATATTCTAGTCCTTATCCTCATTTCTTTTGTTCTAAGTTTTATGAAGTGGGTAATCCTTACTTCAAAACCTTAACTAAAGTCCAACAGTTAGGGTTTTGTGCCAGGGTGCTAAAATTTAAGGGGGCACTGACAGTACTTATACCTTATCAGTTTACAGAGACAACTAAGCAATGAAGCTAGTTAAAGAGAATGAGCTAAAAAAAAAAAAAAAAAAGGAAACTGATAGAAACATTTTTACCTCCCAGGCATCACTTGCTTCTTTCCCCAGCAGCAGTACCTTTATCATGTCCATATTTGTATCCCATGTCTGAGGCCTCTTCACCCACTATAATTGAATTTTTCCTTAAATACTGATTTGCAGAATCCTTTCATGGTGTTTAGATCATAGAATCATAGATTTCAAACTGAAAAGGACTTGGAGGCCATTAGACCAAACCCTCTCATTTTACAGGCAAGGAAAATAAGGCTGAGAAAGTTTAAGTGACTTGGCCTGGCATGGTATCACATGCTTTCAATCTCTGCTACTAGGGAGACCAAAGCTTATGGATCGCTTGAACTTGGGATGTCTGAACTACAGTATCTGTATTAAGTCTGGCATCAATATGGTAGGTTCCCCAGGGGTAACAGAGCCACCAGACCGACTAAGAAGGGGTCCACCTGGCCCAGGTCAGAAAGCCTATCAATAGTGGGATGAGGACAGTGAGTGGCCACTCTGTAACCATTCAGAGAGAGAGACAGAGAGGAAGTATTAAGTGACTTGCCTAGAGCTGTATATAGCTTGGTAATGTTTGAATCAGGTTTTGAATTCAAGTCTTCTTGCCATCAAGTCCAACAGTTTACCCACTATGCTACCTAGCTGCCCCAAGATGTAGTTTGTGGTGGCTGCCCAGAAACTAGAATCGTTGTTATGGCTCTGTCTATTCTTGGAAGCAGAGAAAAGAGGGTTGGTGGACAGGTGGACAGCTATCTCAGTTACACCTCCGGAAAATAAAGTAGAAAAAGAACAAATTAGAAGGAGAGAACATCCTATAACCTCTTTTTTTTTTGCCACAGTACTAATCTCTTTTCCTCTGATAGTGGGGACTTTTTGAATTTGATTTTTTACAAAACATACAAAAGATTTTTTAAAAAACTAGGTTGAAATCAATGGTTCCTTTAAAGCTCCACAGAGAAAAAGCCTGCACTTTTCTTTTGTCTTTCTGAACCCACTGAATGGCTGGGAAACTGTTTTTAATAAACAGAAGTTCAAACACTGGGGCTCCTTAGCCAACAGTCACGCCTTTAACTCTAAACTTTACATGAAAACTCTCCCATCCCTTTGAACTTTTCTTCCTTCTCTGGCAGAGGATTCCAGTGTTTATGCATTTTTTTGAGATTGCTGGCAGGATCATGAGGAGCTTTGAATGTTTCCCCCTCCCACCCCCCCTTTAGCAATCTTCCTGCCTTCAGAACCCATTAATGCCCCACTCAGCAACATCAAGGTATTGCTTTGAAGTCCCTTCTGGCTACAGGCCTCTCACACTCTTTGGTTACTGTGTAATCAAATAATTAAATGGATTCACTGTGAAAAAAAAAATTATTCTTTTCCCTGGTAATTAAACACTCCAGGTTGAACAGTGGTGCTGGGTTTCCTACAGAGTGAGAATCTGATCCCAGAAGTCTTTGCACATAGGCTCCAGAGGAGAAAAATAATCATAATAAAAAGCCAAACCTCATTTTCCTTCTTATCCTGGCAGCCTCCACCACAAGCTGCAGAGCTATTACTCAGAACCTCATCCCTTTCCTTTATTTGTGATACTGGACTTGATCCTGGCAAAAATGTTGATCTCTCCTAGATTGTAATCCCCTAGAGGACAAGGACTAAGACTGGGTCATTTATTACTACTCAGAATCCAAAAAATAAACATTTAAAACTACAAGTTACAGATAAGTAGCTGATCTGCATTGATGGAGAGAGCTTCTATAATAGGGATTTCCCTGTATCTATGAAATCACAAGTCTAGATAGCACCCCCAAGATATTTTAATAATGATGATCATGAGTAATGGAAATCATAAGTAATGGAAACATTGATAATAATGATAGGACCACGTTATTGTTATGATAGAGGCAGTAACAGAGAAAATATGACATAGTCATGCAGGGTAGTGATCATGCAGTAGTAGTGGTGTTGGTCATAACATTAAGTAATGGTGGGGCAAAGATGGTAATGGTGATAATGGTGATGCTGATGATTGGCAATCATGAGGGTGGTGATTACTAGATATGATCCTGATTTCATTGGTGATTAATGAAGTGATATTAGTGATTGTGACAGATATGGAAGTGGTAGGAATGGTGATTATGGCATGAGAATGGGATTGTAAATTAAGAGTTGAAAAGGACCTATAAGGGCATCTAGTCCAACTCTCTCATTTGATAGATAAGAAAATAAAGTGCCAGAAGAGAAATGCCTGATAAAGCCTGCAGTTTCAAAGTGGCAGTTTCAAATTTGAAATCTAGCTGACATTTTCCATTTTGCCTTAGTGAGGCAAAATTTCATTTGAGTATCCAACTGTATTTTGACTATTTTCTCCACATAATTTACTCTATGAAGGATGACATTTGCAGGTTGGTCTTCACAATTGGCCTTTGCCCCCAAGGACAGGCATTGGATCCACAAGACAATGCAAGGGGAAAATATTTTTCAAAAAGAAGAAATGGGAGAGGAAGTACTCTTTTGTGTTGTGATGCTTGTAGGCTTGAAGATCTAGACCTTATATTGCAGTAAACTGCCTTTTTTCATTACCTCTATTTCCACCCTCATTCTCAAGCACATTTCCCTAACATTCATCTTACCCATATGAGAATTTTAGTCTACAAGCCCAGCCCCTGACTTTTGGAGTTTTCAGCTGAGAAGCAGTCACAAAAGTCTTCAATTCAGATTGCATCTTCCGATAGAAATGGAGCAGAAGGATGGGTTATCCCAAGAACTTTGGGTCAAGGCCCTACAGCCCTTTAGGAGAGCCCCTTCTCAGTCAGAAACAATCTAGCATGCCAAGGAAATGATTCAAATGGACTTTGAGCCAGTAAATTGCAGTCATGAAAAGGTCTTTGGGAACTGTGCCTGAGACCATTAAATGAATCCTAGAATTTTTTTTTTGAAAGACAACTGGTAGAAATTGAATCACTATTTTCTCTTATTTCAAACTAGTCTGACGTTAATTTGATTTTTCTATGTCATTCAAACACCAGTGAGAAATAATACAAACAATACCAGATCATATTTACAGAGCAATTTAAAGCACTTTCTTCAAAATAATTAAGTTGGAATAGATAGTGTGATTGTTATCCCCACTATAAGAGGAAACTAAGATTTAGCTTCATCAGTAAGTACTAGACCTAGACCCCCAAGTTCAACACACATTCTACTAAATAATTTCATCCTGATACCACATGGTTTCAATTTTTTCTGGTCGCTGCTGCTGTTGAGTTGTTTCAGTTATAACCTACCCTTTGTGACCCCATTTGGGGTTTTCTTGACAAAGGCATTGGCATAATTTGCCATTATTCAGCTCACTTTACAAATGAGGAGCTAAGGCAAACATGGTTAAGTGACTTGCCAGGCTCACATGGCTAGGAAGTTTCTGAGACCAGATTTGAACTCAGGAACATGAGTCTATCTTTCTGATTTCAGGCCAACACTCTATTCACTGTGTCATCTAGCTACCTTATTTTTTTCTGACTAATCTCTATAATTTAAGAGGGTTTTTTTTCATTCCACATAGCTTGGAGGTATTCAGCATATAGCAACATCAATATAAAAACATTGTTCTCCAGGTTTTAGGGATTGATGTTATAACCAGAAAATTGTGGGCAACATTTTCATCTATAATGCAGCTCTAGTTCCAGTAAAATTTACTTGTTGACTTGCCAAAGATGTTTCAGAGTTGTTTGCATTTGTAGATTGGAATTTATCATGCATTAATTTATGAAAATTGGAAATTATTTGCATATACTTTACTCTTTTATGCTCACTCAATATTTAGGGTAAGAAAGTTATTAAAAATAAATGATTTTTGTCATATAAGGAATCTTGAATGATTTCAATGGATAGGAAACATATTAAAAAAGGGCTTCTAAGGAGGAGTGTTATTCTACCAAACCAATTGCTTTTTCATATTCAAAACACAATAATCACAGTAGGATATTATATTCTATCTTTAGTCAATTATTAAATGACAAAGATAAGACACACAAGTAAATTTTCTTTTAAAAATTCTCTTTATTTCCTACTAATGCCACCATAATATTAGGTTGCACAATGGTTGGTTTTGGGTCTGGAGTCAAGAAGACTTACTTGAGTTCAAATCTGACCTTCGACACTTACCAGGTATGCCACCTGGGCAAGTCATTTAATCTCTGTCTCATTGTAAATGGGGATAATAATAGCACCTCTTATGAATGTTATGAAGATGATAATTGCAATAAGATAATAATTGTAAAACATTTAGCACAGTGTCTGGCTCACAGTAAGTACTATATAAATATTAGTTTTTAATTATTATTACAGTTACTATTATTATCTTCATCAAAGATGTCCTTGATTCTTTTATAAATAACTTTTATAAAGATTTAGTGTAAATGAGAGAGTACACATGTAGGACAATAGTTATTCATTTCACCTTTTTTTCACTATTAATAAGGTCCTCATTCAGATGTCTTATATATCATTTTCTACATTTCCTCCCAATTATGTCATCTCCAGTGTGGATATTTTCTATATACATTTAGTCTAATCCAACTGCTTTTCTTGCTTTTTTCCATTGAAGAGTTATTTCTACCTCCCATATAACTATATTCAGAACTATTAAGTAAGATAATTCCACTGACCTTGATGGAAAAAACAATTTATTATATATTTTTTTTTACCAAATAGTTTCCTTTTTCCTCCTATTTGTTGCCCTCCCTGCATTTTTGTCTTTAAATGCCTTAAAACTTAGTTGATTGTCTTGCCAATTTTTCTTCAAATTATTGTCTAACCTTCATCACTTCTCTATGCTTTATGGGATGATATTATTTATATTTATCCTCCAACATTCTTTGTAAAAATTATCTTGTTTCATTTTTTCAAGTTAACAAGCATTCATTTTTCTCCTACCCGTTCTTCCCCCTCTATTGCATAACAACAAAATAAAAACAAAATTTTCAAAACAAATATGCAAAGTTCAGCAAAACAAATTTTCACATTGGCCACATTCCAAAAATATGTATCTCATTTCTCATTTTAAGACCATTATGATAGGCAGTACATAGCATGCTTTATCCGGGTCATCTGGAATCTTGATTTATCAAGGCACTGATCAGAGTTCTAATTTTTTTTATATTATTTTTAAAATAGTTCTAATTCTGCACACTTCATTCTGCATGAACTCATGCAAGTTTTCCCAACTTTACTTGAAATTATCCATTTTGCAATTTTTAATGTCTCAATCATATTGATTAATTCATATGCTAAAATTTGTTGTGCCATTTCCAATAAGTAGCTCCCCTTTTTTTAATTTCCAGGTTTTTCTTTTATCTACTCTATGAAAAGAACTAGTATAAACATTTTTTAATATATAAGACTTTCACCCCTTTTTTTGTTCTTTTTAGGGTATAGACCTAGTAGTGGCCTTACTGAGTCAAAGGACAGATATAGCTTAGTGTGTTGCTATAGAGTAGGGTTAAATAATTTATCTTTACCAATATTGCATTTGTGTGCCTGTCCACCCACAACCCCTCCAACATTTATGATTTTCCTATTTTTTTGCCAATCTGACAGATATGAGGTAGAACATGAGAGTTACTTCATCACTTTATTAGTGATTTGGAGTATTTCTTTCATATGTTTGTTGATAGTTTGTATTTCTTACCTTAAAAGTTGTCTGTTTATATCTTTTGACAATTTGTTTTTTGGTTTATTCTTATAAACTTGAATTTGTTCCTTATGAATCCTGAGAATGAGATGTTTGTCCGAAAAAAAACTGCTACAAAGATTTTTTTTTGTAGTTACCTCTCTCCCTTGTAATTTTAACCGCACTGATTTTGTTTATGCAAAACTTTTTAATTTTATATAATCAAAACTTTACCTTATTTTCTGTGATCCTAACGCTTGCTTGTTCATGAATTTTTCCTCTATTCATAGTTCTGAAAAGTAATTACTTCCTTGCTCCTCCAATTTGCTTATGATATTACCTTTTATGCATCCATTTGGAATTTACCTTACTACATAGTATGAGATATTATTTTGTACCTAATTTCTGATAGAATACTTTCCAGTTTTCCTAGAGGTTTTTGTTAAGTAGTGTTCTTACTATAGTTCTTGTGATTTGTAATTTTCTTGAATATTGTTCAATTTGCAAATACTTATCTAATCTTAAATTCCTTGAGGGCAAATATGTTTTATTTTATCTTTGATTTTCCCATGGTGTTTTGCAAATAGTAGATGCTTAATAATTTTGGTGTATGAATTAATGTTTAGTGAGAACTATCCCATGGAACATAAAGTCTTTGAGGCCTGCTTCTAGCCATATAATAGCTCAGTTCTGGGAGGATTTGTCATTTTGGAATGATGTGACAAGTCCTGAGTGGTCCCTTGGTCTTTCCTTTACCCCACAGCAGCATAACAGAGGTAAGGTGCAATATCAATTTTAAAAAGAGTTTATCTGATTCAGCCTTTTTCGTTGATTTTCCATGCAGCATGCAAGCTAGAAACCCCAAACAAATAAATAGGGAGAATTCAAGGTACTTTTACTTGAAAGCCTATTGCTGTTCCCATTGGAGAGTAGACTGAACTAAGTAAGCTTATTATTGGGCTTCTATCAGCCTTTTCCAGTTTGTGTTTTCTTTTGTGAATAAATCACTGAACATCTTTCTCAAAATGGGTGTACCTATTTAGGCTTAGAAGAAACTTTGTGAGTGAGAGTGGTCCAAGATCTTCCATCTCACAGAGTTAGAGCTGGGTGGGGTCAGGGAAAGCTTTAGGGAAAGTATTAGAGAGAATGGTTCCTAAAGACAGGATTTGACCCAATGTTGGCTATTTTATGGGAAGAGATGTATCAAGTTTTTCTTGAATAATGCAAAACCAACATGAATTGTAAAACTCCTAGTTGGAAATTCTGGAAACTACTTTATGTTCTGATGAGACAAATAACCTCCCAGCAGATTGTGACAGTATCTACTGGTTGTTATTGTTCATTCATTATTGTTGTAGTTTATTGGTTTAAGTTATTAGTTGTTGTTTATTTGTTGTTTTTATTAGTATAAGTTTTTTTGTTATTATTGTTCATTAGTTCAAGTTGTTCTTTTAAGTCACAGTGACTTTTATATTTAGCATTTCTTTCATAAGTAGGAATAGATTGCCTATCCCTTACCTGATTAAAACTTACTTTTTTATTCTACTTTTGGAGGAAATACTATACCAAACCTAGACTAAAAGTAAAGTCATTTCTAGAGTTGAGTTTTTAATGAACCAAAAAAAAAAGTGTGAAAAGAGTCCTTAACCTCTTTCATTAAAATCAAGCTTTCTCCCCCAATTCAAACTCCAATCTCTGTTAACGAAAAAACAGTACTTCAAGGTTAGAAATAAAAAAAAAAGTGAATGAATCAAGAAATCAATAGAAACACTTATCAGATTGGAAAACAATCCAGATCTTTGAATCTTTTTCACTGGCTGTCCCTCAAATATTGAATACCTTCCTTCCTCCCTTTCACTTCTTAAAATCTCTTAACTCCTTTAAAATTCAGCTCAAGTGCTTTTCTCTATAAAAACTCTTTCATGATCCTCTCTATTACTAGTATCTTCTCCTCCAAAGTTACCTTATATCTGCTTTATATATTTTTATGAGTCTATAAAATGTACATGTTAACTACACTGTTAGAATGAAAGCTTCTTGAGGGCAAAGAACCTTTTTTTTTTATGTCTTGGCACATAATAGTCATCAAGTAAATACTTGATTTCCTGATTGACACCAAATAGGGTAGATAACATAGGGAATAATGACTGAGAACCTTCCATTCATTTTGGTGATTACTAAAATGTCTACTAGCACTTATCAGTTCTGATCCACATAGTAGATCAGTGTCAAGCCTGTGGCATCAAGATTGTGAACCAGTATGTGAGGAATATTTGAGGGATGTTCTTTTTTTTATTAAAGCTTTTTATTTGTATAACATATGTATGGGTAGTTCCCCAGCATTGATCTTTACAAAGCTTTCCATTACAAATTTTACCCCCAGTCCCTTCCCCTCCCCTAGATGGCAGGAAGTCCACTACATGTTAATAATGTTGAAATGCTTGAGAAGTTATGCAAGAAAAATCCTATCTACAAGAAAAAAAAAAAAGAAAATCAGAGAAAGGCAACACAATGCAAGCAAATGTCAATAGAGATCATGAAAATGTTACGTTGCGGTCCATATTTCATATCCCTCTCTCTGGGTGTATATGGTTTTCTTCAGTGAACAATTGGAACTGTTTTGAGACAATTCTTTGTGCAGAGAGCCATGTCCATCAGAATTGATCATCATGTAATACTGTTGTTGCCGTGTATAATGATCTCCTGGTTCTGCTCGTTTCACTCAGCATCAGCTCATGCAAGTCCCTCCAGGCCTATCTGAAATCATACTGCTGGTCATTTCTTACAGAACAATAATATTCCATAGTATTCATATACCATAATTTATTCAGCCATTCTCCAATTGAAGGGCATCTATTCAATTTCCAGTTTCTAGCCACTACAAAAAGGGCTGCCACAAACATTCTTGCACATGTGGGGCCTTTTCCTTCCTTTATGATTTCTTTGGGATATAAGCCCAATAGAAATGCTGCTGGGTCAAAGGGTATGCACAGTTTGATAATTTTTTAAACATAGCTCCAAATTGCTCTCCAGAATGGCTGTATCCGTTCACAGCTCCACCAACAATGCATCAGTGTCCCAGCCCTCCCACATCCCCTCCAACATTCATCATTAACTTTTCCTGTCATTTTAGCCAATCTGACAGGTGTGTAGTGGTACCTCAAAGTTGTCTTAATTTGCATTTCTCTGATCAATAGTGATTTGGAGCAACTTTTCATATGACTAGAGATGGTTTTAATTTCTTCATCTGAAAACTGTCTGTTCATATCCCTTGACCACTTATCTATTGAAGAGTGGCTTGAATTCTTATAAATATGAGACAATTCTCTATATATTTTAGAAATGAGGCCTTTATCAGAACCATTAAATGTAAAGATGATTTCCCAATTTGATGCTTCCCTCCCTCTTGTCTGCATTTGTTTTATTTGTACAGAAACTTTTTAACTTAATATAATCAAAATTATCCATCTGGTGTTCAATTAGGAGTTCCAGGTCTTCTTTGGACATAAATTTATTCCATCTCCACAGGTCTGAGAGATAAACTATATTACGTTCCTCTAACTTGCTTACAAAGTCCTTGAGGGATGTTCTTAAGTCAGGAGTTTATAGGTTAAGGGCTATCTTTTGTTGTCAACTTCAATGTTTGAAGGGGGGCAGGATTTGCCCAATCATGATGCACATAGGAAACCAAAATACAGAAATTTACTCTACCAAATCACAAACTTTAAAAAAATTATAGATAAACAGGCATAGTGGGATCTTCCATTTGCCTTATCTTTCAGTTAATTTTATAATGGTAAATATCTGCTCTCAAGTCAAGTATGGCTTGATCCTTTTTAATACCCTCATTTAATTTTTAAATTTATGGAATAAAATAAGCATTTTCATAATATATTACAATAAAAAAACTGCACATAAAACTTTAAATCTACTATTTGAAATATTTCTTTTTTTCTCTTCCTTCCTCTCCTCCTGCCTTAGATGGCCAGCATTAGACACAAATAGGCATACACACACACACACACACACACACATATATATATATATATATATATGTACATATATATATACACACACATATATATATATATATAGATACATATATATGTGTGTATTTTTAGATATGGATGGATGGATGTGAGAGTTATTCTATAGATATTTATATCTGTCAGTTCTTTCTCTGAATGCAGTGACTTTCTTCATATATTTTAACATAGTTAATTTAGATATTTATGAGAGTCAAAATAACTTATCCATTGTTGGTTGAATAATGA
Organism: Myrmecobius fasciatus; assembly: GCA_023553655.1. NCBI lineage: Eukaryota > Metazoa > Chordata > Mammalia > Dasyuromorphia > Myrmecobiidae > Myrmecobius > Myrmecobius fasciatus. Next base: position 50,574 of record JAJPUD010002438.1, read on the forward strand.
ACCATTTTGGAGAGCAATCTGGAATTATACCCAAAGAGTTATTAAACTACCTATACCTTTTGACCCAAAATACCCCTACTTGGTCTATTTCCAAAGATAATTAGTGGGGAAGGAAAAGAACCCATTTATTCCAAACTGTTTATATTAACTCTGTGGTGGCAAAGAACTAGAAATTGCAGGCGTGCCCATCAATTGGAGAATGGCTGAACAAGTTGTGGTATGATGGGGTGGTTTGAGTACTACTGTGCTAAAAGAAATGATGAGTTCAGTGACCTTAGAAAAACATGGAAAGGCTTCCACAAAATAGTGAAGAGCAAAATGAGCAGAAGCAAGAGAAAATTGTTTACAGTAATATTGTTTTAAGAACAACTTTGAGCAAATACATTGTGATTATTCTAATGTCCTCATGAAGAATAACCTTCCAAACATGTAAATTATTTCCTTAAAAATGTTTAATAGAAAAGTAGGCATATGAGTCAGTAACTACTTTGGTCATTTTTTTGGTAAAAATAAGTATAGTCCCAAGTTTGGGATTTTTTTTCTGTCTTTTATATCTTAATCTCTTTTAGATATCTTGAGAATCACTACTTCAGTGGGCTGGAGACAGAGAAAGGCAATTAATCTCATCAACTGGGTTGTTTTCAGTCATTTAAAAAAAGTTTCAGGGCCAAAGAATTCTTTCAGATGGTACCTACTTCTTGTTATTGCTGAAATTAAGACACAATCCATTTCTGTTTTTTTCAAAGTGCCTGAAAAGACCTCAGGGAGTTGAGGAGAGGATGGAAAGGCAGAGAATAAAAGAGGTGAGGGAAGAATTGCAGCTGCCTGCCAGACGAGCTCCTCCTTAGCCACCAGCAGGGCATAACTTAATCTGGAAATCATGACCCTGGTTCCTACATACAGTTCCAACCTCAGATCTTTCCAAAACACCAGGACCCCAAATCTGTCTAATTAAAAAGTCATTCAAGACTACCTCTTCCCCAATTAGTGGACATTGTCCAGGATGTGTACTATAAAACTTTTCCTCCCTATTTATTAGTCCCTGTGGTGTGGAAGAGGAGAAATGTTGGGAAAAAGGAGAAAAGGAAAGGCAAGAAGATGAAACAGGTGGTTGAGTTTTCTATCATCAAATTATACACATGCATACACATATAAATGCATATATGTATATATACATAACAATATTGTTAACATAATAGTTAAGATTTATGTAGCATTTTCAGATTTGCAAAGCATTTTTCATACATTATCATATTTTATCTTCACACTCCTAGGAGTTAGGTGCTTACCTATATCCTCATTTTACAAGGAAAATGAGCCTCAGAGAGTGACTTGCCCACAGTGATACAGCTAGGAGATTTCAAAGGTGGAATATGAATCCAATTCCTTCTGATTCCAAGACCAGTTTGTTCTTTCTATTAAACTATGCTGTCTCTAGGGAAGAATTTGGAAAGAATGGCTTAAATGTTAGAGGAGGTCTTCTTTTTCTTTTTCTATTTTGTTCCACGTCTAAAATTTTTTATTTAGTATTTTATTTCCCCCAATTACACATAAAAACAATTTTAACATTCTTTTTAAAAATTTTGAGTTCCAAATTCTCTCCCTTCCTCTCTCCATCCTACCCCAATGTAGTCTTTTTTTCTTAACAAGTATTTTTTAAGCTACAATGTGCCAGATACTGTTAAGCACTTTGAAAACACCTCATTTTTTCTTCCCAACAACTTTGAGAGAGATGCCATTCTTATCCCATTTTATAGATGAGGAAACTGAGGCAGAGAGATTAAGTGACTAGCCATGGGGTGATAAAGCTAGCAAGTATCTGGGGCTGGATTTGAACTTGAAATCTACCTGACTTCAAGTCTAATGTCCTATGCACTGTATATACTCATCTCTCTTTGTCCATATTACAATACTCTCCCCCAAATATGGCCTATAGGCCCCCCGTATATGTACATACAAACACAAACATCTTCCCCCTTCCAGGTAGTTTTATGCCCCTTAGAGGCAAATGTCAGGCACCACCTGTCCTGGTTACCACTACTTTAACCAAATAGATAATGTAGATTGGCTGAAAGAATACTGGCAACTGGTCCTTGACCCAGAAGGAAACATTTAGGAATATTCTTGACCAGGACTGAATAGGGCCTAAGAATCAATACCTTTGATATTGGGGACTTACATCATAATACACATTTATTTCTTTAGTATGCTAAGGTTTACTTATCTTCTTCCTAGTAGAAAAGTCTGATTCCCTTTCTCAGAAAAAGAAACAGAAGCATAAAAAGATGAGGTCATTTACTCAAGGTCACACAATTAGAAAGTGTCAGAGATGAGATTTGATTCCACATCTTCCAATGCATATTCCATACTAGACTGTTTCACATTGACTCTCCCCTCCCTATTGCATGAGTCAGTACTTCCTATAGATTTCATGCCTTCATACCTGAATTTTTCCAGATTTCAATTATCTGGTTCCTAATAACTGTATACCTGATTTCTGGCTCTGTGTATGTCTGGACACCAATCATATAAACAATCAGACTACTTGCTAGTTACTGTGAGAGGTGATTCATTTGGACCCCTACTCTACTCCAACCAGTTTTAATCAATTTGATAAAATCATATCAAAATTCTGTATATAAGACCCCAGAGCTGTGAGCTGCAGATTCTAAGATCACTTGCTTAACTATAGGAAGTTAACTAAAAGCCCTCCACCCCTTTTTTTTGCCCTATCAAGGGGACCAAGTCCATCATGGCAGATATCAGAACTATGATGGAAAGTCCCAAAAATATTTTCATGCCTTTGGGCCAATTTGTTGTCCAATAGGAGCAGATGACCATCTTATAACCACTTAGGTCACTGACTATGATGACATACCATTTTCTCCTCCCCAAACTAAGGAGAAGCCTGCCCATTTTGTGGGGAGATATTCCTTACTTTACCCAACTTGTGAACCTCATGATATATCATTTTACTTATTTTAGCTTACATATCACATGTCAATCAATGAAATTATTCTATATTTGGTATAGCTATTCCAGAATGACTGGCCATCTAGCCTTATAAAACTAGACCCTGAAAGGAGGAACCATCTCAAATTTTGAGGAAGTTCTGAAATCTATTTTATTAAAAGGGACCATGGATCCTTTAATAAAGTGCCAGCCACTCAGAGTCGCCTCAATCTTTTTTTTATTGAAATTGAGATAATTTTAATCCCCACACTATACTAAGCCATGGCATAGGTCATAGGACTATAAATTTAGAGCTATAAAAGATGAAGAATTATTTAGTCTAATCTCTTTTATTTAGTCTAATCTCTTTATTTTATAAATGAAAAAAAAAAGATCATCCCAATATTACATAGGGAGTAATTAGTAAAACCAGAAGAGAAACCCAAGTCCCTGACTCAAAACCCACCTTTCTTTCCACAAGACCTCACTTCCTTTCCTTCCTACTTCTCCACTCCACCATCTATCCCACTTAGCTGATAGTAATCTATTTCCAAGGTGTCCTGGGTAACACGGGGTGGCTTAATGGCCTAGATTGTCTTGACACCATCCTAAATAAACATTTATCAGGCAATGCACTGTGTTGGGGACCTGCAACCTAAACACTGACCTCAAGGAAGAATGCGTATTGTATGAACAGGGAGCTACCATTTTGTCTGGAAGAGAGAGCTCATGTAGGGAAGTTTTTGGAGATAAAACTAAACATAAAGTTTAAGGAAAAGATTGGGAAAGGGCTTGAGTGACACATTCAAGGAATAATACATTTGGAATGCACCCTATAGTCATGGGGGAATCATTAAAGGATTTGTGAGCAACAGGGGTGGAAGAGGGACATGATTTGTGATATTTTGATGCAGGCAGAACTTTTTTGATTAAATCTCTTCTCTCCCAAATATACCAGAACTGAAATTTTAGAATTATTCTGATTACACCAACACACCATTCTCATGACACCATTCTGTGTCATTTAAAACCAGACTATGCACTTACCAATATACATTCAGGAACATGTATAAAATTTCATTCTTACACTAATGCCATTTTAAGGGAAGTGGCAATCTCAGTAAATGTCAGTTACCAAAAAACAAGCAAAGATTTGAATAACACTCATGGAATTTTTATATAATTTTTGCATGTGCCATAATTTTTTTTATTATTAAAGCCTTTTGTTTTCAAAACATGTGCATGGATAATTTTCAACATTTAACCTTGCAAAACTTTGTGTTCCAAATTTTTTCCCTCCTTTCTCCTCCCCTCTCCCCTAGACAGAAAGTAATCTAATATATGTTAAACATATGCAATGTGCAATTCTTTTATACATATTTTCACAATTATCATGCTGCACACAAAAAATCAAATCAAAAAGGAAACAAAATGTAAGCAAACAACAACAAAAAAGTGAAAATGTTATATTGTGATCCACACTCAGTTCCCACGGTCCTCTCTCTGAGTGTAGATGGCTCTCTTCAACACAAGACCATTAGAACTGACCTGAATCATCTCATTGTTGAAGAGAGCCACATCCAGAATTGATCATTGTGTAATCTTGTTGCCATGTACAATGATCCTGTGGTTCTTCTCACTTCATTTAGCATCAGTTCATGTAAGTCTCTCCAGACCTCTCTGAAATCATCCTGCTGATTATTTCTTACAGAACAATAATATTCCATAACATTCATGTAGCATAACTTATTCAGCCATTCTCCATCTGATGGGCATCCAGTTTCTTACCACTACAAAAAGGGCTGCCACAAACATTTTTACACATTTGGGTCCCTTTACCTCTTTTATGATGTCTTTGGGATACAAGTCCAGTAGAAACAAAAGGGCATGCACAGTTTGATAGCTCTTTGGGCATAGTTCCAAATTGCTCTCCAGAATGGTTGACTCAGTTCACAACTCCACCAACAATGTATTAGTGTTCCAGTTTTCCCATATCCTCTCCAACATTCATCATCATTTTTTTTCCTCATCTTAGCCAACCTGACAGGTATGTAGTAGTACCTCAGGGTTGTCTTAATTTGCATTTCTCTGATCAATAGTGATTTAGAGCACCTAGAAATGGTTTCAATTTCTTTATTTTCAACCATTTGTCAGACCATTTGTCAACTGGAGAATGGATTGAATTCTTTTAAATTTGAGTCAATTCTCTATATATTTTAGAAATGAGGTCTTTATCACAACTCTTGAATGCAAATTTTGTTTCCAGTTTATTGCTTCCCTTATAATCTTGTCTGCATTGGTTTAGTTTGTACAAAAACTTTTTAACTTAATATAATCAAAATTACCCATTTTATATTCAATAATGTATTCCAGTTCTTCTTTGGTCACAAATTCATTTCTTCTCCACAGATCTGAGGAGTAAACTATCTTTTGTTCTTTTAATTTGCTCATAATATCACTGTCTAAATCATAAGTCCATTTCGACTATCTTTGTATAGGGTTTAGGTGTGTGCCATAATTTTTTAATGACAAGAAGGAATACTGGCATGATAAGCATCTTCCATCACTAAGCAAATCAAGCTGAATATTTCTTAGGTAATAGATAAATTCCTATTTTTCTCTCCCCACCTTCACCCCCACTATCCCTACCACAGGCAGAAAATCTTTTTTGACAGAATGACTGTGGTCCCATTCTATCCTGTGGAAAATAAGATTTTTAAAAATTTCAAATATTTCTACATTCTGCATTCATCATCGGCTATTACTGATCACAGACATGAACCCCTCTTGTTCTTTTGAAAGCATCACAGATGCTATTGTAGAAGAGAAATCTCAATGGGTCACTGCACTTAAACCGAGGAGGTCTGACTTAATCCTTATTAATTATGTTAACTTGATCATGTCATTTCCTTTTTCTAGAACCTGGTTTTCCTCAATTATAATATAAGGAGGGTTGGACTAGTTGATCTCCAAGGTCCTATCCCTTCACCCCTTACTGGGATGCCTAGAGTTCACTGGGGCAGCCAGGCAGAGAAACTAACGATATTGTTCATAATACTTTTAGTGAGATGGAGGACCACTAGGTCTTATCTTCCATCTTTCTACTGCATCTTAAAGCGGATCAGATCTTCCCAACTACTTTGTCACTCTGTCCTCTAGAACTTGATGCATCTTAAGAGTGTACCTACAGACACTAAAGATACCTGGGTCTTGCTACCTGCATCCTCAGAGGGCCCTTAGGACTTTTAAGTTATTCCATCCATCTTACCACTAAATCTTTTTATATATTTCTTGCAGAGTATAAGCTTCTTAGAAGCAGCCTCATTATTTTTCTGTTTTTATCATCATTGTTTGTCACTGTGCTTGGAAAATAATAAGTGTTCTTTAAAATGCTTTTTCATTCATGTATTCACATCTTTGTGAAGGACAACAACTTCTAGGAGAACTGAGGTTTTAGCTTCTAGATCCCAGTCCAAATAGCAGGCTTCAGTCATTTCCAAAACTAAGGTAATATATTTTATTATGAAAGTCTTTGAGATGCCCTCAGCACTGTGCTAAACATCTTGGGAATTACAAAGGTTAGAAAAGACATCCTCAAAGAACTGACACTAGTTGTAGGTGTGGAAACAGATAAGTATCCCTCTTTTAGAAATATTTTTTAAACAGCATTTAAAAAATATCCTAGTCTGAAGCCTTTGGACTCATGTGAGAAAAAGTTTTTATTCATATTTATCTATCAATTCCAAAAATATATTCAGTTTCCCTTGCTCTATCCAACTTAAGGACTCTTTTCTTGATGTAAGTAGGACAATTACTAGACAAGAATGAAGACAAGGGGCTCTTGATCCACCTAAGAGTAGTGGCCTCTTTCTCAAAGACCTGTGTGCTTGAGTCAACTCAAATGAGTAAAAGTTGGTTGCTGTCTATTGTTGAATGAAAAATTTTAAGTGCTAGCATTTAAATATTGTAAATTAGCAAACATAGGTCAGGGCTTGGTTAATTATTTTTTTGATTGTTTAGATTTAATAAATTGATGGAGAAAAAGTTAATAATATATAGAATAATCAGTCACCCATGAAAGGGAAGAATTTATGATATACCTTACTCCTTAGCACATATTCTCTGATGCAATGACAATGGCTTCTTGACTGTTCCTTGAACAAGACACACCATTTCTCTGTTCTGGCATTTTCACTAGCTGCACCTCCCCTATCTCCCACCTCCCATGCCTGGAATACTCTTCCCTTCTCATCTCTGCCTCCTGGCTTCACTGGATTACGTCAAGTTCCAGCTAAACTACTTCTTTCTACAAAAAGTCTTTCCCAAAGAATCCTCCTTAATTGTAGTGCCTTTGTTCTTGATTACCTCCTTAATCCCTGAATGGGTGAGCCTCAATCAAACTGAGACTTGCTAAAGACTTTAGTTTAAAAAGTCCAAGGTCTCCCACTGCATTCAGGGCCACCTACAGTCAGCTTGATCCATATCTGGCCACTGGACCCAGATGGCTCTGGAGGGGAAAGAGAGGCAGGTGACCTTGTACAGCTTCCCTCATTTACTCCAATTCACTTGCATGTCATGGTCTTCTTTGAGAACAAAGGACAAACAACAACAACCACAACAACCTCCAGTGTAAATCCTCTAGATAGCTTATTTATGTATAGTTGTATACATGTGATCTCCCCTATTAGATTCTTGTTTTTTTTTTTTCTATCCCCAGTACTTAGCATAGTACTTGGTAAATAGTAGGTGCTTAATAAATGCTTCTTGGTCTAATTATTGACCAAGTAGGAAGAAGAGTCTTCAAAGGGAGTGTTATAGAGAGACTGAGTAGTTTCAAAAAAAAATATATATTCCCAGATTAAAAGACTATTGCTCTAGTTAATGAAATAAAAGATTTATTTTTAGTTTACTCTGAACTGTGTAATGATATTTTACCACATGAATTGTTACTTTTTTCAATATCCTTATAAACATTAATTCAAAAATATCTTATGTTAGAGAGATATCTGAGGGCATGGAGACTCTCAATTTAGATATTTTTCTCTCCAGCAAAATAATGCTTGAATTTAGAAAAAGAACAAATGAAATTAAAAAAGTGTTCCTGGCAGACTGCTACCTACAATGCAAAGGACAATATCAATATTTTTACTTTGACAGAGGGATAAAACTAATGTAGGTAAAAAAGTAAATAATTTGAGAAAGAATATAATTAAGTGCTAAATTATGTGGCATGAATTATAAACTAGAACAAGACCTCCCTCTCCTCTCACCTCCAGTACATTGATTAGATTCCCTGTAGTAAATTTATAGAAAGATATTGAGAGTCCCATAAAGAAGTGTATTTATTCACCATCAATGAAATCATCCATCCATTCGACTAGTTGGCAAGTTTAGAGCTGAGGAGGATCACAGAAGATGATGTCATGAAAGAAGACTTCCTGGAATGGCTGGAATTTGAATCAGGACTTGAAAAATGAGTAAACTTTGTAGAAGCAGGGAAAGGAGTGGTCTCTGCATACTAAGTGAATCACAGCAGTGATCAAAGATGCAAAAAGCATGAGATGTTACAAAATGATTTGAACAGAAAGGATATGTAGAAAACGAAGTTGAAAAGGACCTTGGAAGTCAGACTGAGAACATTATCCTGGATTAAGGTGGAAATAGGGAGCCACTGACAGTTTCTCAGAGGGAACAGTATATTACAGAGTCTTAGAAAACATGAAAAGGACTCCTCTCTACAACATACATAAGAAGCAATTATAAATTCTTTCCTGAAACCTTCCAAAGAGGGAGAACATTACCTAATCCGTTGTACTTTGGGGCAGTTCTAATTGTTAGTAAGTTTTTCCTGACATCAAGGCTAAGTAGCTTCCATCCATTGCTCTTGATTCTGAGGCCCAGTTGTTGTTCAGTATGTCCGACTATTCTTGACCTCTGTTGGGATTTTCTTGTCTAATACACTGGAGTGGTTTGCTGTTTCTTTCTTCTCCATATTATTTTAAGATGAGTGAACTTAGACAAACAGGGGTAAGTGACTTGTGCAGGATCACACAGCTAGTAAGTGTCTGAGACCAGATTTGCACTTGGGAAGATGAGTCTTCCTATTCCAGACTCAGCACTCTTATCTGCTTCACCATATAACTAACTATCTTTCCAATCTTTAAGTCCTTGAAGACAGCTGATGACACCCCTGCCAACTCCATGATGAAAATGAAGAATTTTGTGTCATCAGTGTGAAGAAGCTATATAGGCTTTGTGAGATCCATGAAACAGATCTTAGAATTGTTCCAGGAACAAGATGAAGATTTACTGGGCTGAAGGAAGTGGTAGTGGAAATGGAAAAAAAAAAATTGCTTAGAAGGAAAAAGTCAGCAGTTCTCATATCTAGCTAAAGCTGGGGGATAAAGGAAAGGGGTGTGTCAACGAAGGTGCTTCAAAGATCCAGGATTGCTTTGGGAAGAGCACAGGGCCACACACATACCTTTTTACCTTAACACCCCACATCACATCCTTTCATCTTCAGTTACCCACGGCTGGCCATTTGGATCCAGGATACCCATGCTCTGAGTTCCCATTCCAGCAGTCAGTAGTCAGTCTGCCTGCCAGCCAGTATTTATTGAGCAGCTATTGTGTGCAGTGTCCTGAATAAGAAGGCCATGGAAGGCTAAGTAACTGGAAGCCATTCCATCTTATTGGCTCTGGTTTATTATCCTAGAACTCCATGCAAATAGCCTTTTATCTCAGCTCAAAGCACTGCCATGTGCTGAGAGCTATTCATTCGACTTCAGATGCCACCCCCACATCGCCAGATGGACACCAGTGAGTTTCACAACAGCAGGAAGGGGCGCAATCCTTGACCTCCCCATAAATCAGGCAGCCTGGGAGTCACTTTTGTAGCAGAAATGAAGATTAAACCAAACACAGGTGGGCCCCACTGAAAGAAAACCCAAAGCAAAAAAAAAAAAAAAATCCAGGCTTAACCATTACAAAAAATACTTTTCTTCAGTATAGGGTTCCTTTAAATACAGGCCTCTACAACTGCATTTTAAAAATTCAGCATAGGCAAAACCTTTCAGGGAACATAAAACGCACATGTATATATGAAGATAGGATGATAGATTGGAAATGAAAAAATCAATAGTAGCCTCCTGTGCTCTGGAGTCACAGCCCCTCAGTTCCAACTCTTTCCAGATCCATAAGTCTCAGAAAGTGGGTGCTTTCAGTTCTACTATTTGGTTTTGGCCTCGAGCCCTTTTGAGTAGGGAAAGGTATTTCACGAGCTCTCACCATCAATCAACGAATAAGCATTTATTAAGCTCCTGTCAGGTTTATAGTGCCAGTATAATGCCAATGCCAGACACTGTTCTAAGCACTGGGGATACAAAGGCAAAAGCGAACCTGTCTTTGTCCTCAAAGAGATCACATTTGATGCAAATAGGGCAATTGAGGATGGACATGATAATATATTTGTCTAGAGATATAGTTGTTGAGGGGAAAAAAGTTGGGAAATTTCAAGTAGGAATGTCAGTCAATAAGTATTTATTAGGCAATTACTATTTGCTGGGAACTGTGCTAAGAGCTGGGCTTACAAATGCAAAAAGAGGTAGGGACGAGGAAGGGGGAAAAGGAGGAGGGAAAAAGGAGGGAAGGAAAGAGAGAAAAAGGGTGGAGAGAGGGAGACAGAGATAGATAGAAAAAGAGAGAGAGAGATAAATAGAGAGCTGGGAGAATAAGAGCCAAGTTGGAAGAGGGGAGTGGGCGAGAGAGAGAGACAAGAAGGGAGAAGGGAGAGAGGAGAAGAAAGAGGGTAAAGGGGAGACAGGAAAGGGGAGAGGGGAGAGGGAGAGGATAAGAGAGCCAAGCTAATAATCTGGACTGATCCTTTATACAGTGGGAGTCAGGGCAGTAGGATTAGGAGTCCACAACTCCAGGACAGTGATAATCAGCCCAAAGGACTAGGATAAACCAGGGACCTCTTCTGTTTTGCAGAAAATTGCTTTTCTCTCTTTTGACCGGTCAAGTGAGCTAGCTAGTCTGTCCTTTATGTATTGCTTTTAATTTAGACCTCATTTACCTATTACAAAATCTTATTCATCTGCAGAAATGTTTAATTTGTGTGGGTGCTTTATTTAAAATAGGAGAGGGCAAAAAAAAAGATAAAAGATTTGGTCAACGAGATCCGAACTTGAGGCTGGGAATTTTAAAGAAGTGGGAGAAGGACATTAAGTTGGGCAGGCAGCTATTGTAGTCTGAGATGAAATTTTCTCTCATTTTAAACCAACCAATCACCATTCTAGGCAATCTAGATTTCAAAGGAAAGTCATCCCCCTGAGGGAGGTGAAAGTGAAAAGAAAGCCATGCCCACCGAAAAGGAGGAAAGATTTTTCTCTTCCTCTCTCCCCTCTCAATATACCAGCGACTCACTTTACCTTGCTTGCTGATACCACCTAATCTTCTAATTGGTGAACCTTCATCTTATGTATCCTGCCCTCCACCTCCATGTTACTGCTCCCTAGAAATCTGTAAGTGTACCTCTTTCACCTGCCCCTGCCCCCTTTCTACCTCTTGGTCTGATAATAGTAATCACATCAATCCTACCATTTCAGGAAATGATCAATCAATTGCACTACAAGGCTGTTTCCCACTTCCCAACTTCCCTTTGCAGCCACAACAATATATGTACCGCCTTTCCTTATTAGGGTTCCTTCTTGAGGGCTGGGACTCTCTTATTTGTGTTTGTGTTTGTGTGTGTTTGTGTGTGTGTGTGTGTATGTGTGCGCGTGTGTATGTTTTGTCTTTTGTATCCTTTCCACTTTGCAAAGTGCCTGACACATAGTATGCACTTAATAAATGTTTTCCTCATGTTTCCACAGATAGATACAAAATAAGTACAAGATGACATAGAGAGAGATTGTTGCTAGAATTTGGGAAAATCAGAAAAAGCTTTGAGTATAAAGTAGCACTTGAACTAAATCTTGAACGAATTTAGGAACCCAAAGACATAAACGTAAGCAAGAAGCATGTTCCAGTTATAGAGAAGGGTGAGTGAAAAAGCACACATAGGCAGTCTAGTGGATCGAATAAAAGGCTGAATTGACTAGACCTCAGAGTGCTAGAAGAAGAATAACATAACAAGGCTAGAAAGGAAGATGGGGGTCAGTCTGTGAAGAGCTTTAAATACCAAACAAGTGTTGAGGTTTGCTTGTAGAGGTAATACAAAGATATTAGAGTTTTCTGAGTAAAAGAGTGACATTTTAAACCTGCAACAATCTTTCATTCCATTCCCAGAGATACTTTGATTTTCAGTTTCAAGACTCACCTTATAAAAGTGCAGCAACCCCTAGTTTGCATTATACCCATCCTACAGGAAGCAATATGGTAGAAAAAAAGAGGACCTAAGTTTAAATTCCACCTCAGATGCTTACTATTGAAGCAGCCTACCAACCTGGGCCTCAGTTTCCTCATCTATAAAATGGGAGAGTTGGACTAGAAGGTCTCTGAGGTCTTTTCCAATTTTATATCTTCATTGTGATGACAGTACCTCAGAAGGGATTATTGGAAGGGATATTAGACAGTTAAATGAGACCTTGGAGATCACACCACACAATAATACCCTGGAGCTCCTTGAGGCAAGAATTTGAGGGACTTAACAAAGTTAGAATGGTAGACAGACATGAAATAAATCTATCCATTTCTTCATCTTAGGAGTTCATATAATAGGAGGAACCATAAGATCCTAATCCAAATTGTGACAAAAAGCTAATCTTCCTATAGACTAGCTTGATTAAAATCAATTTCTGAGGGCATTCAATAATGTAAAAATCAATTGGAAGGTACATGTGATATAAATGGTATTCATTTATGCCTTTAATGGAGCACCTTGTACTTCCATTTAATGAGGCTACTCCCAGGTACCTGGCTCTATTTAGATTTTCCTTCTATTCAAGCTCATAATTTATAGATGTCCACTACAAATCTCCTAGACTAATGGTATCAAGCAAATAGAATGGTAGGACTTAGTGGCCATACCCTGTGGGCTACAGACTTAAAAAACCACAAATTAATATTATCTGCTTTATCATATTTTTATATATTTTGTTTAATGTTTCCCTCTTACATTTTAATTTGGCTCAGGACACACTCAGGATTGTTGTGGGATAAATATGTGACAGACTGCATGTTTGCACCTCTGTCCTAGACTATTCTAGCAGACATATCTGTCTGCCTTCCTCAACTGACTCTCAGGAGTGCCAGACTTGGATCCCAATTAACCACTCTGAGTTCCAAATAGTATATGGAGGGGCCCTGAGAAGCAAGGATAACCAACTCTTTGAAACTCACAACCCAGCAGGGACTGTTAGAGGGCAGGGTCAGCAGCTTTTTTTGATTTTTTTCCCCTGAAGTTCTGCCTCAGTTGGCATGGGAGGGTTTAAGAGTTGCCATCAAGTCTTTATACTCTGCCAGGCTCCAAGACTTTCTCTCTTCCCTCCATGCAGACATTTTGACAAACTGGCCCTTACACAGCCAGCTCCTTTTTCTTGTTTCTCTCTGTCTATTGCATATCTGAATCTTATCCAACCCTTCTATCCTTTTAAAATGGGACTGAGGTTCCTAGAAAATGTAAGAAAATTCTCCAGTGACAAAGGTTCTTGGTCCCCAAGCATTTAAAGAACATAACATAGCGAAAAGATATCTATCTTATATCAATTTTTCTTTACCACCACTTTTTTTTCTGCACCAAAACATTTTGTGAATAATTAAATTTGGAGTTTTGGAGAAAGAAAGTTGACTTCTTAAAAACTAAGAGTTAAGAACCAATGGATAGGCAGCCTGGCACAGCAAATAGACAATTGGCCTAGGAGTCAGAACAGCCTGCTTAAAACCCACTTCTGACACATCCTGCCTTTATGACCCTGAGCCAAGTGACTTAATTTCTCCAAGTCCCAAACAGTTCTCTCAGACTAGAAATTGCAAAACAGTTGTATATGATTTGGTAGGGATAGTTTCTTTCATAGGGAATTGCCTATACTGATGAAATATCAAGTCTAGACCAAAAAAAAAAAAAATTGATGAGCAAGCAATCATCTGCCACCCAGGGTTTTAGACACAAATCTCCAATTCAGAATAAAAGCAAAGATGTGACAGCCTTTTGCAATTTATTTGACTTTCTTTCTATGGATTCTAAAGGAGTACCAAAATGAACTGTGTACTTAAAAAAAAGCTTCAAGCTTCTGGCAAAATTCAGGGGACATTAACCACCTAGACAAGTGAAATTCAAAAAAAAAAAAAAAGCCCTCTTGACATGTTTAAGAAAACAATATAATGAATTGATGATGTCATTGAAAGAGCATTGGATTTGAAGTCAGAAGCCCTGAATCTCAATTCTTATTCCTCTTTTTTTTTTTAAATTGTGAAAGCTTTGGAAACAAAGATTTTATCTTTCTTAGACCTCCTCAGTTTATTTATCTCTAAAATGTGGGCATTAAATTAGATCAAGAGGGCATTAAATTGGACTCAACCAGTATCATATCCTTACCTACAGATGCTCTTAAAGCATTTTTCCCCCTTTTTTGCACCTCTGAACTTTCCCAAGATAACTTGGAGTTTACTGGCTTGATTTCTTTCTTAAGGATCAGGCCTTAAACCCAAAGCAATATGATTCTAATTGACCACCAATAAGTCCTAAATCAAGCCCCATTTGTTACATGGTTAGCATAAAGAAACAAAGACTGTACATCAAATTCTTTACTCTCTATACTCAAGAAACCCTTATCTTCCAGTCATGCTTCTCTCTGACAGCTTTCCGCTACTTTCCACTGGCAATGTATTTCAAGCTACTTGTGTAGATTGACTTTTGGGCTATCTTCTTTCATTTTTAATTCGTCAGTTTGTTGGTGGATATGTCAGTCCTTTCCTCTCCTCTCCTCTACCACCATCATCATCATAGACTATTGGTAGCTGAAGAAAGAAACTGTTTCACTTTTATCTTTACATACTCAGTGATAGCTATTTCCAATTTATTTGTCTTTATTTTCACAGATCTTCAGAGGGTAACATCATAAAATCTGCACATTAAAAAAAATAGCTCCAAGCTTCTGGCAAAATTTCAAAGGCATTTTTCTTAACCAACAAAAGAAATGTTCAAAAGAAAGCCCTCCTGACATGTTTAAAAATATATAATGACCTGATGATGAACTGATGAACTTTATATAATCAGTGACTGACACGTAGTAGGCCCTTAGTAAATTATTATTGAATGCATAGATGAATCTGGCTCATATCCAATCTGTCCCTTCCCTTAGACTCTCCTTTGAAAAAAGTTGTCTATGTCCAGTTGATCTCAATTTAAAAACATTCATTAAGCAACTACTATAAACCAGGTTCTTGTTGGTGATAGAAAAAAAAATAAAGCAGTTTCTTAAATTTAAAAGAGTTTCCATTCTGGAGTGTTAGGAAGGGGAAGAGAGGACAACACCTACACAGATAAGTAAATATAAAATGTATGTAATATAATTGCTAGATGAGATATAAGGATCAATGTAAGTCTTTTTTAAAAATGAGAAAACCTGAACATTTTCATAGGCAGATGGAGTGCCAATGGAGAGAGAAGATAAGATTGAAGACAGGAGAAAGATTCCTAGAGCAGGATTGTGAAAGAGATGTTAGCTTTAGCAAGGAGGAAATATGTACTTAAGTAAGTATATATAAAATAATTACCAGATTCATTTTTTTTGAAAGGCATCAACAGATTTGGGCATTAGATAAGGCTTCATGGAGGTGTCACTTGAATGGCATTTTGAAGAAAACAGGGGACTCTAGGAATTCTAGTCATGAGGAGGAACCAATTCAATAGCACAGAGATGGGAGATAGAGTGCTGTGTTTGAGGAGCAACCAGATGGCCAATTTTTCTGGGTTGGAGAGAACATGAAAAGGAGTAATTTAATAATAAGTGGAATGATAGGTTGAGGCCAGGTTGTGGAGAGATTTTAAAGCCAAAAAGAGGAGTTTATATGTGATTCCAGAGGCAATAGAGAAGGGCAGCTAGGTGGCACAGTAGATAGAATGCTAGGTCTGACATCAGGAAAACTCATCTTCCTAAATTCAATTTAGTCTCAGACACTAGCTATATGATCTTGGGCAAGTCGTTTGAATCTGTTTGCCTCAGTTTCCTCATCTGTAAAATAAGTTGGAGAAGGAAATGGCAAACCATTCTAGTATCTTTGCCAAGAAAACTCCAAATGAATCACAGCCAGATATGACTGAAAAACAATTGAATAGAAACAACAAAACCAAACTTTTATATGGTATAATGAAAAGAATTTTAAAGAGTTAAAGAGACCTGGATGCTAGAATAATACTAGCATTAAGTAGTTGTATGATTTTAGATTTGTTAGTTGACTTCTCAACCTTAGTTTCTTCATTTTTAAAAGAAATTTAGACTAGATGATCTAAAAATGCCTCTTCTAACTCTAACATGATAGCATGCCTGGTTCAAAAAAAAATAGAGGAAAACTGATTATGGGAACTAATGCTGGTCATCATGTAAATAAAAGCAGAAAACAAAGAGAATTTGCAGTTAAATTGAAGGATGGCTCACAGATTCCCCTGGCAAATAAAGGAGCTGGCAGAGTTGGTTTTATCATGTGTCCAAGGGCAACAATAAACATCATTTCAGAGGACATCTGGTCATCTCATATTGCAGTGCTCATAATGAGCATTTGCAACAATGAAAATAATTGCAGTTCATGTGCCAACATCTGTTGCAGAAGATGAGGAGGTAGAGAACTATATAGTACTTCAAAAGACCTTCAAATTAAATCAACATTAACACTTGGTGATTTCAGTGCTTTGAGCATTGAGGTTGGCATTGAGGAAGATGAAAAAAAATACAAAAAAATTGAGTCTGTAATAATAAAAAAGGTCAAAAGCTTACATAATCTCATCACCTATGAATCAGAAATATTTTCTTTGAAAGGAATTGTATTGCAGATGACAACTATTAAAAAACAAACAAAAAAACAAACTTCAAACCTGTTATTGTTTTTGGTGTTAACATATAGGAAATGACTAGTTGTGATAGAGAAGTCAGTTCAAAATAAGCTATCTTTGTCTTATAGTCAGGACACCAATTTATTAGAACAAAAATTAAAGTTAATACCAAATTAGAAGAATAAATATGAGAAAATATGATCCCCAATAGTGAAAACCCACTACTGCTGAAAAATGAGAAATAAATAAATGAAGGGATGTTAATACAGATCATCACCATTTCCTAAGGAAGTTTACCAATGGAAACTAATCACCATTCAAAGGTGACCAGAAGAACCTATACACTGCTTCCATCAACAATACTGGATCAGTTTGTCAAGGCAGAAATATGGTAGCCAAGGACAACATACATTAAAAATGTAAATGCGTTTGTAATAGTTTATTAAGGATGATCATGAGTAAAACCCCCTCATAAAATGAGAGCCAATGGAGAGAAAAACAAGTTTTTCAACGACCTTCATGCGAAGCCTGATTAAAGTAAATAATCCTGAGGGAATTTAAAGAAGAAATTAATTGGAAGAATGACAAACAGGTGAAGAATAGAAAAGATCTGTAAAGGTTTTTATGATAATGCATCAGGGATGGAAGAACAACCCCATTTGGAATTTAAAGTCACATATAGTTCCTGATATTCTGCATGAGGTATAAATGCCACTCAGAAAAAAAAAAGAAAAGAAAAGAAGAAAGAAAAAAAGAAAAATAAGAGCAAAGTATATAAAAAAGAAGATTGTCCTGAATCTAACTGAGGAGCAGTTGGGTGGTATGGTGAATAGAGAGATAGGAATGGAGTCAGAAAGACTTCTTTAAGTTCAACTCTGGCCTCAATTCAACCACCAGCTATGTGACTCTGGGCAAGTAATTTAACCCTTTTTGTTTCAGTTTCCACATCTGTCAAGAAGAAAGAGATAGCAAACTACTCCACCATCTTTGCCAAGATGAATGGGTAATGAAGAACCAGACACAATTGAACAACAATGAAAAAGTATTGAGATTGACTCTCAAGAGACCTAAGAAAGGAGAGGACACTAAAAATTTGGAAAAATCTTGGATTTTTTTTAAAACTGACTGACTCACATGAGTTTCCTATCTTTATAAGATTTCTGTGAGAAAAAATAAGGACTTAATGAAAGTATAAAAAAGAAAGAAGTAGATTTCTATGATATCCTATGATAGACCACAAGATCCCACTTTACTTAAGTATAATGAAAAGCATTTGATTTAGTAAAGCAAAATACCTAATAATATTCCATCAAGATGTCTTCTATGCAAATGTCAAAATAATCATTTCACAGAACAATTTTTTAAACAATCTTGTTTTTTAGCCAAGAATAAAACAGATAGATGTTTTTGCAAGTGCTTGCTACTATCATAATGTTCGGCATTCAGTTCAAATGAAAGGATTCATCATAGATACCAAAATTCTCAAGATTCTCATGCTTATGGATAACATTGTGCTGAGTGCATCAAATGTAGGAAGATGGTAGAGTCTCTTAAATAAAGCAATCCAACAATACTCAGAATTGTCTAACTACCCAGAAAAAGGGAAATGAATTAAAAAAAAAAAGATTATCTACTTTGAGATTGGGGGAGCTAGGTAGTACAGAAAATAAACCACTGGGCCTAGAGTCAAGAAGTCCGGTGTTCAAATTCAGCCTCAGACATATACTACTTGTGTGACCCTGGGCAAGTCAGTTGACCCTATTTGCCTCAGTTTCCTCATCTGTAAAACAAGCTGGAGAAGGAAATGACAAAGCACTCTGGTATTGTTATCAAGAAAACCCCAAAAGGGGTCATGAAGAATCAGACATAACTGTAAAATGACTGACCAACACAGCTTGAGATTAATATGTAGTTGGATAAACCATTGAGCTGAATATAGTTAGCCATTTTGGGTGGACAATGAGCTGGGCCTAGAATTGATCATGAAGAAATTTGATAATCGTTCATTAAGCACTTGCCCTATACCAAGAACTGTGCTAGACACAGGGGGACAAAGACAAAAAGCAAGACTCCTTGATTCGCCAAGAGGGTTATTCTATTCTAATGGTCTATTCTGTTCTCTTAAGAAGAAAACTAAATGTACAAAGAAAATTAAATAGATCCCTTGAGATTCAATCTCAATACTCTTTCATTGCTATTCAGTTGTGTCTGACTCTTACTGAACCCATTTGGGGTTTTCTTGGCAAAAGTAAGGCAAAAAGGATTAAATGACTTGCTTATAGGCACATAGCTGGTAAAATTAAATATGAACAAAGTAATTTGGGAGTGGGCATGTGTAATGGCAATAGGGAGACATCACTATAAGCTTCCTGGGAATGCCATGAAAACTGATCAATTGGAAAAAAAAAACCCAAAACAGTGATTTTATGGAGTCAAGGTTAAGATGAGTGTTCATTCCATGCATGAGAGAGAACTTGTACAAAGGCATGGAGTGAAGGTAGATGCGATTCTGTTTGAGAAACAGAAAGCAGGTCAGTTTGATTGGAATGTTGAGTGCATGAAGGAGAGTAACATGAAAGAAGATTGAAAAGGTAGCTAAAGCTAGATTGTGCAGACTTCAAAAGTCAGAGAAAAGAGGGGGCCATTGGAATTTCTTGAGAAGGGGAAAACATGTTCACACTTGTGCTTTAGGAATATCAAGAGTATTTGTGTAAAGAAAGGTTAGTCATTGTAACAGTTCAAAAGAGGTGATCAGGAACTGATCTGGGATGATGATTTCAAGTGAAAAAGGGGACTGATTGGATGCAAAGAGAGAGACATGTATGATTTGAAAAGAAAATAGTCATGTCATTGAGGATGATTAATTAATGGGTCAGCCTATGTGTTCTCCTAGTATATATGCAATGTTAGAGATGAGGCAATTGCGTGGTACAAGGGATAAACACCAAGCCTGAGTCAGGAAAACAAGTTCAAATCAGATACTTACTAGGTGTGTGGTATTGAGCATCTGTTTGCCTCAGTTTCTTTATCCATAATATGGGGGAAATAATAGCACCTATCTGTAGTATGCTTTCTAGAGCCTGCAAGTTGGGGTACCAAAATGTACTGTGCTTTCTAGAGCCTCCACGCTGGGGTGCCAAAATACACTATTTGGACTAGCTCTCTGGAGGATCCGGGACCAGCCTGAGTCCTTGGTCTTGGTGGAGGAGTGATGAGGCGACATTCATATGGATGGTTAAAATATTGAATCTCTTTATTCCAAATTCTCACCCTTCTATACCCTAACACCCTTATATAACTAAAGCAACTCTGTGCATGCTCTAACTCTATACTGTGCATGCAGGACCACACAATTTGCTATTATTGTATGGAGATGACTCTTTGCCACTTGGTATCACAGTACTTTAATTACAACCCAGGTTGTCACCGCCCCGACTTCTCAGGAAGGCTGAGAGTCCTTAGGGGAGATGGGGAGCCGAACCAGACAGACATTGTCAGCAGGTTCCCTATGGGCTAAAGGGTCTTATAGCTCCCCTAGAATTTCCCCATCATCTGTGGCCCTTTACATATATCTCCCAGAATAACAGATAAAATTAAATAACTGTATAGTGCTTAGCACAATTCTGGGCACATAGTGCTATATTAGTTAGAGGAAGGGCTGCAAAATGTTGTACCTGACCTTTCTTGCCATGAAGGATTCAGCATGTTGTACCCCAACCACCCCACCGTGGAGGGTTTCTAAGACATGGACAAGAGTCACAATTTTGAGAGCTCAATTTGAATTGCTAGAGGGATTACATATCACATTGATGAGATCATAGATCCATTAGAGTAAAGTTGGTCATATGGATCTAGGATAATTACAAGATGTACTCAATCTAATAAGACCATAATATGGAGAAGAATAACAGTTTGAAAATTATGATGTTCTGTTCCTCACCCCCAAGAATTTAGACACAATGCTAATTTGAAAAATATAAAACTTTAATAAAGGCTACATCTCTTAATTACAATAATTATCGTACCAAGTAATTTTCCTTAAATGAAACTCTTTATAATGCATAATTTACAGTGTAAGTAGAACAAAACGCCATGGCAAAATTCATGAGTATAAGACTTGTAATAAAAAGGCATAAAATATATTTATACATAAACCCCTTTTAAAAAACAAGGGAAAGTTGAGCCCTCAATATAGGGCGATACACGGTATAACCCACCATGCAGGCACAGGTACTGTACTGATTCCATTTCAAACACTAGAGATAGTGTATTAATAATCTTTCACCATACAATATATACAGACTTACAGTACAAGGTAGTAATGACAAACAGAATGCACACATTAACTTAACACGAAAAACCCAAACATCAAAATGAAGGACTCTTGGGGAAGGAGGCGCTGCTTTTGGGTTTGCATCCACCCTTTTTACTTGGGGCTGCAGGGGTGCAATGCATGAAAGAACTGTTTCTGAATTTTGGTGCAGTTTCCTCTGAGGTCTGTAGTGGGGGGTAGGGAGTGAGTGAGGCTCAGGGCTGGGATTGAAAGGGAAGCAGTGAACATTTCAGTACAAAGTCTGAATCTTCCCCTGGACTCGAAAGTCTTGAAGACACTGCACTTTAAATAAAGGGCATGCTAAAATCACCTCCTAAATTAGCTAGCTACATGGCATGCGCTTATTTTATCCTGTATATGATTGGGGGGGAAAGAAGGTTCAGGGGACGGGGGACCAGGAAGTACACAGAATCTCAGGGGTGGTCTGAGTGACCACCCAACTATAACCAGTCGGGCATGACCATCCTGGGGATCTCAGCTGTGAGATCCTCACAGCACCCATGCTACACAAATTCTCCAATCAAATACTGTTTTTGTGTTATAGTGATAATGCATCATATTTAAAGATTAAGATCTTTATCACAAGTTAGAGCAGCATAGATTTTTTTTTAATTCACCAATTTTTTAATGTATATTAATAATACAGGGAAAGGAATAAGGACTAAACCTGTGATTTCATTGGTACAGGGAACTTCCAAGGGAGGAACTTCCTCTACCAAAGCAGGTTGATACTTTCTCTGCAACTTAAAGTCTTGAAGGGTTGCCTAGGGCACTGAGAGGTTAAGTGACTTGCCTGAGATCACACAGCCAAGAAAGAGTCAGGACTTGACCCCCAGTCCTTCTGGCTTTGAGGTCAGCTCTCTCTCCATTCTACAATGCTGCCTCTCATAGTAGGGCACCATTAAAACAGTCTAACTTCACTTAGAGAAATACTGGGCAAAGCACAATTCCTTTAAAATGATAGAAATCATTAATTCACTCTTAGCTAAACTCCTAAGTTTGAATAGAATAATTAAAGAACAAAGTTCCTTTTTCCCCTCTCCACTGTTAAAGCAGCATATCCATTAATTGGATGTAAAAGGAAATACCAGGATCAATAAATATCAGTAAGGATTCCTGTTCAGGGAAGCTACACAGTTTTTCTTAGTTTACGGATTTCAGATCTCTAGGAAGTGATATGTAAGGAAGTCTCTCAAAAATGGTTTGCATCTTCAATAGCCAAGAGTGGTCATCTTTTTAATAAATAGTTCAGGGTTTGTTTGTTTTTTTCCTGATTTCTGTACCCAGTGAATAATGAAGGCTGATTTGCCAAGTCTTCCTAGATTTCTTTTTTCTTTTTCCTAGATTTCTTTCTTCTTCATTAATTTGATTTTCCTTCAAAATATCTTTTTTGTCATTTCCAAGATGGGTATCTTTAGCTTTTGTTTCAACGGTTCTTAAGAAACAGATGCAAAAAGTTGTTTTCATTACTAACCATCATCACCAAAATAAAAATTAATCAATTCTTTCGACTTTCCCCAGAATCCTTCCTTCGTACATTGGGAGTATTGTATCATCTTCCCAAATCTCTTCAAAAACGGCTCCACAGTCAAACTCATCACTTGCTTTTTTGAAATAATACCTTAAAAGAAAAAAAAACATTCAATGAAATGACATTTTGAGGATTCACTGCATTATAGGATTTAGTACAGGACTTTGGAGAAAATGACTGCCTCATTTCAAACATGAGGACAGAAGGTCTAGAAACTTTTAAGTCTGGGACCTGTTTTGAAGTATAATGAACTCTATGGATTAATTATAAAAAAAAATCCTATTTAAATCCATACCTGAAAGAAATGCTAAATTTCAGTTAGAGGTTAATGAAAATAAAGATTTCATTTTCCCCCATTCAATTTCACAGACCCTTGAAATCTTAATGCCAGATTAAGAATTCCTGATTTAAATGATTTATCATATGGCAGAGCCAAAAGTTAAGCCTAGGTCTTTTCATTCCAAATCTACTACTCTTTCTAAAATACCCCTCAATCAAACAAACATTTATTAAGTACCTACCATGTGGCAGAAACTATCCTAAGTACTTGAGATTAAAGGGGGGGGAGACCCTGCCCTCAAGGAGTTTACATTCTAATAGGGGAAATTACATATATAATGGTATAGAAAAAAATACACATGAAACTACACAGTAGCATTGGAGAGGAAGACACTAGCAGCTGTTAAGAACTGGAAAGACCTCATGCAAAATTTTGAATGAAACCTGACATTCTAAAAGACAGACTACATTTCAGGCATGGGTGATAATCAGTACACAAAGGCAGAAAGACAGGTGGAGGACCATCTGTAATACATAGATTGATATAGTTGGATTACAGGCTATATCAGGATAGTAATAAATAAATCTGGAAAAGTCAGATGGGAGCAGTATATGAAGAATGTTAAATGAATAGCAGTTTAAATTTTCTTTTCTAAAGGGAAGAGGGAGCCATAAGAACTTATCAAATATGTGTTGAGTAGCTTACTACATGTCAGATTTGCTTTTTAGGAAAATCATTTTGGCAGCTGGGATAGAGGATGCAATAGAGTGGAGAAAGACTAGAGAATAAGGGAAATCAATTAGCAGGCAAAAATAAATTAGAGACAAAAGTCCAAAAAGGATGTGAGGGGCTAAAACAGGATGGTTTGTCTTGGTATAAAGATGGAGCGCTAAGCTACTTATGTCATAGAGAGAAAAATGACAAGATCTGATAACTGACTGGATATGTTAATATAGGAAGAATTAAGGATGACACCAAGATTATATTGGAAGGATGGAGGTATCCTCAACAGTGATACAGACTAGAAGAAGAGTCAGTTTGAAGGGAAAAATAATGTATTCTCTTTTGGACATGATGAGTTTGAAATGTGCCTTTAGGATATCCAGTTTAAAATCTCCAATAGGCAGGATTTGAGCTCAAATGAGACATTAAGAATATATGTTATAGATCTGGGAGCAGTTTGCATAGATAATTAAATCCATGGGAACTGATGAGATCACCAAGTAAGAATACAGAGAGAAGACCCAGAATAGAGTTTTGGGAAATATCTACAATTAGGAACCTTTTATTGATAATGAGTCAGCAAAGGAAATTAAGAAGGATCAGTCAGAGGACAAAAAGCAAGAAAAAGAGAGTCTAGGAGGAGGGAGTGATCAACAGTGCCAAATGCTGCTGAGGGGCCATGAAGAATTAGGATTTATAAAAGGTCATCTGATTTGGTCAGTAAAAGGTCACTCTGAACTTTCAAGAGAAGGAATTTCAGTAGAGTAATGAGTATGGAAGCCATTGCTGAGGACACAGAACAGAATGAGAAGAAAAGAAGTTAGTGGTACCAGGTATTGATGACTTTTTCTAGGAGGTTGGCTGAGAGAGGGAAGAGAGAGGCAATGGCTAATGGAGATGGTTGGATCTGGTAAGGGCTTTCTAAGGATAAGGATTAAGACATATTTATAGGTATCAGAATAGGAAATATTAGAAAGGAGAAAAAAAATGAAGAGGGGATAAAAGACTGACTTATATGGAGGGTAATGAGTAGGATAAGATAGGAGGAGATAGATACTAGTAAACACATAGTACTTCCAAACTTGCCCCATACTAATACCATTCTACTGTCATTCTTGACTCTTGCACAGATTTGACTACACAGATTTCAGTGTCTGGTATTGGTGAGAAAAGTCAACTCCTTATCAGACAAGAGTAAAGGCTGAGATGGCATATCAAAAGACTGTAAAATGAGAAGGAAAAAAGAGGCAGGCTCTCCCTAAACTCTATTTTCTTCCTAAAGTATGAGATCCTCAGTGAAGATAGCAGAGATAATATGTAAGGATACTCAATTAAGAAGAAGTAAAAGACCTGCTTTGCTTCAGATTATTATTCCAGTTCAGATTAGATAACAAATTTGTAGTGAAAACAGTCCATTCACATGACTTGCACCATTACCATTCAATAATATCAGTAGAAATGGATTATAGGATTAATTTAGGGTTCCCACTTGGTAAGAGAGCAATGGTGATAGGACAGAAGAACAATGGATGAGAATACAGAGCAGTGTAGAGTTGAGTTATTGCACTAAAGGGAAAAAATGGAGAAGGGAAAAAAAAGTATAGTCAAAACAAAAGTGATAATGTGGAAAGAGCTGAGAGTTGGAGAAATTGGAGATCACTGTGAAGGCAAAAAATAGGTTTGAGGAAGAGTAAAGACAATCAAAATGAAAGGATATTATGATTGGGTAAATTTAAGAGTTCTTGATCATGGAAATGGAATCCCATGAAAATGCAATATCTGCCATAAAATCATCCTTCTGCGTGAGGTGAAGTGGTGGAATAGGTCACAGGCAATTAGGAGACAAACAAAAAGGAAGGTTTCAGTATGAGGGAAGATTAATACATATGTTGAAGACAAATCTTGAGGTGAAGAGGGAGCCTGAGTTAGGCACTAAGAAAGATGAAGGATCCAGATGAGAGATCTGGATAGAACAGATCTTGCAGCTGTCAAGTAGCAGTAGCAGAAGTTCAAGAAATAGCAATAGATAAAAAGGAGTGTCCTGACTCCCATTCAAGGGGAAGTTGATAAGGAAACAATGGTATGAGAGAAGTTATAACCAGTACTAGAAAGGATGGCCAAGGATACAGTGGCAACCAGTGGTGCCCAGAAGAAACCTGGTCTCAGTAAGTACCAGAAGATGGAAGAAATAGGAGTCAAAAAGTTCTAAAATGAAAAGAAGTTTATTATGGGGAAGACAGTTGCACATGGGACAGGGTGGAAATTCCAGAAGGGACTGTGGAAGATATGGGAAGATCAAGAATGGATGTCCCAATGGAGGGGTAAGATTGAAGTGGGTGGGGATGAGTATGAAAGAGTTCTCTCAATGACCTCAACATTTCACATGGGTTTAATTATCATCCTTACACTGATGACTCGCAGATCTATATTTCTAGTCTGAGATTCCCTGCTAAAATTGAGCTCCAATCCCATATCACTATATCACCCATATCACCTACTGGACTCTTTGCTACATGGCCCACAGACCATTTAATCTCAAACTTTGCAGGTATAAAACAATTTAACTTTCTCCCCCTCCCAACCCACCCCTCTTCTAAACCTATTTTTGTTATTGTTGTTCAGTCATTTTTCCATTGTGTCCAATTCTTTGTGAACCCAACCCATTTAGTATTTTCCTGGGAAAAATATGAGAGTAGTTTGCTACTTCCTTCTCCACCTCATTTTACAGATGAGGAAACTGAGGGAAACAGAATTCTATGACTCTTTCAGGGTCTCATACAGCTAATAAGTATCTGAGGTCAGATCTGAACTCAGGGTATGAGTCTTCCCAACTCCACGACTCTATCCACTGTATCAACTAAGCTTCCATTGGAATTACCATCTTTTTAATCAGTTTTGAACCTTAGTGTTATATACAATTCCTCATTCTACTGACACAACAATCTGTCAAATCTTTTCTTTTTTTCCCATCTAGCACGTGGCATATGATTTCTTCTCTTCATTTATAAAGTCACCACCCTAGTTCAAGCCTTCATCTCCTCTCAGATGGACTATTGCAATAGCCTTCTAAATGGTCACCTTGCCAAATTCTCTCACATTTCCAATTTAGCTTTTGTACATCTATCAAACTGATTTTCTTAAAGCACAAATCTAAAAATGGGCTTCATATACTACATCCTTCACACTTCCATTCTTTTCTACTTCCTTACATTCTACTACTTTCTAGTCCAAACTTCACTACCTCCTTATTCCACCACTCAGAAGCCTTAATTCTTTTGAGGCCCAGTTCCTGTCACACCTTCTAAAACCCTTTCCAGACACTATAAGCGGCTAGTGCTTCCTATTTACAATCACTTTTAATATATTTTGTGTATACATATGTCACATCTGTTTCAAACCTCTTCCTACAAAGGATCTAGTTATTGTGGCTTTAAAAGTTAAAAGGATGTTTTGGAAATCATTGCATGGAAAGAATAAAAAAGAATTTTTCTTTCACAGCTGGGGAGAAGATAGAGAGAAAGAACATGAAAAGATCTTTCTTGACTGAACTGTTTTAACGTATGGATGAACTGAAAAGTAGAACCATGTTTCTAGAAATAAGAAGTCATTGAGAGAAACAATAATGGTTGGGGTGATTCTATCTGTGACCTTTCTCTGAGCTAAAATATGGCAAACAGTTATTTATGTTTTGTGTTATTATTGATTGTACTGTTAATAAATTATATAGCTGGTAATTTCAAAAACTTAATCTGGAGGTTAGTGATATTCACATAAAGGGAGATATAAGCAATTTCTTTGGTTTAAATAAATTGGGATAGGAGCCCTGAGGTGATTAATCAGAAAATATCCAAACATGGCATTTGAATTATCCTAGAATGAAGAATGTTGGAAATGAACATAACAAGGTAAGGAACAAACTGAGGGATGACCAACAAGTGACAGAGAAGATTCTGATAATCCTTTATGTGTTGGTCTACACACACACAAACTCTCTCTCTCTCTCTCTCTCTCTCTCTCTCTCTCTCTCTCTCTCTC
>JAJPUD010002438.1:78427-88884 GCA_023553655.1 Myrmecobius fasciatus
TCTCTCTCTCTCTCTCTCTCTCTCTCTCTCTCTCTCTCTCTCTCTCTGTTAGTCTCAGCTAGACTATAAGCACACTGAGATTAGGAACAATTTTCATTTTTTATTTCCAACACTTAGCACAGAGCCTAGCACACAGAGAAAGTATTTACTGCTTGATAAATGACTAAAGCATCAAGGGGGAATGGAGGAATAATAGATTTAGTGAGACAAGAAGTCTTAAAAGAATAGGTTAAAGTGGACTTGTATATAAACTTCTGCCAAAAGCCAATTTATAATGGCAATCATAGATGAAGCAACAGCACTGAGAAGCACAACATAAACAATAGCAAGAGAAGGAAATAGTCACCTGACAGATTTTTTAAAAAAGAACTTAAATATTTTTATAAAGGATAATTCTAATAACTGGCCTCCACACTGCCCCCTCTACCCCCCCCAAGCTAGGAGGATGTCCTAAAGGGGACTATATTTGGAAATAATACCTGCCTCTAAAACTAGGAGGATATCCTAAAAGAGACTATAATCAGAAACATCTTTATCTATTCTATAAAAAGTCTTGAGTCAGAATGATAGGATTATTGCTTTTTTACTGGAAGGGACCCCTGAGATCATCTAGATCAACTCCCTACTCTACAGTTGAGGAACCTCAGGCCCAAGATGTGACTTGTCCAATATCACACATATAGCAGTGACAGAGTTGGGATGTGAACCAATCTTCCTCAAATCCTATGCGCTTTTCAATGTACTATATTGCCTCTCTAGATCTAATACTAGGAGTTCTGGCACTAACTTAGGATGTCAAGTCCTTCCGCTAGAGTCACTTCAATTTTTTCATCTGTAAAGTGAGGTTAGACTGAATCATCTCTAAGATTCCTGAAAGGGACATTATATGATTCCTACTAATAGCCTTGTTTTTGCCATATAATTGCATGTACAGAAATTATATTTACTCTCTTTGAATGTCATCTCTAATTAAGGTATTTACTAAGTACCCCAATCACAAATAAATAGTAGCTATTAGGCAGTAGCATACTTTCTTTACTTAGGGTTGCTCGGACAATGGAGTTATTACATATATATATATATGTGCATATATATATATATATCCACCTTCCTTTTCCCCTAGCTGTGCCTCACTCTTCCAAGTATCAAACTAGAAGACTCTTCTATTATGCTGAATTAGGCTGTTCAGCTCCTTGATTAAAGGTTCCTTTTATCCCATTCTTCATTCTAAGGCTGTTTAATTGCATATGAGCAAATGACTAGCCTCTGGTAGAAGGGCTAACATTTACAGCAACAACTCTCCTTCCAATTGCCCACTCTCCGAAAGAAACCAAAAAAGTGAGTGCACTTTGCCATCTGATCACTGGCAAAAGAGACCCTCAAATAGACTAAAAGCTGCTCTTTGTGCTCTGTAATTTTCAACCAATAAAGACCACTGACAGGTTAAAGGTCACCATACTCTAGGGGAGGAAGGGAAAAAACAGCTTCCCCCTCCCAACAAAATTCATAGTCTTAAGAGTTTGTGGTTTGTTGTTGTTTTTTAAAGAATGAGTTTTCCCCAAGTTACATTTAAGATTCCCCCCCCCCACTCCTTTTAATAAAGACTAGCCAAATGCTTTCAAAGGAGATAAGGCTGAGTAAAGAGAAACAGCTGCATTTAGTCAAGGTACTTGTTTTTAGCATTTCCAAATGAATTAGAACATCAGCAGAGCACTACCCCATAAAAACATTTCACATAAGAGAATTTGAGTCCTTGGGATAACTCAAAAGAGAAGACAGTAAACAAATGAAGGTGATGTGTCTGACAGAGAAGTGGGGGCATCAAAGGGAGAATTAAGACACACAGTTTCATAGGCAAAGTGTGGGGTTTTTTTGCTTAAATGTGCTTATTTGTGCAAGAGAGTGTTATTTTTTTCCTCCAATTTGGAAAGCTAGATTTGGGAGCAAGATAGGGACTAATAATACAGATGCAAAAAAATAAATAAATAAAAAGTGAAGAGGTCATTGTATCACTAAAAAAATGAACACAGAAGAGAGGGAATTTCAGAAGACAACAGTGGCAAATAAGACAGCTTTGAAACTAATGTGTTAAATTTATTATATTCTTTTTTAAAAAGGCAAACAATATGTAATAGGGATTTGTGGTTTCATGTACAATCCCTTCTATATTTCCATGTATGTGGAACTGTTCAAGTCTGATGTTTCTCAAGTATAGAACCAAAAAAGCTGATTAAAATTAATAACACAAAAGGGGGTGATAAATTCACTGTTCCTCCCTTTTAAATAGAAGGGTAAATCCTCTCTCACCAGTGACCCTCCACCCATTTTCAAATCTCGTTGATGTTTACAAAATCTAGTCTGAAGTTCTGCATCTCTGAGAAAAAATGCTGTGATTTTTTTACATAATTGCCACCTCATCTTAGAGAGGAGAGAAAGGCAGCAACATCCTCCCCCTCAAACAACTTCAAACATGTTGCCTGCCCTCATTTTCTTGCAGAAACGGGCTTTTTCCACCGAAACATGTTTTATGTGGCAAACTTTGTTTTTTTCTGACATCTGGCACCAATATCATCTGGCAAGTCTGGAGTTACTGTTCCATTTTTGAACTCCTGCCATGTTGAGATTACTCAACAGGGCCCAGGTTCCCCCTCACTCCACACACCCTCCCCATCCTACTCCCTGTAAGTTTTTGGTATTTTGCTGTTTTCTGGTTTCTAGTACTTAATACAGTGTTTTCAAAAAGTTGGTGAGAGGTGTTGGGGGGGGGGGAGGAAGAGGTCCACAATCCCCTATTCCTCCATACACAACCCAAACCAAAGAAGGAACTGGATAAATGACTTTGGAACTGGAAAGCAGAGATAAGACAGATTCGAAGGGCCTGGGTTACAGCCTGATCCAATCAATAAAGAATTTGAGAGTCAACCGTTTGTGCAAGTCTTTGTGCATTAAATGAAAGGCAAAGGCTTCAAAGACATGCTTATTAAGTGTGCCTTAAAAAGAAATCAATGCCAGATGTGACCAAAGCTGCTGGGTTAGTCTTTCCTCCAGTCCCTGCTTGCTCTTCGGAACTCAATGGCCCCTTTCCCCCTGAAGTTCACCTGCAGTTTCACTCAAAGTCCAGCCAAAAGTCAAAGCTTAAGATCAAAATGAATCCCTGGAGGTGCACACATTTGTGTAATTAGTTTCACCTCATGTCTATTCAAGATAAAAATAAAGGGGAGGGGGACACATTCTAAAATCCCTTTTATGACTGTTTGGTATCGTCCCCACCTACATGTAAAAGGGAAGAAACATATTGCTTAACAATAACTTACATGTTTCTCCCATCTTCAAAAAGAAATTAATTTTTAAAAAATTATCTGGAGTTTCTTAGGAATTATTCTATGGAATACTGAAAAAAAAATTCCAATAGCTTCTCTGAAAGTCTAGAACATGGCAGCTAATAAAAATGAAGCCCTAGTCTGGAAATCTCCTGTGGTTTCAGTGGCTGTCCATCCTTGGCCAAAAGAGGCCAAAACCCAAACCGAGAGGGTCAGGAGGTCTCATTTTCATCAAAGGGTAAGTAAGCATAAGGCAGCAAAATCTTGCTACCAAGATACTTGATCAAGCTAGGAATTGGAACAAACCAGTACTTGCCAAAATAGAATGACTTCTTCAAAGCACAAACTGTAATCCTGCTAATGGTCCAGCAGTTATCCAAAAAAGAGCCAACACTAAAAGCCTTACAATGAAAACAAATCAAGGGGAAGGAGGAGTCAGAATTCCTATGAGTTGTATATTATTTTAGAAATTGTGGGGAAATTTTTCATTCACATTTGTGGGACTCTGTAAAGATTTCCATAACATTAACAGATGGCAACCAAAGTCCACAACATGGAAGTCAAAAATTATGGGCTTGGGCCTACAATAGGAAATGTGGACTTATCCAAAACCCACACTTGCCTATAAATACACAAGAGCACCTTCTTGAAATGACCCTGACCTTCTGAGTAAAGAAAAAGAGCTTAAACAATTCTATGGGCATATCAAGCAAAAAAGATGGTTTAAAGGCATGATAATTCCATCAATTTCCTGAGTAATGGCCTCAGTCCTTCATTTTTCCTTTGGAGTAGAAAGAGTAATCCATCCTTTTCCTCTTCCCCAAGCCTACACCATATTCCCCTTTAATCAAAGAATACAAATTACTTAGAAATGTCCCATCCTACATGTCAAATGGCCTTATGGTAGAACTGGATATTATAGTTTCCTGAGGAGAAAAGGGAATGATTAAAAAAAAAAAAAAAAAAAAAAAAAAAGCACCAGATCTGGAGTTGCAGGTTCTAAATTTGAATTTTGACACTGCCAATTCCTATTTGAATTTGAGTAAATCATTTAACTTTGCTAGATCTCAGTTTCCTCATCTATAAAATAGGGACAGTGAACAAGATAATCCTTAAGACTCTTTCCAACCTTAAATCTATGCTCCGGGGATCCCCAACCGTACAGGAGAAAGAGTAAATGAGACCCAAGCAGCCCCATTAACCACAAAAACTTACCAACATCTTTCCCTACGTCTAGTGGGTTATTTATTTCTTCCAGAGGTTGGGGGAAAAGAGGGAGAGTAATAAAGGAGGGAAACCTAAACACCTCCACAAAATTTTCAACATAGTCTCCTCAGAAAAAATTTTAAAATTTCTCTCCCCACGTTCTCCCTCTTCCCCCCTACCCATCGTGGGCAGAGTCAGACCAAGGAAGATTCCTCATGACTCTGGCTCTTAGTTTTAAGCAAACAAACCCTGAAGAAGAAAGAAGCCACAAGATTCTTACCTATAATTTCCCTTTTTGCTGAGCTGCTCTTTAAAGTGGCCAAGTGTCAGACTCTGCGCCTTTAACATCCTCCTGTATGGAATTTCTTCTCCACAGAAAAAATAAGTGACGACCAGTTCAGTGGTCTGAAGGGAGTGAACACTTGCCAGTTTCTTTGGCTCTCTGTGACTGAAATAAAATGAAATGCAACAGGTTGGGGCAAATAAACAAAAGCAGAAGAAAAGGAAAGGGTGGGGAAAGCACCCTTGGCAGAAACAGAAAGAGGCTAGAGCATTTAGTTTGAGGGGGCTCTTAGAAGCATAATGTGTCAGAGATGACCCAGGCCAGGACTGAACCCATCTCTCTTTGCTCAAGGGGTTGCTTCCTCAGAGATGACTGCAGCTGTTTCTATGATTCCTTCATGGATTCACATCTTTAGAACAGAGGTTGCTGACCTTTTTTTGTGATGTGGGCCTCCTTTGACAGTTTGGTGAGTATAAAATAAATTTAAAAGTTATGTTGAAATACAATTATTAAATTAAAAAACAACAAGATCTCAGTTAAGAACCTCTACATTAAGATTATTTTGTCACCATCTAAGTTTGAATATTTTCTTCAAATGCTGCTTATTTTTTTCTATTATAGTCACTACAAGATTTGTTTAATATTTCTGCCATTTTTTATCTGTTTAATAGATAACACATGGTTAGTGATCATCATTTGGAAGCTAGGTTGGGATAGGATGCACAGGGAAAAGATCTTGGGATTTAGTGGGGGAAGGGAGAGGTTGTTTTCTTAAATGACATATGACTCCTCCTCCTCCAATCTCCTCTAATAAAAGAGCAAGTTAAAATAAACTGGATGGCCAAAGAAGTCCCCTCCAAGGATAACTAGATATGGCCACAGACTGGGGAAACCACAGTGAGTGCAATGAATATCATGCCACCATGCCCAATACTTTTCATGTGGGGGGGGGGGGTTGTTTGTTTCTTTTGATTTAGGCAATTGGAGTTAAGTGACTTACCCAGGGTCACACAGATACTAAATATTAAGTGCCTGAGGCCAGATTTTAAAACAGAATTCTCCTGACTCCAGGGTTAGTGCTCTATCCACTGAATCATCTAGTTGCCCCTATACTTTTGAAGAGATAGAAATGCTCAAAGTGTTAGAAGGTCAAAGTATGAGAGCAAATTTGTAATACTATACTACTGTGGACTAAGTTATTTTGAGTGATCTCAACAAAAAAAATGTTAAGAAAACTGCTCTTCTTAAGGTCAATCAATTAAAAATGAAAGGATCTATTCTTTAAACATTACTCATTGCTGAAAAGGCTAAGGAAGAAAACCTTAATTATTTTGAAGACTTGAGATTACTGCTTAGGAGTTCTTGTTAAAATAATCACCCTGTAATTAAATTAATCCAATATTATTTGTCCATTTTGCAAAAAAGTAAATTTAAAAGATGAGGGAAGATTTGGGGAAAGGTTTTATTCTCAGAGCAAATGCTTAAAAAGCTTGCCTTTTCTAGGTATGGTGGCTGTACATGACCACTAATCATTTAACCCTTTTGTGCAAGAAGGAACAATATGTGTACCCTTATAGCTCTCGAGTATTTATTTATTCAACATACTTTTCTGGGGGGCAACAAACCAGGCAAGTGTGACTTTCTCCTGCTTTCCAGCCACCTCTTAGATCCAATCCAATCCTACCTATCTCCCACCTCTATTGGTTTATATCTTGGAAATATAAGTCAAATCATCAGAAAGTCTGACAGAAAAGTCATTTCTGGAATAGCTTGGGGATTGATTGCCTATATTTCTGTTTCCCATCTCTTCTCATGAATGTAGAGTATAGGCCAAAAAAGTACGTGAAAAGCTAAACTTCAGATATGAACAAATGTATCAAGAAATCAATGACACAAAGCATATGTATGTGTGTATGTGTGTATATATGGAGAGAGAGAGAGAGAGAGACAGAGAAAGACAGATATTTAGAAGAACAATGTTAGCTATGTGCACTCACTCTTCTGGGGCTAGGCTGGGGTTGCAGAAGGAAGCACCTCCTAGGTGGCCAACAGTAGAGTGGTTTCTATCCTTCTGTTGATTTGATGTACAGCACCTAAGAGACATCCAAAGACAGAATTTATCAGAATTCTTGCCACAAAGAAGCAGAAAAGTGTAGTGAGACAATTAGGTGGCACAGTGGCTAGAGTCCAGATTCCCGGGGTCAGGAAGACCTGATTTCAAATTCGTCCTCAAATTTACTCCCTGAGAAAGTCATTTAGTCTCTGCCTCAGTTTCCTTAACTATTACATGGGGATAATAACAGCACCTACCTCCTAGAATTTTTTGTGAGGATCAAAGAAGATAATATTTATAAAACACTTAACAAAAGTCCTGGAATATAGTAGGTGCATAATAAATGCTTATTTCCCTTTCTTTTTTCTCTTGCTCCAATGCACCTCAAATTAGAAATAGCACAAACGTCTGCCAACATATTTTTGTCTACCACAAATAGAACCAACTTACAGCAGGATCATAGTGCTACAGGGACTTTTTAAGGTTCATTTAATCCAACCTCGTCATTTTTTGTTGTTGTTGTTAATACAAATAAGGACACAGAAATCTTGGAAAATTAAAAAAAAAATGATCACACAGATCACAAATACCAGGATATGGAGCTAAACTTCTTTTGGGAACCACACTAAGGCCTTGGTGTTATCTGGTGTTAGGGATTTGGGAGGGGAACTCCACCCATACACTTTCACTAAGAGGAAAAAGAATGGACCTCCCAGTCAGTTAGTAGTGACAGGCAGATGTTGTAATGGAATGATCCAGTGGTGGATTTGGAGGCAAGAAAGTGCCAAGTTCAAATCCTGCCTCAGACTCTTGCTAGTTTTATAATACTGGGCAATTTATGTACCTTCTCTCAGCCTTAGTTTTCTCATCTGTAAAATAGGGATGATGAAAACAACAGTACCACTCTCCTAAGGTTGTTGTACAGATCAAACAAATGCTTGTAAAGTGTTTCCAAACCATATAACTATTTTAAATCAAGGAACAGAATACTATTATTAGCCAGGTGAATGTCCATTCAGTTGATCTTATTTAAGCCATCCTGAGAATCCTAGGAATCAATCTAAGCCCTTTCCCCCACTTTAGGGGAAAGCTTCAGCTAACCTATTCTGTTTTCTGAAAGCTTATAAGAAATAGGTTAAACCCTGGTTAGCACGACAATTAGCTGAGGCTCTCCCTGGAGATTAAGAAAAGGTTCTAAGCCCACAAAGATTCCTGACAGAAACTAAATTCAATCATGGATCAGAGTGATGGAGGAGAAAGTGAGGATGGGATTTGGAGTTAGGAAGATATGAATTCAAATACTGCCATAGACACTTAACAGCAAATGATTTTGGGCAAGTCAACTAACTTTTCTCAGCCTTGGTTTCCCCATCTGTAAAATGGGGGTGATAATGATAGCTACTCACCTAATAGGATTGTGAGGATCAAATAAGTTAATATAGGAAAAGCACTTTGAAAACCTTAAAGTACTTTATAAATGCTCAGTTATTGTGGAACAGAACCTCACTGGGAGGAAGCATGGAGAGATGGAGTTTCACCGGGATTGAGGGCTTCCAAGTCCTAAATTTGAATTCTACCTTGGGCACTTATACAAGCTATATATCTGGTAAATCATTAAATCTCTGCTTTCCTCAATTTTCCTCACCTGTAAAATGGGAATAAAAGTTGTTGGGAGCATCAAATAAGATCACATGTGTAAAGTGTTTTGCAAACTTTCAAGTGCTATTACTATTTTTGAGTGGGCAAAGGGTCCCATCTGGCAGCAAAGCCAACCTATTGAATCAATAGTCTTTTTCCACTTACCGTTGCTTTTGGGGCTTGGACACTTCAGCCAATCGACGACAAGCCTCCTCCAGCTGAGCTAGGGTGTTAGGGGGACCAAGGGGAGCCATGCCAGAGTCTTGTGCAAAGGGATGGGCATGTGGCATGGTGCGGGAGTGCCCAATGTTACCTCCCCACAGATGAGGGCGGGTAGCTCGATCACCAACAGCTCCCCGGGCTGACTCCAGGGAATAGGCTTTTTTTGTGTTCTGGGCACTTCGAAGAAAACAAGGAGAGAAAAAGCAAAAAGGAATTAGTTTTAAGACACTGCAAAATACTACTGCAAGAGAAATTTCTATTCTGGTGGGAGAAGGAAAGGAGGGAGAGGAGGAGAAGGGGAAAGGGAAATGGAAGGGGGAAAACCTCCCTTAGTCCAGTTTAACTTGTAAAATTAAGGTGGCAGGAAGAAAATTCCACTTGTTTTCATAAATTAGCTAGTCCTGTAGTCTCTCTGTAATGACTATCTGGACTGTGCCCAGCTGTGTGTTTACCTATGAGGCTTGTGTTTGTTCTGTCTCTCGCTCTCCAACATCCACTGCCAGACATTCTGTGACCTGTCTCCCTCATTCCCAGGTAGTTGCAGTAGCCCTGTCCCAACAGGGACTCCTTCCTTGGCTGACAAGGCCAAACACGGTTCTGTCACCTTCCCATTCCGCTTTGTTAGAGTATTACCTCGGCTGCTGGAAGAGAACCAGGGAAAAGGATGCCCCCCCCAGTAGAGATCCAGTTAATTTCTAGGATTATTGAAGTTTGTCAACTGGGAACTAGAAGGCTGGGAAGTTAGGGGTGAGATGGGGGGGGGGAATTGTCAAGAGGATGATATTCAAGCTCCCTAATTTCTCTCCAGGTCAGATTAAAGAAGGGAAGCTGAAACTCATGTGATATTTTTGCTAAATTTCAGATTTATCACTAGGGTTTTGGCTAGGAGGATATTCCTAAAAGGAGAATCCATGGCGTGCTTGCCACTTACCTAAACTGCTCCACTGGTACCAGCTCTGGACCCTTGGAGTGACTCTTGCATTTCGAGCACAAATAATAATCCGTGCCACTAAGGCAGAAGCATTGCACCTTCTGAGCTGCCTCCACTTCAATCTGCTCCTTGGTTTTAGGGATGGTGTGATGGTGAATGTAGTGGTGGTATACATGTTTAGTCATCTGCTTTGTAACAAAGCCTTTGCCAAGTGGGCAGAGAGCTGAACCAGCTGCTGGGGGTGGCAGACGACCACTGGGTTGGAGTAGAGGGTGATAGTGGTGATGGTGGTCAGGGGAATGGGACCGGGGACTGTGCCGCCCCATGCCTGGGGACTGGCATCCAGGAGTCTTCAGCACCCTTGATAGGTGTTCATCTAGGATAGCTTGTGGGTCTTCTTCATAGCTGCCGGTTGGTAAGAGGGAAAGCGGGTGCTGGGCAGCTATCTCCCGAGTGTTGACAGGTAACTCCAACCCTTCCTTCTCTTCATCCTGAAAGTCACAAACAGAGGTAAAAAGGAATACATTTAGCCAGAGTATGTAAAGGTGAGTGGTAAAGAGGAAGGTTAGAGATTAAAGAAACCTATCTAAATACCCTTTCTAATACACTCAGACTTAGGGCAGTTAATATAACTCAGGGAGAATAAACCCTAGAGGATCTCCAAAAGAAAACATTTCCTATGAAGAACTGATTAGGCATATACCCACCTCCATGCCCATCATACCTCTTGCCCTGTGGAAAGGAGTGTGGAGGGAGAACAAAGAATAGGAAGGATGAGAGAAAAAGGAAGTGGGTAGCATGTGC
>JAJPUD010002438.1:88894-203750 GCA_023553655.1 Myrmecobius fasciatus
ACTCACTCACTCCAGGAACTAGCATGGGAGAAGCTAACCATACCTCCTTGATTTGCTGAAGCCTCTCCTCCAGACTGTCCAAACTTTCTTGTTCTTGCTTTAGCTTCTCCAGTCTAGAGATCAACTCTGCAGCAAAAATGGCCGGTTCAATGGGTGTCATCTCCTTAGGCAGGCGGTGGGTTCTCTACAAAATGCCAGGAAGAAAGGGACAAGCCATGTTTAACAGACAGGGCAAATGGTGGCAGCGGCTTCACCAGAGCTACCCTGGACTCACTACTCTCGTTGCATCTCCATGTTTGGATGAAAAGGCGATCGCAATGAGGCACAGGCTGCTTGGGATTTTTATGAGCCAGTACTGCGGCCTCATGGAGAGCCATCGTCCCCACCAGCATTTGCCTTCGGCGGGAGCAGTTGGTCGCACTCTGAGAAGCCCTGCTTGTTCTCTCTGTAGTACAACCAGCCCATCAGTAGCCACTCTGAAGTAGAAAATCTTCAAAGACTGTTGTCAAACATCAAAAAAAAAAAAAAAAAAGCCTACCGAGGTGGGGAGGGGAGGAACCAACTCAAAGAATAAAAACTAGAGTCTAAACAGAAAGAGTTGGAAATTAAAAAAAATAAGATTGGGAAGGAGGAAAAAAGGAGTCAAACTGCTTCAGATCAGAGAAGAAGTGGTAATTTATTTCCTGACCGCACACTGGGCGGTAGTGTTGAGGTAGTGTTGTCTCAACAGTGTCCTAGATCTCTCTCTTTTTTCCACCCCCCACCCCCCCTACCATCTCTTTGTACAGAAAATGAAGAAAGCTGCTTCAGGCTGGTAGCAGAACACTGCTGAGTCTGGCTGCCTGAAGCTGATCTGTCAAGGGAAAAGGGAACATCTCCAAATCAAGTACAGAATATAAAAAGGATGCCTGCCAAAAGAAGCAAGCTCGGAGAACACCCACTACCACAGAGTTCTCTAGCCACTTCCTATTATCTCTCCTCCCCCTCACCCCTAGCCCCCCACCTTTCTTACCCTCTCCCCCTAATTTCTCCCTCTCTCTTTTGAAGCGGAAAGCCAAGCTGCCAAGGCCAGCATTCCCCCCACCAGATGAGACAGGCCTCGCTACGGCAACCACTTAGCTGGAGAAATGATGTGAGGGGAGAAAAAGGCCACTCTGTTGGAAATTGTCATTCTTACACAAGCTGGCTCTATTCAGGCCCTGATCAAAGCATTGCCTTATGGAGAAAGTCGATTTGCACACCCCAGGACAAAATAATCTAATTTACAAGCTTGGGCTATAGAACTTTTCTTTATATAAACACACACACACACATACACACACACACACACTCCAAATCCAGAATATCATCTGGAATTTTTTTGATTTTTCAAGAATGTTTTTTTTCCTCTTTTTTTGACAGGGGGAAGATCTAGAGAAGTTGCTAGTGTATACAATTATGCTTAAAAAAATCCTGGTATGTTCATTTTTAAGACAAGATAAGTTTGTACCAGTCTTTGTAAACAGTTTTCACAGGCAACATAATTTGAACTAACTGGAGTCTCTGAATCTACCAGGAAGAATTTGTACACAGAAACATTTGCTATAAATTGAGAACTTTTTTTCCTCTCTGATTAAATGCTTTCCTTGCCAATCCTAAAAGTTTCAGGGTGAAAACAAAATGTAAAATGTAAGAGGGAAGACTAAATAAGCCTGGAAAATAAAGAGAATGCCCAGACCTTCTCCTTCCTCTCCAATAAAGCAAGTAATTTTGGTGAGGACATGAGCCTAGGGATGCCAAAGAGACCTCATCACCAAGCATTCAAAGTCAGTCCCCCAAACACTACATCTACTTCAGTAAAAAGCATAAGGACACAAATGAGTTCTAGTTCACACCCTCAAAGGAAGGTATGAGAAGTTAATCAAGGCAATATTTGGTAATTCTATTATCCTACTGAAATTCATCTCTATTTTATTCCTTATGTGCTTATGCATGAAGAAGTCCAGAATTTATTTCCTTTCATACTGGATGAGATCCAAGAAAATTTATTGAAAGCTAAGTGTGTGTGTGTATGTGTGTGTGTGTAGGATTAAAAGGTTAGGAATCCCTATACTAAACAAAGTACTACCCTTCAACCAATCCTCTCCCACATTTTTCTATTTGCATAAAGGCATCCTGCTTCTGGTTATGTGAAAGAATGAGACACTCTCATGTAAAAAAGTTAGTTTTTGAGGTTCTGGTAGGACTGTGTTATTTAGCTAACATCCAGTGTAAAGTCCTGGAACTGTTTCATTTTTGTCTTTTTAATCTCCAGAGATTAGCACAGTTCCTGGCACATTGTGGCACTTAATGCTTCATTGGTTGAGTGAGCATTTCCCAGGCCTGCAGCTTTGGTTATCATTTACTACCACTTAAAAAAAACTACCCTTCCACATGCAACCCCCCTCTTCAGCCCAATCATACACACAAACACAAGGGGCCTAGGCTGTAACCAATTTAACTCATCATATCCTCAGCATGGGTAGATCTCAGAGCAGAATGCCTTTCCGCCCACTCCTTTCACATAATGCTCAGCCAACACATGGCTGATATGGCTGTTTCTTTTTCCTCCAATCTAGTACTCACCGGGAAATGAGGTAGAGAAACTTGGCCATTGGCCTTCACACTGCGATGCATTTCTCTCTGTAGCTGTTTCTTGCTCCCCATTCTGTAAGGAGGGATTCCATCTCTGGAAAGTTAAGCAAATATAAATGTTGAGGATTCAATTGGGGGCAATTCAACAAATTGGAATCCAAAATGCCAAAATCACTCATCTCAACCACATCAAGATGCTGCTAATTGATGGAGCCATGTATCACAATAAAATTAAGGGATCTTTGGAGAACTCCAAACTGAATTAATCACAGAGATACTAAATCCTAACACCAGGAAAGACTTTCTTGAGGTCTATTCACTCATCTGCCCTCTCCACTCTGCTTTAGACCCAGATTACATTCAACTGTCCCAGACAGATAATGATTAATTTTTCCTAACTTTTAAAAAAGTTCCTAGGATTGATTCATAGCTTCCATTACCCATGATAGCATAGTGAACAATGATTAACAATTCTTTCCTGTGAGATAAACTCTCTTAAAGAGCATTTGAAGGAGATACCATGGTACTAGCAGATTTACTTTGAACTTAATGAACCCATCAGGAGCTTAATCATCAAAACTCCTTGTCATTTCTGAATTCTCCCTTCTTGTAAATCACTTGAATAATTTCTCTTAGTTCATTTTTTTTTTTGTTTTTTATTGATTTGTTGGTTGTCTGTGTATAGGACTGAAAGACTAGGAATCCCTATACTAAACAGAGGATTACCCTTCAACCAATCCCCTCCCTGTTGTTTCTGTTTGGATAAAAAATAAACCCCACAAACCCCCAGGCATAAACTCATTTAGGGGGGTTTCATGGCAAAGATATTGGAATGGTTTGCCATTTTCTTCTCCAGTTCATTTTACAGATGAAGAAACAGAGTTTCTTTTCAATGACTTGCCCAGGATCACATAGCTAGTAAGTATCTGAGGCCATATTTTAACTCAGATCTTCCCAATTCCTGGCTCTGAACTTTATCCACTAAAAGCTAGCATTCATTCAGTAAAATAATGTTTATAATCACTTTACATGTATGATCTGATTTGGTTCTTACAACAACTATAATTATTTCCATTTCATAGATGAGAAAACTGAGAGGGTGAGTTAAGCCCAATACCTCACAGACAGTGCCTGAAACAGAATTCAAATTTACACCTTACTGATACTCTAGTCAATGCAGAATCAAGAGACCTGCATAGGCATTGTGGTATAGCTAAAAAAAACAAAACAACAACAACAGACATAGTCAAAAAATCTGGGTTTAAATCCTGACTCTGCTATTTACTACTTTTATTAACTTCCTGTTATGTCCCACTTCACCTATAAATGTGGAGGGCAAATAAAGGCCCTTCTAACATCCTATGGTTCTAGAAGTGTTCCGAGACAGTAAAAGTGGTCCAGTGGATTTGACTTCAGATACTTATTAGCTGTGAGATGCTGGACAACTCACTTCACCCTGCTTGCTCAGTTTCCTCATCTGTAAAATGAGCTGGGGAAGGAAATGGCAAATCACTGAAATATCCTTACCAAAAAAACTCCAAAAGGGATCAGAAAGAGTCATTTATGACAGAAAAACAACTGAGCAACAAAAGAAGTTTCCTGGAGAAAGGAAATGGACAAATATTACTCATGAAATTCTGTCCCAGTGGTCCTTATGGTCATATAAGCTCCTCTTCTGCAAGTTGGAAGTTGGTGGAAGAAGGAAGAGGACAGGGATGTAGAACCAATAGTGAAAAATAATAATTTGATAAATAGGATCCCTTCTTTGGTCTTTAGGTTCAAAGGCTTCTTTCTGAGGAAACTTGTTTTTTTTCCATGGAAGATCTCATGCTAGCATCAACCTTATGACTGGCTAAGTAGAACTCTGTAACAAAAAGTTTCCAAAAGGAAACTTTTATAATAGTCAGCCTTATATACATTTTTCCCTCTTCAGTGGAGATTGTTAAATTATGGGCTCACAGAGGCAGCTAGGTTACACAGTCGATAGAGTATTAGATT
This sequence comes from Myrmecobius fasciatus, assembly GCA_023553655.1. NCBI lineage: Eukaryota > Metazoa > Chordata > Mammalia > Dasyuromorphia > Myrmecobiidae > Myrmecobius > Myrmecobius fasciatus. Next base: position 93,506 of record JAJPUD010002438.1, read on the forward strand.
TCAACTAAGGATGATATGAATTCTAATCCTTCATCAGACACCAGATCCTAGTTCTAATCCTGTACTAGTTATATACTTGCTATGTGACCCTGGACACGCCAATCTTTCTAATAAGTCTCCTCATCTGTAAAGGGGAATAATAATAGTACTAACACACAGCATTCTTATGAGGTTCTATTATATATGGGACTTTGCAAACATTAAGGTGACAAATGCTACCCATTATTGCCAACTCTTTTCATTTGACAAGTGAGTAAACATGTCCAGAGAAGTGACCAAACCAGGATATTCTCTGATCCTGTTACTAGGAGAGTTCCAGCTTCTGAAAAAATAGCATTTTAAAAAGTTCACTGATAGTAAGTAGAACTAGGAAAACAGTACATATATCAACCACAACAATGCAAACAGAAAGCAAAAGAACAACAAAAAAAAGCCAACATTGAATGCTGTGAAATTATAATGACCAAGCTTGGCCCCAGAGAAGAAATAGGAGAATGGAGCTTCCTCCCTTCCCCTTTTCTTTGTAGAATCCTCTTCTATTCTCTTTCTCCTGAACCACCCAGATTAGGGATGCTGGTTTGTTATTCTGGTCCCTAATGTTATTTCTTCTGTTTGGGCCACTTTAAGGAAAGAAAATAAAAATTATCTATGAAAGGGGGAGGATGGAGGAGAAGAAATCAGGTCACTACCAGATTTATGAGAAACAGGAATGAGTGATTTTTAAAATCCCCACATCATTGAATTTGCTGCAGTTTCAATGTTTAACCTCAGGTAACTCCTGCTGGACAGTGAGGGAGAAAATAGAGGTTGTAACTTGTGCACTCAATAAATAGGTTTTAGAAGTCTCCAAGGAGATGTGACTATAAATTCCCAGGCGAATCTTCTTACAAAACAGCTCCACATTTCTGTCAGCTTCTTTTCCAGTTCTTAAATGTCTGATCTGTCTTCTTGGCCAGTTAAGATTGTGGGCTGAAGAACTCCCAAAATTTAAGCACTAAATAGTAGAGTTAATTATAAACATTTTAGCTAACTAGCCTCGTGCCCGGTCAATCTGCTTCTATGGAACACTGGTTTTGAAGTGTGGACTCGGTCAGATGCCATTTAAGTCGAGCCAATTAGCTTAGCCTTTTGACTCAGCTGTGCCTCACCTAACCTGAATGTGGTCTGACTGTGGCTTTGAAATATCAAGACTCCTACGCACACGCCTTCACTCCCGTCTTCATTTGGCAACAATTCTGAAGCGAGTTTGTGATCTTGCCAACATCAAAAGCCTGGTTTGTAAGATAAGGTAATATTTGAAGTTTGCTCAGTTTTGTTCCCTTGTGTCCAAAGTCAAACCATAATAAGATATAAGCAAATAACAATAATAATAAAAAGATACCTCCCTCCTTCCAGGAATGGAAATCATCTTTTTTCATGATCTGATACCTACTATCCCACCCCTTCAAAGAAGTGAGCTGATTCAGAGTATAAAATCCTTTTATTACTTAAGAAAGAGAAAGGGAGAAGGTTGAACTCAGTCTATTTTGCTTTCTTGGCTTTTGGCAACTTTTAAGTATCCATGCCATAGTTGGAAAGAAAAAAGCATGCTGCCTCTGATATTGTCAGACTTTATACTTTATCATAGCTAAGCTCAGACCCCCTGGAATGACACTGCAATCTTTCTGCTCCAAAGCCCCAGGACTGGAGTTTAGGACCCCTGCTGGGATTCTAGACAGTGAACTTCCCCCCCTCCCCAATTTAAATTTGTATTGGTATCTTTTTTTTCCCTATCACCTTCATTTCCAAAAATCTATTTCCCCTCCTAGAGAGACTTAATCTTTATAACAAAGAATAAGAGAACAAACAAAAAACTCACTCAAACTAACATTAAGTTCAAAATTATATATAGGATTTCATACCCATAGTCCCCTCTTTCCTCTGCAAGGAAAGGAGTGGGGGAGACGAGCTACATTCTCCTATTTTTTTCTATGGGACTGAGGTTGGTCATTCTAATTTCATAGCATTCACTTTTGATTTTCTGTGTGGTTTTTCTTTCCATTTACACTTGCAAATTGTTGTTGTTATATATACTGTTTTCCTAATTCTACTTAATGTCAGTGAACCCTTTAAATGCCATTTCTTCAGAGACTAGAACTTTCCTAGTAACAGGCTCATAAAATAGCATGCTCACTGATCTACAGAGTATATGGACATCCACATTCCCAGCCACTTCAAATATGGTGGCTTATTTCCATTAAAATGTTCTTCCAGCCCTTAGGGGAGAAGGAAGAGTTTGGTTTTTTTGTTTGTTTGTTTGTTTTTTAAATTCTAGCTCTGTAAAATCTAGCTTCTCTCACTTGGCCACTCCCTGGAATCTACAAATACAGTTTCATCTCAGCTTCTACCTGGAACTTTTGCAAAAAAAAATGTTAACACAGAATCTATCAAGAATGGAGAAGACAGCTTTTCCTAAGTGTCTAATGAACTCAAACCTTCCATAATCAGCTAAAGCCCACATGATGCCCACCCCCACCTCCTGTCCTACTCTAATTCTCCTCCCCAAGCTTGAGGCTCCCAGCAGTCCAATCAACCCAGCTTCCCCAAGCTCCTCACAGTCTGCACTGTCTATTGTTACAGCAGGAAAAAACAGCCAGAGCTCTTTTCATGACTGCTTTACCAGGAGCTCCCATTCACTTGTTCAAGTAAATTTCAAAGAGGGCTGCTACCCTCTTATCCCCTTTAAGCTCCCCTAGACCAACAATGGACTGAAAGCAATTCAGTTCAGCTTTTCATCCACCACACATTTTATTTCTCACTTGGTGCTCTTATCTATATAAGGCCTACAATTCCAATGGCTATGAAGAGAGGGTATAATCCCAGCCCTGGGAATGCCCAGTAACCCACCTACACAGTAGTGCAAAAATGACTAGCCTCTGAATACTCTAAAGCAAGAGAAAACACACACTCAGAACCAGTCAGAAATACAGGTCCAATTTTCCCTTGGTCTTGCTTTCTCATTTAATCAGGACAAACTCTTGTCCAATGGTTTTTAAGTCTGACCACCTCACAAGAACTTTCTAATGAGTTCACTGGTTTGTAAATTACCAGTCAAATGTAATCTTTTCATATTACTATAGGTTCTCTTTTAAAAGTTTTATTTTTTAAAAGAGTTTTTGACCCTTTCCTTAGTTTTGAATGTTTTTTCCTACACTTAAGCAAGGTTCAACTGGTCAGGCTGATGGGTTTTTTCCTTATATTTGGGTCCTGCCACTAGTTCAGTTTAAGAAATGCCACTATATCCACATGGCACATACTGAACCCCACTTAAACTCTAGGCACAAAACACAATAGATGCTCAAAGATGATTTCATCCATTCCCTCCCAAGCGGCTTCCACATGCAGAGTATCAGTTCTACAAAGGACTTAGAGAGGTACAGCTGGAAAGGGGCAAGTTATGCTTTTTCCCCTTGGGAGGGCCCTAAGATCAAACAGCATAAGCAGAACCACCTCCAAATAAAGCCAGGCAAGCATTTCCTCTGGGAAAGGGGGAGGGGAGATGTAAGAGAAAAACACACTATGTGCATTTTTTCCCCTAAATAGCTATTAATAGAATGAAGAGACCTGGCCACTAACTAATCAGTGGGGGTCCTAAAATAAAAGATGCTTTGAAAAAGCTTTTTTTTTTAATTGTATATTTTAAAATCTGGATCAAAGCTACTTCAACCCCACCCCCACCCAACCATTTTCCAAGGGAAAAAAATGGGAATCTAATCTATCTTACTTATTTCATCTTACAGAGGAAGAAATAGAAAGAATACTTGAATTTAGGGTCAGAAGACCCAGTTCCTTTCTCCAATCTGAGCCTCAGAATGCTCATTTGTAAAATGAGAAGGGATATCTAGATAATCTCTAAGTTTTCCTTCAGTTCTAATATTTTGTGATCATGATTCAATAAATTTAATTCAACATACATCAGGCTTATACCCTGTACAGTTAAATCAATCAACAAGCATTGTCAGAGATGTGAAGGGAGATAAAGATAGAAAATAAAGGATCTGCCCTAACTATATCTAGAAGGGCTTAAAAAAAAAAAACCTAACTGCTCAAGGTATAAAACTAGATAGCATGAGATGTCCAAAGGAGATCCTTACTAACAAAGATGATGACATCTGGTCATTAAAGGGTAGGTAAGAACTCAAAAAGGAAAAGGGAGAGAAAACATTATGAGCAAAAGTGCCAAAATAGGAAAGCACAAGATATTTTCAGATTGAGAATTAAATATCCCACTTAAACTGGAGTATTTAAGTGAAAAAATAAGATAAGAAAAGGCAAGAAAGTAGGAAAAACATCAGATTATAGAGCACCTTGAACGCCATGCAAAGGAGTCCAATTTTTACATAAAAGGCAATATGGAACCAAGAAAGACCAAATAGAAATGAAAGCATCTGTCCGATGCATTAGATTAGTATGACAAGCAAATGAAGAGTACATCAGTTAAATTGAAGACAAAAAGTCCAAGTGCAAAGAATCCTATTTTCAAAGCTCAAGTAGATGTTAATGAGGGTAATTAATATAATAGCAAAGTACAGAAAAAAAAGGAGAGATGGAGAAAAGTAATACTCTGAAAGTAGAATCAGCAGGACTTGCTATACACCTAGACATAAGAGAAGGATAGATAAGAGTCAAAAATAACACAAATATAATCAATATTGGTGACTAAGAGATGAGTTGGAAGTGTGGGTGGTACTATACAGAGAAACATGTTAAAGATAAATTTAATTTTGAACCAGTCTGAGCTACTGTTGGAATGGTCAGGTAAAGAGATCTTGTAGGTATTCTCTCAGAGATAAAGATTTGGTAATGGCTACAGATAAAGGCTGTTGAAGGATTGAGAATAAATGAAATGGCAAAGAAAACCATAAAGAAAGAAAAGAGTTGAGAACAAAACCTTCAAGAAGAGACATTGAAGAATATAATGTCTTAGGTCAAGGAAGAAGAAATTCAAAAGAAAGGCATGTTTTGTACAAGATAATTCAGAAGGTTAAGTAGGGCAAGGACTGAAAAAAAAGGCCACTGGATTTGATGATTAGAAGGTCACTAGTGACCTTAGAGAAAAGTGGTAGGGCTGTACATCACAGAATAAGGGATTAAGGAATGAATGAGAATGAGAAAGTCACAGTACTGTGTAGAAACTTTTTCAAAAAATTTATAAAGAGGAGAGGGATATGGAATTTTTTTCCCCTTTTCTAATCAGCAAATCTGAGTATATTTATAATTAAAGAAATCAACAGATACAGAGATTAAAGATACATGGGAGATATAAAAAAGATGGTAATGATTTTTGGAGCAAAGACCTGGAAGGAACGTTTGTGACCATAAGGAAGGAGAAGAGAGTAGGTGATAATAACATATGGTAAAGAATAGAAAAGAGGAAATTAAGTTGTTCCCATTAGATGATCTCAGTCTAAAAAAAATCTGTTGTAAGGATTCAAGTAGGCATGAGATAAAGTTGGGAGCTTGAAAGAGAACAAGGTTTGAAACTGGAGAAATTAGGTAGCAAGTCACTAACAAGATTATGGGTAGCAAAGAGGACCCAACTGAAATAAAAGTATCATAGGTTTATATTATGTCTCTGTTTCTGGTGCTAATTAAATGATTTCTCATACTGCCATCTAAAAGCAGAGTATTTGCAAGATGGTAGTTACCCAACTTTGAGGATTTGCATGTGTGGAATGGTAGACAAGCAGGAGGGTTAATGATTCAATTACTATAGGAGGCGTGGGGGTTAAAGCTTAGTATAGAAGAAAGAAAAACTAGAGGGAAAGAGATGAACTGGAAAGAAAAGGGAGAAAGTCACAGACAGGAAAGACTCCAATTAATCTAAATATACATAGGATCCATGACTACAGTTTATTATTTTCACTCATAGGAGAACCATCAATTACTACTTACTTTTATTTTTATAAATTTTCTTTTACCTGTTTAACAAATTTCTAAACCCATAACTAAGCAGCAAATTGCAGAGGAGGAGGGGAGAGAGCAGATATGATACCTGCTGGATGAACATCAACTCAATATGTCTGCAAGGTCAATGAGACAATAGTAAGATATGCCAGTTAAGAAAATGCAGTTCAGTTCATCATGAAAAGTATAGCATGAAAATGAAGGGAATTCAAGAGATAAAAGGACATATGTATGTGTATGTGTGTGTGTATATGAAATATTTAAAACAGTTTTTTATTGGGGGGGAAGGAGTAAAGAACTTGAAACTAAGTGGTGTAGTGTCCATCATTTGGAGAATAGTTGAACATATCATGGTATGTGAATGTAAAAGAATACTATCATAATATAAGAAATAATGAAAAGTATGGTTTCCAAGAAAACTGGGAAAATTTGTTTTAGCTAAAATAGAATATAGTAAGCAGAAATTAAGAGATACAATAACAACAATGTTGTAAAAACAACTTTGAAAGACAAACTGATCACTGCAAGGTCCAACCATAATACTTAAAAGACTGATGATGATCTGTGCCATCCATATAAATACAGAATAAGACTATAACATTACTACTACTACTAATAATAGATAACATTTATATAGCACCTATTGTATAATAGGCATTCTGCTTTTTATAAATAATATCTCATTTGATCCTCACAGCATCCCTGTGAGGTAGGTACTATAATTATCCCTATCTTCCAATAGAGGAATCGGAGGCAGAGTAGATGATTTGTCCAAAAATCACTCAGCTAGGAAGTATATCTGAGGCCACATCTGAACTTAGGTCTTTCTAACTCCTGACTATTAAGCACTATACCTACATTCTATGAATTTTGAACAAAGACAATAAGATAATTTTTTTGTTTTGCTTGACCATATATTGTCACAAAGATTTTTTTTTCAAATTGGGGTTGGAGTGAGAGAAAATAAATGCTTGTTTATTTAAAAAATGAAAACAAAAACAGGGAAATAATAATCGCACCACACAATGAGATCAAGCCATATATAAAGTATTATGCACAGCACCACTTGAACTATATTGACAAAAGTACTTGTATGTACAAAAAAAATCTTACATTAGCTCATTTTGCAATATCAAAAAATAAGAAACTAAGGTAGTGTCCTGAATGGCTAAATAAATTATGGTACATTATTTCACAAAATATTATTGTGCCTTAAGAAATGACAAAATGAACATCTTTGAAGAAAAGTGGGAATACATCTATGAACTGATAATGAGCGTACCTTGTAAAACTAGAACAACTTATGTAATGAAAACAAAGTTATAGAGAAAAATACCTTTGAAATACTTGAGAACTTTTACCAACTCAATGATAAACCACAAGTCTAAAAGACTTTAGATAATACATGCCATCTACCTCTTGCCAGAGATAGGATGGACTTTTAGAATGAGATGTGCATTTTTGGACACAGCCAATATGAGAATTTGTTTTGCATAACTATGTATATTTATTGTAAAGGTTTTATTTTTATCTTTTTAAATTGTTCAATAAAGGGCGGAAGTCTGTGGGAAGGTAAGATAATAAATGCTTTAAAAAATAAGATACTGGTAAATTGGATTGTCAAAGAGATGGCAACCAATTTGGTTAAGGGTTTCATGATCATACCTTTAGTTAAAGGAATTACAAATTTTTATCCCTTCCTCCTTCCCCTCCTCCCTTCCTGAGACAGTAAGCAAGCAGATATGGTATATAGGTGTAATTATTTAAAACATTTCATATTAGTAATTTTCTATAAGAAGACAAATAAAAGGAAAAAAATGAAAGAAAATGAAAAACAGCATGCTTCAATCTGTATTCAATCAATATCAGTTCTTTCCTTGGAGGCAGATAACCTGTTTCATTAGTCCTTTGTTACTGTCTTAGAGAATTGCATTTCAGAGAATAGCTAAGTCCTTCATAGACAGATCTTCACTGAACAATATTACTATTACTGTGTACAATGTTCTCCTGGTTCTGTTCTCTTCAATATACATCAGTTCATGTAAGTCTTTCCAGGTTTTTCTACAATCATCCTGCTTGTCATTTCTTACAGCACAATAATATTCTATTACAATAATATACCCATAGCTTGTGTAGTCATTCCTCAATTGAGGGGCATACCCCTTTGATTTTCATTTTTTAGCCACCACAAAAAAAAAACCTACTATAAATAGTTTTGTATGAAGGGGTCCTTTCCCCTTTTTCTGGACCTCTTTGGGAAACAGACCTAGCAGTGGTATTGCTAGATCAAAGGATATGTACACTGTGACAGCATTTTGGGCATAGAGGAACTAGGAATTTATAAAATGAGGTGGAATAGCTATGCTATAAAGGCTCTTCTAGATCTAAATCTGTGATACTATGTTTAGGCCTGAAAAAGACTGGGAGGCGGGGCAGGGAGTGGGATAAAGACACACAGTCTTTAAGAGCTATCTTGGGAAAGCAGGATTAGGCTTTCTGCAAGGCTCCCAGAGAACAGTACTAAGAGTAATGGGTTTAACTTGAAGAAAAGCAGGTTTGAGCTTGATGTGAAGAAAAACTTCCTGATAAAGTAGTAGGGGCTGACTTGGAAGGTAGTGTAGTTCCTTTCTCTTGAAGTCTTTAAGCAAAAACAGGATGTCCACTTGTTGGGTGTATTGTAGAGGAAATTCCTGAATTACATGGCTTCTAAGATTTGGTGATTCTGTGCTAAGAGGGAGAAATGACTACTGAAGGAAAGTGAGGAGGATTGAGGAAAATTCTAAAGAGAGCCAAAAGTCATTATGTCAATTTGGGCCACTCACTGTATGGGTTAACAGTCCTAGACTTTTCAATAAACCTATTTGAACTTAGTTATAGTATAGTGCTATATACCATAATATAGTGTTCATAATAACCATCATGAGCTATCAAGAAAATATTAAGACAGCAGGGAAGTATATAATACTCCAGAAACATCTTACTAATGTTAATGGATAATCTTCAGTTATTTGGAAAACTCACCTATCTACCACTTCAATCTCTCCCTCCATTGTGCTGAATGAATAAGCCACTAATTTCAGCCCCAAATTGCATAACCAGTTTGATAATCCACCTTTCTTCACCATAATCTGGCCAGATTGACATTTAGCTGCCAAAAGAAATCCCAATTGCCCTCAAAAGGGCAAAGACTGACATCAAAATGTCATCAAGCATTCTCAAAATAATGACTGCCCTGCCTCTGAAGATAAGTTGAAATCAGCTATGTTTGACAATAGTTATTACTGTATTGTCTTCCTCTATTAACATTAATGTTATAATGTTCCCTTTCCCCATTACAAAAAGTGTGAACCTTTTACTTCCCAAAAGTCTTTAGGGTCTTTATCAGTAGCAAAGCGAAGACACAAAGTCAATGAGCCAGTAGTAAAGCCATTGTTTGATTAGAAGGGAACCTTGGATAACAACATGGTCCAAATACCTTATTACAGAAAAATAAAATTCAGCCTTAGAAGTGATATGACTCACTTCATATTATGTAGTTGGCTAGTAGGTGAAATGAATTCTGAGGTGGGGCAATAAGTTAAGAGTCATGGAATGTACAAATTCATCCTTATGAAGCAGTCATCACTTTCTGATTGTTAAGGCTTTATCCTGTTCACTGCCAAACTCTCTCAAAGTGCTAAATGCAGAAGTACTTTTTCACTCCAAAACAAAACAATAAGCCACCCCAACATGGGAACTTCAAAGCAAAAGGTAGGCTAGATATGTATCTTCAGCAGGCCTCAGGTCCTCAACCTACCCACCAGCACAGGGTAATGACATACTTACACACTACTGTCCGTCATAGACATGGAGTCATCAGTCAGCGCATCACTGGAAATTTCACTGTCATTGGCACTAGCTGCCGGAGCAAAGACATGGCCAGAGCTTACGTGATATGGATTAATTGGATCATTCCTCTTGAAGGATCTAAAAAGAAAAAATCCAATGGGAATCCAGTCAGTAATCTACCCCAGGAACCACAGATAAATTGGTGACCAAGGATATAGCAGGAGTTGGGTAGTTATCTACCCAGTTCTAACCCTCTATAACCACTCCAGTCCCTAGGCAAGATGCCTGTATTCTCATGCCTATTAAGTAGTTCATCTTGGCAAAAATAAAATACCACAAAAGTCCCTGACATCCCCCCCTGTAGCAGCTGAATTGCTCCCAAAGTGTTTTGGTAGAACAGGCCAGCTAGTTCCCTTTGCTCTTCTCTCCTACTGATCTGAACAGTTGGCCTATGTAAGGCTGATCAACAAATAAGTTTCCCAGAAACATTAGCAAGAAAACTTTAAAATTTAGAGTTTTTACACTAGTGAATGGAGGCGAATGATCTGAGAGGGAGACTAAAGGAAAAAGTTAACCATCACTGAATCATCCTTATGAATTTGGCAGAAACTGACTTCTCCCACAACTACTATGACATAAGGTAGGGTTTCAGTCCTGAGGGGTCAGTGCCCCAAATAGTTCAAGCAGTCTATATTACAGGTTCTAACCTGACCCCTTGTTGGGGAGTAAAGTCTAGCAAACTTGAGAGTTTCATTTTAACAATGAGAATTGATATGAGTTAGTTAGGAAGACAATCCCTGAAAAATTATGAGTGTGTTTTGAATTCTCTTCCACCCTCTTTATACAATATACATACACACACACACTTTTATACACACTAACCACCATCCTTCTGCCAAGAATGGTTAGGGCCAGCTGGATTAAAGTGAGCAGCACAGCTGTTTAAATGGAAAGAAGTCCTTGGCCCTTCCTGAATCTCTAGGCCTTTTGTTTCACTGGCCATTGGCTGGCTCCCCACTTTCAACCTCTTGAGCTCAATCTTTACAAAGTTCCCTCACATAACAAGTGTCTGCTCCTCCCCTGCTGAGCTGCATTCCTCTGGTGTGACCAGTAAGGGGCTTAAGGAGGTAGAGATGGACCTCTTTCAGCAGGACAGTGCTAATACTGACAGCATGACTAAAGTTAGCTCCCCCATTAAAGCCTGACCTTTGGAGGGGAAGGGGGAGGGAGAAGAGAGAGGCTGCTTACAAAGAATAAAGGAGATATTTAGGCTCAGCTAGACCTATCGTGCTTTCCTGAAAGAACAAAGGATATAAATATAGACAGAAATGAAAAAATGAAAGACTAATGACAAACCCAAGAAAGATCTCAAATCAGTCTGCAAGCATCCCAAAGGAATATGATCCTGGGATGAAAATCAGGATTACTGCTTAGTAAAAAATATACCAGCTCAGACATCAATAACTACAGTCTATATCAGAAGTTCCTAACATGAAATCCATTAATTTTTTAAAAAATATTTTCATAATAAAATTAATATGGTTGGTTTCCTTTGTAATCCTACATATTTTTATTTTATGCATTTAAAAAAGATCATTCCAAGGAGTTCAAAAGTGTCAAAGGAGTATATAAAATAAAATTATTAAGGATACCTGTTAGTTTCTGGCTAGAAAACAGAGCAATTGAGAGATATAATCAAGGGAATCAAATATAATTTGAATATCTCTGTGCACTATGCTACTATGTAGGGGGCTACAGAGCACACAAAAATGATGAAGACATGACAGTAAAGTCATTCTTTCCTTCAAGAACCTTTTAATATAAGAGAGAAGTCCCCATACACATACATAAATATGTAGAGGGAGGGAAGAAAGAGGATTGGGTTAATTGTTAGATCAAACAACTAGAATATGTAAGAGTAGTATTTTGGACTTGTGCCTCTCCTGATTTCAGGTGCTGGACCCTCTTCCGATACACCATTGCCTCACAAATATCAAAGGACATAGAGAATGGGAAAGGAGGGTCAGTAGAAAACAGTGGAAATTATTACAGGCTTAGAAAAAAAAATCCAGTAAGCAAGACTGAAGAAATTATAATGATTCAGCCTGGAGAAAAAAAGAAGAGGGAAGATCTGAAAAACCCTCAAACATTTGAGGAGCCCTCAAACAGGACTAAAGATAGGGGATGCCAGAAGGAGCAGTTGATAGAGCACCGGATACTGGAGTCAAGAGGACCTTAAATCCACACTAATTGTGTAATCTTGAGAAAGTTCAATTGAGAAGGAGAAAGAGGAGGAAAAAGAGGAAGAGGAGGAGGAAGAAGAGGAGGAAAAGGGAAGAAGAGGAAAAAGGAAGAGGAGGAGGAAGAGAAAAGTAATGAACTATCATTCATTACTATCTTCAAAGAAGGCAGAACAACAGAGAAGTGTAAATAGACAAGGATAGGGAAAAGAGCAACAATAGGATAGAATTCTACAAAAAAAGCTAGGGTAGATAAATAGACTAGCTGTGAGGGGGTGGAGTGGAGAGAGAGAGAAGAATGAGGAAAAACTTATCTTCCTTGTAATTCTTTTAAAACAGGCTAAATTCTCCAGGGTGGTTTCAGTCTTACCAGAAAGGAGGAGATGGGTTAAATGTTTACAAACTCATCCTGACTAGATTTGTGGAATATTTTTTAATTCTTCAAATCAAAATCAAACTTACATTAAAATAAACATCATAAAGATGTTGGACTTGGATTCCAAAAGATCTGGATTCAATTCTGCCCCAAAATGTTTATTAGCTATTATATACACTGAGCAGGTCTTAAACTACTTTAGCTTCAGTCTCCTCAACTGAAACATGACTACAAAAATGACCTTACCATTTACTTTCACATGGTTGTCTCCAATGAGATAATATATGATATGTGCTTACCAAACCTTAAAAACACTATATGTCTATTGTTAAAAATCTCAGCAGTGATAAACTAAGAGGCTTCTTCACTTCTCTAACCTCAGTTTCCACAGGTGTCTCACAGAATCACAGAAAAAATTTTCATTTTTAATCACTTTGTGATGAAAATATCATGAATTTCTATTCTGTATATGGTACTACCATCTTGAGGGATCTTGGGAATACTACTATAAATATTAAAGTCAGCTACTTATTTTGAAAGCCCACAGGACCTTGTTCTAGATGAACAATTGAGACCTAGAGAGCCAAATCTGCCATTATTGACCCTTAAGTACTTTCTTATTTATATCCCCTATGCTTCTGTTATCATTTTCATGTTAATAGATCAGCAACTAGTCATTTTTGATTGATTAAATGTAGTTTCTACCATTTGGTTGGAAGGTAACCAATCTTCCCCAAGAAACTCCCCCCCCTTCCCATACAAGACCATTTGACTAAATCACATTCACTCATCCATGTTTGAAACCACTCAAAGTTTTGCACTGAGAACTGACACATGGACTTCTTAAAATAAACCCCCTTCTCCTTTCACTTCCAAAGTACTAGACTACTGTTTGAATAGGAATTAAAAATGGAAGTATATTGCTCCTAACTCAGTTAACTGGAATAAAAAAGTATTGGAATTTTTCTATAATCATAACAAGATGGTTGGGGGGGGGGTAAAGAGAAAAGTGAGCTCAGTTTTTAAGAACACAGAACTTTACAAAAATCTCCACATACTTTAAGAAAACTGATTAGGGCTGTTTTCTTGTAATTACTTTAAGAAGGGGAAAAAAAAAACAAAAAAAAACTTGACCATGCAACAATAATTGTACCCAGATGGCTTGATTGTTTCTCTCCAATGCTGTTTTGCATCAAGCTGCCTGCAAAGATTTTAAATTCCTATGGAAAATGGTAGCCCATGATGCAAATTTCATATTGCACACTCAATTCAATCTCCAAATTTAATATGCAAAGTGGTTTCAGTTGTCAGGTGGTAGTTGCTTTGGAGATTCAAGAAGGTCTGATTGTTTTTTCAGACCATTCTTATCTCTTATCTTGACAAGATGACACACAGCATGTTGCTTTCCATACACTGGACATGGCAAAGGTTCCCTTACAAAGGCAGTACAATAGAGTTGGCCTTTCTGGATCCCTTATCACAACCAATGCAATTTAAAGTATTTGTATTTGTTTATAAGTTTTTCCCTGTCAGTTTAGGGTTCTAAAGTAGTCACTCTGACAATTGAACAAGACTACTGCATAAAAGCAGGCACACTCCCACTTTTCCAGAGGCCACGATAACTTGCATTCAAGATATTCTTGGATTCTCACATCAGGGGATAATTAGAGTTATTGAGAAATACACAAACAAGTATATTTTAGAGGCTACCAGGTCTTCAGAGGACCTCTTTTCTAACTTAATCATGGAATGCTGGTTATAGCATAGCTTTACTGTGGCATCTAGGATAATTGAAGCCAAACTTGGTTCCAATAGCTTCACACAAATCGGGCCTCATCAAGTGAGTTCTTTCAAAGGACAGGAAGCACTTTGAGCCAGTAGAGGGCCATCTGCTTGGCCCAACTTATTTCAAAGGAAGGCCAAGCTCACTGATGTTAGAACAGAGAAATTAATGGGAGGCAGATGAGTCTACCTTGGAGAGGAACACACAAACACTGCCAAAGCAGCACTCTAAAGAAAGAATACAATGGAGTGCTCTTTTGGAGAGATAAAAATCTGTACCCCAAACTAAACTCTCTCAGGATGCTCTTTCCCAAAATAAATGCATTACTCTAACCCCCTAATTTCATATAAGTTCCATTAGCACATATGGTAATACAGCAGGCCATTTGTTTTATTTTGTTTTGAAGAACAGTCCTACCAAAAGTCATTCTAACTTAGAGCACTTACTATGTATATACTCAGGAAGACAAAGTGGAGGATCACTTTTGCTATCTAACCATTATTAAAGTGAATAGAAATAGAAAGCTTATAAATAATTTGCAATGTTCCAGGTTCAATTCCCATCTCAGACATTTACTAGATCTAGGTTCTCAAGCTCAGTTTCTCATTTATCAACAAGTGTTTCTTCTCTTGTTAAAAATAAATAAATATTTCCTATAGGACTTAACCTTACAGGGTTGTGAGGCTCAAAATAAATAATTTAGGTAAAAAAAGTTTTTTATAATCTTAAAACCCATCATAAATGCCAATTTTCATTCTTCTAATTATGACAGTGCATAGAGAAACAGTTAAAAATAGTATACAATCAAGATTATCTAAAAAGTCTGATTATATTGTTTATGAACATTTGATTAGGCCTTGGAACAATTTTTGTATTTTATAAACATGGGGATAGGGTTGAGAGAAAATCCTCCAGAACTCTACTATGGATCAAAGATTTACCTAAGTCAAAAGAAAAGGAAATTCTACATGTGTTTGTCACCTAACATCTCAGGCATAAGAAAACATGTCAAGATAATTTAATGTTGCAGACCAGTAGCTCGGTGTAGGGGATAGGTTGGCCTGGGAGTCCTACCTGACACATATTGGGGTCGTCACTTAACCTCAATATGCCCCAAGAACCTCACACTTAAACTATGCATTGATGAAACTCATCTGTAATGAGAAAAAAGCTTATGTTGGTCCCCATCAAACAACAAAACAAAAATTCTCAGACAAGACAGAACAGTTCAAATATGGATCATCAGAAAACCAAAGTCTTAAAAGTGATAGTACAGGACTACCTAATTAAACATGGGATCACAGAATGACAAATTTTAACCAGCATATGGGCAGTATCCCAGAGGCAATCAGCTGGACAATGACACTCATCCAGAAAAACATTCTTCAAGATCCTGAAGCAAGAATCCCTTATTTTCTATTTTTGATATACACCACCCTCCCCCAACTCTTCCTAGGTAATACACTCAAGGGATACACTCAAGATAACTGTCTGGTGTTTGTAGGATTACCAACCAAGACATTGCTCCATTCTCTATTCTCTTCATCATTCATCCATCATTTAGTTTACCTATTTATTAGCTCTCAAAGGCCCAAGTACCTCCCATTAAAAGTACAATAGATAAAATTATATACCTAAAAAGGAAACAGTAGCCAACATTTCAGGCCCAGCAGGTTAAAAAGTCCACAATCCTCTTTACTACCTGAGTATTAAAGAAATTAATTTATCTTTTCCCCTTTTTGGTCTGGAAACAATAGTTTAAAATTTCAAGGTTAACTTTCATGAAGCCACTTGGAAGATTGAAAAGAAAGAAATAAAAACAAAGAGGGAATTATTATTTGAACAGGTAGAATGGAAGATGTTCCAAAGAAAGTATCTTAAAGGACTTGGCTAGATAACTATTTATCTTAAGAATCAACAAAGTACTTCAAAAGCACTCACACTTTGGGTTAAGGTCTTCATGAACTAAAGCATAATTTTCAAATTCACATGTACTTAAAAAAACACAAGAGCTAATACACATCAGAATACAAAAGCAAAGACCCTTGGGAAACACAAAGGTTCTCTATATTAAGAATTTTATTTTGAGGCAGTATCTAATTCAATATAAGTAAGCCACAATCTCAGTTATCTAATAATATTAAACCAATTTGTTAGCTCTAAACCTAACATGAAAGTCCAAATTATACATCTTAACCAAAGTAATCTAAGTGTACATGTTATTTCCTGCACTGCCACCAGCTGCTTCCCTTTTGGAATAATTAAACTCCATACAGATGGACAGTGGAATGACCTCTTCCACAAATAGTGGCTTAGTGGATTTGGTTATTCAAAGACCTTTTAAAAATGCCTTACTCTCACTCAACTCTTTCCAAAATTCCAGCACAATGCAAGAGCTAACTCACTTTTATGACTACTCCTCAAGAGTTTTTTGAGGCAATAGGTTTCATGCTTCTAACTTCATCACCCTCTTTTAATCAAAGAAGAACTAGATCAGAGGGCTAATAGCTAACAGGATGCTGAATCAACAAATCCTCATGACAGTCAGTGTTTTCTCATTATGGCATTAGGGGCTCTTTCCGAGTCCTTTCTGCAGATGTTGGTGACAAGCTGTGCAAGACCCAGAGTATGTCTCGTACTTCATAAAGGGTTTTCAATCTACCTCTTTTAAAAACAAAATGTTCACAGAGCCATTCTTCCGCAAAAGTTCTTACCTGTATCCATTTTCAACAGCTTCTGCGGACCTCACATTGGCTGTAGCCCTTAGAGTTTTGCTGGACAGGCCAACCACTGTAGGCAAAACCTTTCCTTTAAAGTCCTCACAGCTCCACTCCTCTTCTTCATTTAAGGTGGGGAGATACCCACAGACTACCTTTAAACTCCCAAGCCCACTGTTGTTAATATAAGCTGGGTTTTCTCCTCCACTCCTTACATATTCGAGGTATATATCAGAAGTCAAAAACATCTGGTAGGCATTTTCCTCCATAACAGTCTGAATCTCAGTCTGAGCTTGATCAAACATGGTAGAATCTATCTGCTGTTTCTTAATGCTATCTCTTATGTAGGTCTTGGTAGCTGGTTTCAGCTGCTTGGAAACAATACAGTTATTTTCGATGTACCTTTTGTAAATTGCTTTGGCTACTCTTAATGTTTTGGTATCCTTAAGGTTCATCTGCCTGAATCCATTGCAGGCAAACCAAAAGTCTAAGGTATCCACGCACTCCTCCCTCTCCAGGAAAGTCCGAAAAAGATAAGCCCCATCCTGATCACCCAACAAGGAATGTAAAGACTTGGTCCACCTGGCCAGAGGGGAGTCTGGAGATGCCCTGCCTTCCGGCTCCCCCAAGCCATCTTCATTCCTCCTAGTGTTGGAAGAAATAGGCATAGTTTTGATGACTGGGCTCTTGCCCTGGCTGAGGTGGACAGACTGCTGGCATGGTGGTGTCTCTCCTTCTTCTCCTGGCACTGGGGGTCGAGGAGCATCCTCTCTGAAGCTACTGCTGGGGTCTGAGATATGAGTCACCAACACAGCACTACTCATGGTGGAGTGTTTCTTAGAATTTCTTCTCTTCTTCCAGTTCCCTGAAGCAATCAGCGTGGTCTCTCTTTCTCACTCAAGTCAGCAAAGGCTCCTCTGAACCTTCTCTCTGCAAGAGGAAAAGGGGGAGGGAGGGAAGGATGGTGGAAGAGAGAAAGAGTATTGATCTAATCAAAACCAGATCCACCCAACATCAAAGCGACAAAGTAAACAGGCTTTTCAACTCCTCACATTCAAATCAGGCAACCCAGCTATCTCCAATGTGCTGATCAAAAGTATCAGATTCACCATTTCAAAAAAGAAACCTGAACTCTCTGCACACTTTTCCAGTTAGGAGATTTAAAAAGAAAGAAAAGAAAAGAAAGGAAAAAAAAGGGCTAAAAAACCTTCTAAACCCACTGCATCCAGTGAATCCCATATACCAAAGAACCGGTCTCCAAAGAAGCCTTCACCAATACTTGCTTCTTTCCTTCTTCCTTCTCTTTCTCCCTTCCCAATACTGATAACATCGGAGGGACCCAAAGTTGAAGTCGCAGGTCGCTGGCAGGTGAAACCAATTTCGCTCAATTACCCAACTTGGCTTTGGCTACATAGAACTCGAAACGTGCTCTTCCTGCGGCATATGGTTCCCATTCCTTACCACCACACCCCCTTTCCTTTCCTCTCCACTCTTCTCTCTTCTCTCACTCCTTAAAAATTCAGATTATGATACCCAGAAAGGAGAACTCCCAGTCCAGTGCCGAAGCTGTTGTGCACGGAACACACATTGTGGATGCTGCCTTCGAACCGTATTCCCCGTCCTCCCCCCCCCCAAAAAAAAAAATCTCCAAAGATGCAATTTTCTAGCTACTTCCAGACCAAGATTTTAAAACGTCCACTGCCTCCCTTTTCCTTCATCCCCAACCCCCACACCGCCCAGGTCCTCGGAAACCTGAAAGATACTTTAAGCCCTTAAGGGATAAACTGTTACCTGCAGCTCCCTCCGCTCCCGCCCACTCCCCCCCCCCCACTCCCAGCCCAGCACACATCAGAGAGCTGACTAATTCTCCCACCTCCCTACTCCCAAACTTTTTCTGGGGCCAAGGTGGTTTAGTTTCCTTCCTACTTTCTCACCCCAAACACACACCTTTTCCCTTCAGAAAAGAATGAAGAATTTAGAAGCAAAGTAGGGGTGGCGAGAGTGGTGGAGACATTATCAATAATCTTGCAGGAAGAATCAAAGCTCCACATCAGGCCAGTTGGGTTCCCCCGCCAAAAGAAAAAAAAAAAAAAATCCTCCAACAGACCAACCCAGTACACAAGGGGGAGGACTCTCAGGCGCGGGGGTTGGAGCCCAACTTGGGTGGGGGAGATTGGAGGAGAGGATGGAGTCTGAGATGTTGGGAGCCCCACAACCTCAACCATTTGGAAGGGCAGGTTTTTCGGTGCCAGGAACTAAAATGCTCCGGGGGAGGAGGGAGATCTGAGGGAGGTCCTGTACCTAAAAACCTCACGGCGTCAGCAGTACACTGGGGAGGTTTGTGGTCTTAAGAACCAAAGCTTGGGGTGAGGAAAAAGGGGGGCGTCCCGGGATGTAGGAGTCTCGAAACCTAAGCCATCTAACGTGGAGATCGGCGGTCCCGGGAACTACCGGAGGATAGGAGGGAGAGAAGAAAGAGGTGAAAGAAGCCGGGGCGGAGGAGTGCAGCTAGCAGAAGTGCAGTGGGAAAGAAAATGAGGTTAAATCCAAGTGTTGGCTAACATCTACCTGAAAGGCGAAGGCATAGCGAAGCCGAGTTCTCATCTCCTTCAAGAGGGTTTCCCCAGGTAGTCTTCCAACTCTTTCCCCAGACCCAAAAGGGGGGGGGGGGGAACCAGACCCCTTCTCCTCGGAACCAAAGACAAGACGAGAAGGAAGAGGAAAAAAAGCAGCAGCAGTCTTCACAATCCACCCGGCGCCAGGGTACCGGGGCCGCGAAGAGAAGAAGAATCTTCAAAAGGACCAATCCTTAAACACCACCCCACACACATTAAATGAAAGAAGAAAAAAAATAAAAATAAAACTCCAGAAATGGCGACGGGACTGCTAGTCTTTTTTCCCCCCTCTCGGCAAAAACAAAACAAAACAAAACAAAAAGCTAGAGATCTAAGGCGGAAAAGGAGAGTGAGGGGGAAATAAAAAAACCCTCACTAAACTCCTAAGCCACTAGCTTCCTTCGCGTCCTAAGCAACAACTGACCCCCTAACTAAGCTCTCTGGGCCCCTTAGGACTTCACAGGGAGTAGCTGGAGGAGGGGGAGGAAGGAGGAGGGGAAAAGAGTCGGGGTAAGAGAGGGGTGGAGGGGTATGAAGAGAACTGCCATCCTTTCATCTCACCTACCAAACACACATGCAGACGCGGGCGGGGGGGGGGAGTGTGGAGCGCGCACACATAAATAATAATGATAATAATCAGACCACAAAAAGCTCTCTCCCTACCTCCCCCTCCCCCTGCTCGCGTGTGTGCGCGCGCACACACACACACACACACTTTCCCCACTTGGATAAGTATTTGCCATAGATCTTTCGGCTTTAGGATCATAGATTGAAGGGGGGGGGGGGGTCACAGGGATACGACTCCTAGTGAATCTACTCCCACCGCCCCTCAACCTTCCCCTCCCCTACGCAATCCTCGGCTCCCTTCCTCGCTTGCCTGGGAGCGAGCACCGAAATAGCTTTCCTGAAAAACTTCAAAGCCTCAGCCAAGAGCACATCAAAGGGTTCCAGAGAGGGGCCAGCGCCGGGATCACTGCATTCTTTGCAACTTACCGTGGATCCACACGTCTGCTTCTCTGAGAAACCTCGAAGGCTCCTAACACTGGGCCCCCTGGCCCGGACCTGGGTTCCGCACCCAACCACCCCAGTCCTACCCAGCTTTGCAAAGGCATCAGAGAACATGGGCAGCTTTTTTTTGGGGGGGGGGTAAGGAATAGGATGGGAATTAAACAGTAATGTATGAATTTTTTTAATCTAACTGAAAAGGGGGGGGGAGTTAAATGGGATCGTTTCACCACCCGTTTTTATGCAAAAGATCCGATGCCTTTTCCACTACCATCCAAGCTTTCGTTCCCTCCCCCTTAAACCCCCCTCCCTCCCCTTCTTTCAACACAGGTCTTGTTTCCAGCAGTCATTCCATGCACCAAATGTCCTCCGGGCTATTCCAACAAAAACTGAGCTGTGGGTTTAACTGTGCACATCAAAGGCAGGAGCCGAGAAGCACGGTCCTGAAAGGGAGATAAGCGCCTTTCTGCAACAACCCTGTTTCCTTCAACTAACCCATAGTACTGGAACATAACCCCACATATATACATACATACATATGTACGTATTCCTTATGTACGTACATACATACACCTTTCCGTCTACTCCCACCATACACTTCTGCCCTCCCTTCTTCTAAACCCCTCCGGATCTGAAAATTGCCCCAATCCTTTGCTCCCCTCCTGCCGCAGCCCCCTTATTGCAGTCAATGACAAGAATTCCAGGCAGAGAACGGAGGGGGTGTGTGTTATAATTTTGGGTTACCCACACACACACACATTGAAACATTTCTTTGATGAGGATTTTCCACCTCACATTACATATGCATTACTTTACATATTAATATATTCAAACATGGCTTTCTTGCAAGAGTTTGCAAACTCAATACAGATATTTACAACCATTTTATAGATTATTATTTTTTTTAATCCCCGGAGTTGTTACTAAGTTACCAGGACCTTATCAAAGAGAAGCAATCTCGAGCCAACTCCCCCAGGCTTTGGAGCGTCAGAAGTAAGTGATCCCGCCGCCCCAATCATATTAGCCCAGCAATCCCCATAGTGCCCGAGGAGCCTTAAAGGGACAGGCCCCCCCCACCTCCAACATCCCCCCACAGAGTCCACCACCCCAGGTCTCAGTCGCTGCAAGTTCCACTCCCCTAGTTAACCCTTCCCGTGCTGACCTCTCTCCTTTCATAACTTGAGTTTTTGACTTCTTTAAATCCGTGCTTCTTTTCTCTGTTCCTCCCGCCCTCCGCCCCACCCCCAACCATTGCATTCTGAAATTTCCCCCCTGTTGCACCCCCACACATACACCCCCCCCCAACTCTGGAATGCAAGTTTATGTCTAGCATTCTGGCTGTATCCAGAACTGCAAGTCCTGCAGTCGATTTTTCTCCCCCTGTCATCAAACACTTGTCCCCGCCCCACCTCTCTCCTCTCTCCCCCCTCCCCCCCCGCCTCCTCCCTCTCTTCTTCCTTTGAATTAAAGTGTCCCTGGGGAGCTTTAGCTTGCTTACTGGAGAAGGTGGTTTCATACCTATGAGTTGCACTGGTAAGATTTCAGCCAGCACAAGTCTAAGCACACACATGCGTGGATATGTGCATGTATGTGAGTTTGGGTTTTATGTGCCCAAGTACTTGCAGCTGGATAATGTAATTGAGCCGGCTCTAAGGTTGATGAAGAGGAAGATGTCTCTGTAGATACTTAGGTACTAGAGCAGAGGGAAGCAATCCTGACACCTAATTAGAAGGCATTTCCCGATCCAATTAAGATGAAAATCCGCAACGTCGCCTCTTCTTCTTGTCCCAAGCCCTTTTCTTTACATACACTTCTATGCCTCTAGCCACCAAACTGTTCCTAAGGTGTTCACATCCTCCCATGTGTTAAATATTAAAGACATGGAATATTTTTTCTCTAGACACAAGGTTTTAATGTTTTGAAAACTCAGTCCTCCCCTTCTCTCTTCCCCCCCCCCCCCCGCTCCTTTCAAGTTTTCCCTCTATCCTGGAACTCAAAAGACCTATGGCCATAACCTCTTGTCACTGGGAAGAAAATAGTCTACAGACCCGAAGTATTAAGGGAAAAAAAATAAGAGATGGGGGAGGTGCCTTTCCCCCCTTTTGGAGGAATGAAATCCTCTTTGTAACGTGATGACAATAAATTTTCTTTCTTGTTTAATTAAAGTACAGTGTGCACCAGAACTCCAGCTTGCTGTGTGGCAGCTTTTCCCAACATAATCAACGTGACTTTCAGTTCAACACTTTGAAACCGCCAATTCTTCAAGTCACTATTTTTCACCTTGCCTTTTTTGCTAAACTTAATTTATGAGAATTCCTTTAAAATGCGAAGGTGCCTACTACAACCTATTATTAGATCTTCAGAAGTACTATTTTCTCTCAGCTGGAAAAAAAAAGACTCTTGGTGACCTGACGAGAATAGAAAAGAAGTATAGATGTCTCATTACCCATTTAACTAAGTATAAGAAAAACAACAAGTTCTGACGCCCCCCAGCTGGCTAGCCTGTGCCCTTATCCTCTATAGAGCAGGGCTGCTCTTTTGTTATTTTAGTGAGCCAAACTAGGATGAGGTTAACCAGAAGCTGACTGGTCTTTAGGAGAAAAGGGATTGAGGGGCCCCAGAAGCACTGTTGTCAAAATAGAAACCACAAAGTCACCTCCACCCCCCCCCCCCCAAACACATACAATACGCTTGATCTCCTTGGTAAACTGGCCGACAGACTTCCCTCTACATAGTGCTACGGTGTTATCTATAAGCAATTCTCTCCACTCCAGCTCCTTCACCCCCTTTCCACACACACACACAATATAAGCTTCTTAAGGACTAGGACTATTATTAGTCTCTATATACAATGCTTAGCATACAATAGATATTAATACCTGTTAAAATGAATTTGATGTAGATTTTTGTGTGAAATCTATTTTCTGGGTCCTTCCAGGGCAAGAGAGAGGGAAGAGCTTGTGAATGATTTTTGCCTTGGAGATTCTCTAACGGAGAAAACATTTGTGGGCAAAAGAGAAACTGATAAACTCTGTAGGGTCAACTCAGAATTCAACACTAGCTTTTAAGGAATACAGGAGAATAATGTTAACCGTCTATCCCATCATAGTTTGTGAACAGGTTGTAAATACATACAAGGAACTACATGTTTGCATAGATTTCAGTTGCACCATTGATGGAGGTATGAATTAGTCCAACTATTCTGAAAAACACTTTGGAATTATATAGGGAGGAAAAAATGATCAAATTGTCACCTTTTGACCTAAACTTCTCACCACTAGGCATAATTCTCAAAGAGATCAAAGATGAAAATGTACCTTTTTTTGTGGTAGCAAAGAATTGTCAAAGAACTAGATTCTAATCCATTGAAGGATGAATAAACAAACTGGTATTCGAATGGAATTGAATATTATTATACCATAAGAAATGATGAGTATGAAGAATTCAGAGAAGCATGGGAAGACTTATATGAGCTAATATAAAATGAAGTAATCTGAACATAGAAAACAATTATAAACAATGACTGTAGTAAAGTGAAGAAAAGAACAATAACACCAAACTAAATGCAGTATAGTTATGACTAAGTTTGACCCAAGAGAAGAGATGGGAAAATGTACTTCCTATAAATGTGGAACGTTGCATATGTTGTCAATGACTGTCAATGTATCAATAGATTCTGCTCAGTTTATCAAAAAACAAAACAAGAACTTTGATACAGAAGAGAGGAGAAAGCGATATAATTGGAAATGAAAGTTTTGTTAAAATAAAGACATAGACCAAAGTTTAGGAAAGTTGGGGAAAAAAGACATTTATATTCACATATATTTAAGTAGTCATTTCTCAGTTCTTAAGGTGTTAACCTATTTCCAGTTCATATTTCTATAATGAGTGTTGGTACAAAAGGGTATATAAATGTCATTTATTTAGTTTCTCACAGAATAAAGAACTTCAACAGAGAAAAATCCAAATCCAAATCAAAACAGACCATGTTCAAAGAGAGGATTTCTAAAATGGAAAGTGGACACATTTCCTTCAAGGGTGCTTTCTCTTTCTTTATTTTCTCATAGCTTCTACAGGCTTTTTATACCCTCCCATCTCTCCTCTCAATCTACTCTGGAAAGTTGTTAGAGATTATAAACAGGGTTCCCTTTCACTCTCTGATGATTTTTATGTAACAGAACTGAGGAATGAATATCTAGAGTTCTCTCTTAGTAATAAGCCTACCTAATTTGATGATGTTTACTATTTATTACTTATTCTATAATCAAGCACCACAGACTGGTACCAGAGATACAAAACCTCCTAGCTTTATGAGATCAACTGACCACTTGTTGTCCATATTGCCACCAAAGTCCTCTCTACCTGTTACTCAGCCTCTTTCTTAAGAGAGTATGGTTTCCATTTTTCCCTGTTCTCCTTGGCAGCAGATATATCATGTGACCAATTGTAATCCTGTACTGTTGCCTGGAAACTGGAAAGCAAAGTGATGGATTACTGCACATGCTCACTGTTCTCTTTTTCTTTAAAAAAAAAAAGAAAAAGAGAAAAACAAAACAAAAAACAAAACAAAACAAAAAACACCCCACAGAGAATGAACAGTACTCTCCACCTAACAAGAGGCAAGCTCAATAAAACAAAGAGTAGTCCTTTTTTTTTCCCCCTTGGAACTATACATTGTCAAAACAAAAATCTAAGGGACTAGGAATCTTTTAGAAGGAATCCTGAGAGATCATTTGTCTCATTTCCCTCCCTTTAGGCAGGACCTCACCTTGACTGTTCCAGAGGAGAAGCCGAATTAGTAAGTTCTTTAGGGTTGGGAATTCCAATTAAAAAAAATTGTTTTTCTTGGTGTTATTTTAGATCAAGAGGATTTTTCTCTCTTTTTCAATGAAGTCTGAGAGATATGTTCCATTTGGTTTGGGGAAATGAATAATACCTCTTGATGAAGAGAGGAAAATTTCTATCCTTATTAGAAAAGAGTTTAGAAAACAGTTACCTTGAAGGAAGAAAAGCTGAAGGCTTGTTTAAATGTCATGAAGAAGAGAACCAGCCTATCACCCATCACAGAAAGGGAGACTAAGGGAATACAAGTCACTTCTATTCTTCACCATTCACACTCCACTACCAGAAATAATTTGGGCAAATCAGTCTAACTCTGGAGGGCCCAACAAAATAAAAAAACTGAAGATCACCTCCTTTAGCTCTATCCAATGTCAGCCCAAGGATCACAGGTTTCAAGATTTAGTGAAGAAAAGGATCTTGGCAATCATCTTGACCAACTCCCTCATTCTATAAATCTGTAGTACCTACCTCAGAGGAGGTTGCTAGGAAAAAATTGTATCTAAAACTTTTTGTAAACCTTAAAGGATTAAAGGTCAATTGTTGTTACTACAAGTGAGGAAACTGAGACCCAGAATAAAGAACTTGCTTGAGGTCACATCACTCATAAGAAACTAGAAACTATATTTTGTGCTTAGCCCAATGCTTCTTTTGCTTTGATGAGACAAAGCCTATTTCTTCCAGATTGGCTCAATCCTAGCACTTTCTGCACAGGAACTTTAACCTGCTCCATTTTTTTCCCACCTGAAAGAGTTAGATCCTCTTTAGACAACCTGTTGGCCCTCTTCTCCTAGGGACTCACCATAATAGTGCCAGACACTCAATCAGTTTTAGCCCTGCTAACGCTCAGAATTCCTTAACTCAAGCCAATCACTAACTTCAGCTTCCCCAACATCAGAGCCTATAAACAAGTGCTACCTGCCAGGCCTCCAATATTCTTCCCTTTTAGCCAGCTGTCTATCTAAAACCCTTCATTGCAGAAGCAGAGGATTTTGAATATAAATTGCTATATATCTTGCTAGATAGTCAATGGGTTGGTTAGTTTTGCTAAATTCCCTCTTTTCCTCTTTCTTTATCATAAGGGATGAAGAAGAGGAGAGATATATTTTCAAGTGAAGTGATGTCAAAACAAAAGATATCAATAAAAATTAGATAATTACATATACATTTTAAAGTAAATGCCTGTTAAGGGAATGTTACTAACTTGAAGTTGGGCTTAGTTTATAACAAAAATAAGTGCCTTAGTCATTTAGTCAACTGAAGCACTAGATCTTTACCCTCTCATTGTTCTATATTATCTGTTCAATACCCTTCATGTCATTTCTTTCCGTATGTTCCCCAATATGTTCAGTTCATTTTAAAGATTATTAGGTTAAACTGGTGCTTTGGAAGAAAGATGGTTAATGGAGCTTCTGTTTACATATTCCAGAATTCTTTTCTTATTTTTCCTTTATCTTCTTCCTCTCCTTTTTCCTTGGATTCTTGTATTTGTTTTTTTCTCTTTTCCTACATCTTGAATATGGTGGTTGGGGGAAGGACATTCAAAACTTTCCTGAAATTTTGAAACCCTGAGGAAAAATGGTAGTGTTGATGATAGGATGTGTCTGGGTTTTGAGAGAGGAACAAAACACAAATGTTGAATGCAACTGAAATATATGTAATATTAAATTTTCCCATGCCTTTTCCAGTAGTCTCTTTAGGGACAGAAAATTACATTTCATATAACTTGGTTTGCTCATAAAATGACTATGCTTGTTTTATTAAATTTAAAATGAACATTTATGAAAACATAATTACAAATATATTAACTAAATTTACTTTTTAAGGACTTTAAACCATTACAATTGAAAGTACAGGTTGCTGGAGTTCAAGGAATCCAGCATCTTTTAATTTTTGTCAGTTTATGAAAAATAGATGAAAACTTAAGAACAAAATCAACATAGCAAAAGAAAGTTATTAGTCTTTTGTATTTAATGTTCTCTATAGTATCAAATAGATCCAAAAATATCTCATCTTCAGGAAAGAAGCTGAAAAAAAGAAAAAAACAGGTACCTCCCAAACTCTAAGAAGATCTTTTGTCATTTAAAACTTAGTTCATTTTTCTAATGTGTTCATATTGTGTCATTCCCCAGCTCAAAATTCATCAACATAATATTGAATTTAGGAATTTAAATTCCTAAAGGTCCTAAAGACCTCAAAAATCAGCTTGTAACCCATCTTTCCAGTCTTATTTCCCATTCCTTCTCTTTGCACAACCTACTTTTCTGTATCTATGGTCCCTACAATTAGAACACCCTCCCTTCCTGTCTCTACCAGTTAAAATCTATCCTTCAAGGACCAGTTCCACTAAATGTTTTACCTTCACTAATACTCTCTCACCTGACTCCACTTTGTTCTTCTATTGTGAGACTTATCACATACTATCTTTCAGGTTGTATTTTATCTCCTCCACCACATTTTAAGCTCCTTGAGTACCGGGACCCTGTCATATATACTTTTGCATCCTCACTAACTAGCACATAGTAAGTATCAATAAATGTTTATTGAATGAATTTTCTGATTCTTCCAGTACTTTATTTCATCATCTAAATGGGTTTCAGAAATTTGAAGACTTTCTAGAATTGAAACAAGTTTTTCTCTTTGTCCACAGGCTAATTCATTTCTCACTTTGGTATACTGATAAATTCAGACAGATTTCTTTCATTTAAGACAGAAAATGAAGGAATCTAAAGCAATGAGAGGTCAGAGGGCATGTTGTATAAATGGGGGAATGTGCCTCAGCAGGATTCCAAACTGTCTTCCTGGTCTGTGCTCTACACCATCTGAAATAACCTTCTTCATACCAAGATCATAGATCTAGAGATGTAAAGGTCTTCAGAGGCCAGTTAATTCAACTCCTTTGTTTTTCAGATGGGAAAATCAATGTTGAACTGATACAGAGTCAAGTAAGCAGAACCAGAATGATTTATAACATCAATATTAAGTAACATTACAGCACATTATGAAAACAAACAAATTTAAAGATGTTTACTGATTGATATAAAACAAAATGACCAGGACCAGGAGAACAATATATGCAAATAACAAAAAAAGTTGTAAAGCAAACATCTTTGAAAGCTATAAAAAATTATGGTCAATACACTGACTATCATTCCAAAGGACTGGATGAAATTTTCTATTCACTTTCCTGACTAGTGATTTTACATACAAATATATACAAACACACACATAATATACACATATGTGTATGTTCATGTATATGTCAATAGGTATGTACAAATATATGTATGTATATGTGTGTATATACAGTCAATGAGAGAATTTGTTTTGGTTTGATTATGCATATTTGTTATAAGGGACTTGTTTTTATTATCTCTCTCTCTCTTCCTCCCTTTTTTTGTCTCCCTCTCCTCTCTCCTCTTCTTCTTCTCCCTCTCCCTCTTCTTTCTCCCCTCTCTTTCTTTCCCCAGTGGAGTAGTTTGTTATTTTTAAAAAACACTTTAAAAATAGAGAGGGGGAGGAGGTTCTACAGATGTGGAATGTTGCATGTACTTTCAGATGATCTCATTTGTTAGTTTTGCTTAATTGTTTTATTTTGTTACCAGAGAGCTCTGGAGAGGGGATAATCTGTAAATGTTTGTAATGTAAAAACAAAATTGTCAATAAAACTTTTTAAACAGAAAGAAAATCAAAGTCTAGGAAGATTAATTGGCTGGTACCAGGATCACAACAGAAGTAAATATCAGAAGAAGGATTTGAACCCATATCCATCTGACTCCAAAGCCCTCATTCTTTGGAATGTATTCTTTAGAATACCTCCCATTAAAAGACTCCTTTTGCATCCTGTGTTGTAATTTGATCAAATACACTTTAATTCCCTTCCACCCAGAATCACAGAATGTCCAAGGTGGAAGACAGCTTTTGTTACAAATCCCCCATTTTATAGTCTAGGAAATTGAGGTCCAGAAAAAGGAAATGAATTGCTGAAGTATTTTAATATGATTAAGAAGCCAAATCTCTTGCTTCACAGAACCCACATTCTTTCCTTGCCACCATTCTGCCCTTCAATCTTGGATCTAAGACATTGCAGTCTTCTAGATCAATGACAACAAGATTCTTTTTTCATAATAAAATGTTTTCTTGTGTGTTTAAAACTTAAAATACACAGAGCTCAAAAACAAGTTGAATTTATCTTGTCATTTGACAAAGAAGATCTGAGAAAAAAAGTCTGAAGAGCAGTGATGGAGTTGATTTTAAAATTAACAATGAATTCTCCCATTGAGCCCAGAAGGCATTTTTCTTAGGTATGGTTCATACAATCCATAAAGTGCAGAGGAGAGAAAATTTGCAATACATTTGCTATCACAGGATAAGCATGTGGTGTTATTCAGCTACTGGAAAGGCAAGAAAGGACAGATAAGAAAAGCAAGTGGGAGATGACAGTATGACTTCTTGAAGTAAAACATATTTGTCTGTAGAGACTCCCAGAAAATCACAACAGAAGTGGCTTTGTAATGGCCGAATTATTAAGCATATGAATTATTCCATAAGAAACAATGAAGGGAATCATTTCAGAGACACTAAGGAAGACTTGTATGAATGTAAATAGGAAAACCAGTCCTACAAAAATAACATTATAGAAACAAACATCTTTGAAAAACTTTGAGAATTCTGATGGATGCAGTGACCTGTCATGATTCCAGAGAACTGATGATGAAGAATGCTGTTTCCTCCTCTTGACAAAGAAGTGATGGATTTAATATGCAGAATAAAACACAATTTTGCACATGACAAATTTGGGGATTCATTTTGATTAGCTATTCATATTTGTTACAAGCATATTTTTTCCTAGCAAGAATGGGATCAGAAGGAGAGAAAATAACATATTTGTTTACTGGAAAAAAAACTTTTTTGGAAAAGAAAGCCAATTTGCAACTGGCATACATGAACATTAGTATATATGGGACTCTTGCCTGTCACACAATAAGCAGCATTTCTTCATGGTCAACTCCTGCTTCTTTCTCCTTGACACTCCCAGTCCAACTTCCCTTCTTGTGTGTTCCTCCAAAAAGTGGCTAAGGGATTCAAAACAAGATATGCAGCATAGGAATTTTGGTGAATCATGAACTATTGGAGAATAAGTAAGTGTTGATGTTTGTTTGGAGACTTTCCTAGATTGTTACTTCCTTTGAAACAGTCATCCCTGACATAGGAATAAAATGATATAATGGATAGAGTACTAGTTGGTATCAGAAAGGCCTGAATTCAAATTCTTTCTTTGATGCTTATTATATATGTGACTCTGGGCAAGTTATTTAACCTCGATATTTTTCCAGGAAATGTTCTAGGACAGGGATTCATAACTTTTTTTTAGTGGCATGGACCCCTTTGCATTTAGTGAAACCCATGGACCCCCATCTTAGAACAATGCTTCAAATTAATATAATGAAATGTATAGGATTACAAAGGAAACCAAAGGAAGAAGTGGATGAAAGAAAGAAAGGAGGAAGAGGAGGAGGAGAAAGAAGAGTGAAAGAGAAGAAGGAGTGGGGGAGGAGGAGGAGTGGGGGCAGGGGAGGAGAAGAAGAAGAAAGAAGAAGACTGCAAACTCTGCTAGAAAATTTCATGATTATTTAAAGTAATGAGTAAAATATCAACTTAAAAGTATTTTAATATATGAGGGTTCTTTTGGTAGATAAGTGGTATATTGGATAGAGTGCTGGACTTGACATTAGGAAGAACTTGATTCAGATCCATTCTAAGACACTTCCTAGTTGTGTGACCTTGGGCACTTAGCCTCTCTTTGCTAATGAAAATGAAAATAGCAAACTGCTCCAATATCTTTGCCAAGAAAACCTCAGGAACAGAGGTCCATGGAGTCATGAAGAGTAACAAATGACTGAATAACAAAAATGAAGAATCTTTAAATAATATGAATTTCATCATTATTATAGATGAATAAAATATATCTACAATTAACACTTCACACAACCAAGATTAAGTTATTCAGCAACTCTACCCACCTGGAAGACAACTAAAACCAAATGAGGAAATAAAAAAAGACCTCTGAGCAGATGGAGTAGACATAGTTAAGTTCATATGATTAGAAGATCATACATTTTCCTCATAGGAGAGATTTCTATTCCCTGCTCTTCCCATTCCCCTTTCAAACAGGCCCTTATTCAAAGACTTTTTATTTCTGCTTTGATTGCAATTCTAACAAAGTTGTTCAACTAGCTTCCAAATAGAAAGCAGACTATAAGATATAAATTAAAATGAGTGGAAAGATAGTAGATAACACACAAACTACTGATATAATAATTGCAAGAAGTAATGGGTGAGATGACTGTATAGAAATACCATAAAATGTTAAGACTAGAATGAAGGTTGCACATTAGTCTAGTATCATTTAATTGGGGAAAACTATTCTATATCTTCCTTAATAGCCCTTGAAGGGATATAGTATTGCAAATAGCATAATACAACAAATATGTTCATAATGAAGACTCTTAAGTCATCAATAAAAGTTTATACTTTTTTCATTCAGTAAACTTTGATATTTCAGTGGATATGTGATCTCACTCATGGTGATAATCTTTTTGTCATCTCATCTTGGTATAACTCCTAAGCATTTCCCCCCATAAGTAACCTACAGAGGGTCTCTCCAAAAGGCTAGAGCCTTTATTAAATCTCTTTACCTTGAGTAGATACCAGTGAGACAGACTGGCTTATTCATGGATTATTCTTTGCTCTACCTATATGATCAGTCTCCTTTTCTTTCTCCTTTTCATGTAAATGATGATCCTATTTATATGATATCTCAGGCATAGTTCTTTGATAGGAATACAATACAGTTTATTTCTCTATTGCCCTTTGAATGACCCATTAACTTTAATTCTTCAGAGATTATGGTGTTCTATGACTCAGTCATAGAGCATCACCATAAAATATTGATGTAAAAAAATCACACTTTATTGCAGGAAGAAATTTGGAGTCATAGAATTGTGCAATTTCTCAAACGCAATCTAACCCATTATCTCTTCTCTTCCTCTTTTCTTCTTTCTCCTCTTCAATTTTGGACCTAGGGAATGCATAAGGCATATATAAAGATGTATATACTGATAGAGCAGTTGTCCATCCAACTGTATATCAAAGTTTAGACAACAGGTGTTCTTTATCAACTTGGTTTCTCCTGTGTAGATATTTAGACTAAACTCTTCTGAGTGACAACACTAATCATTTAAGAGTTTCAGAAGACTGTTGCAATCAACACAATATAATTCACAAAGAAGAACATCTGGAGCACCTTACTATTTATAAGGAAATCCTCTTTACTTTGGACTTTGTGCACCTAGATAGTGGCATTTATATTTGTTAAGCATATAGTTGTATAGTTTATAGCTTTCTTGATATTAATAATAAGTTTGTTGTTGAACAAACTTATCTCTGGTGCTATAAAACACAACTAGGTGGTTCAATAGTGCTGGACCTAGAATTAGACTGAATTCAAATCCAGCTCTGGCAATTATTAGTCGTGTGAACCTAGGCAAGCCACTTAACCTCTATCTCAATTTCCTTACCTTTAAAATGTGTCATCTTTCAGAGTTGTTATAAGGGGAAAACAACATAATAGTTGTAAATTGCCTTGCAAACTTTAAAGAGATATACTAGTGCTAGTTATCATTATCATCATATTTTAAAAGATGGTCTTATATGATTTTTAACATGCACAGGAGACATCTTACTGAAGTGGAATTTTAATCTTTAAGGTGGTACTCTTATCAAATCAAATATTTTTTTTAAAGAATCAACCAACAATAATCACAATGGGATCTTTTATTTCTTGTACATTTTAGTCTACTGCATGACTATATTGATCTAGTTTGCTATAAAATATTATTGGCAAAAGTATACATACTTCTTTCTCATTCTTCCAACAAAGATTCCCTTGACATGTCATTATATTCAAACTGGGCAGAAGGCAAAGAAAGAAAGTTACAGAACACTGTTTCTAGTAAATATTGAAAAATATTAGGTAACAATAATGCTATTAAAAATTTGTTGTGATTTCCTTCTCCTGTTCATTTTATAGATGAAGAAACTGAAACAAACAGAGGATTACATAGGATCACATAGCTACTAAGTGTCTGAGTCTGAATAGAACTCAGCTCTTCCTGATTCCAGGTCCAGTGCTTTGTCTACTGTACCAGTTAGTTATCCCAGAGGCTAAAATAACACATTAAAAAAAAAAAAACCCAAAACTATTTTATTAGGAAGTTGAATTTATATCAGCAATTCAATGTTAGTTTAATATTAGGAAAAGTATAAGCAAAATAGACCATTTTAAAAGAAAAAATAATTAAAATGATATGATTATATCACTAGATGCAGAAAATGCTTTTGATCAAGATAAAAAGGTAAAGGAATAACTAGATCAATCTTTAATATCATAAACAACTTCTATTTAATACCAAAAAACAGCACTATCCATAATGAAGAAATACTAGAGACTTTTTAATAAGATCTGGGATAAAGCAAGGATGACATTATTTGATACAGTTCTAAAAATACTAGCAATTACAATAAGATTTTAAAAAGAGGTAATCAGAATAAACCAAAAATAAACCAAAGAAGAAATTCCATTTAAAATAATTAAAGAATGAATAAAATATCTAGGAACCCTATCCCCAAAACATATGGAAATCAGAGTAATACAACTAAAAATATTTTTTAAAATAATGGAAAAAACCATTAAGGATGTTAATTGTAGGGTCATGATAATATAATAAATGGCAAAACTTCCAAAAATTATTTATGGACCTAATACTAAACCAATCAGAGCTCCAATGTAGTATTTATAACAAAATATCTCAAATAATAAAATCATAAGTTTTTTTTATTAAAAAAAATTAAATAAGGGTTCTAGCAGTGCCAGATATTATTGAAATATAATATAAAGGAGAAATCATCAAAACTATTTGGTATCAAAAAGAAAACAACAGAAAAGTTGATCAATGGAACATCATAGGTAAATAAGGCCCAGAGCAGTTAAATGTAGTAGTTTATGCCAATAATCCTGTGGATAACAATAACTATAGTAAAAGCTTGCTATTCAACAAAACCTGCTAGG
This sequence comes from Myrmecobius fasciatus, assembly GCA_023553655.1. Taxonomy (NCBI): domain Eukaryota; kingdom Metazoa; phylum Chordata; class Mammalia; order Dasyuromorphia; family Myrmecobiidae; genus Myrmecobius; species Myrmecobius fasciatus. Next base: position 127,985 of record JAJPUD010002438.1, read on the forward strand.
AAGGCTAGAAAACAGTCTTGCAAAAATTAGGAATAGCCTATGTCTTATGCCATAATATGCTCCAATTATGTAATATATATACATATATGTATTATTAAAATACATATAAAATATTAAATGTCATAACAAAGGAAAAGAAAAGGAAATGACTTACACATATATTAATAAAGGTGAGAGTTGTTGACCAAAGGGACAGAAGTAATCATAAGAGATAAAACAGATAATTTTGATTATATAAAATTGAAACAAAACTTTTATAGAAATAAAATCACTGCACCCATCAGTTCATTGAATAGAGCACTAGGCTGGGACTTCAAATCTAGCCTCAGACACTTAGTAGCTCTGTTACCCTAAGTAAGTCAATTAACTTCTGTTTGCCTGGTTCCTCAACTGCAAAATGGGAATAATAGCATCTATGTTATAAGGTTGTTATGAGGATCAAATAAGGTAATATTTTAAGGGGGAAAAGTACTTATCATACTGCCTGAACACTAGATGCTGTATACTTTAAATATTTATTCTTTTACCTTTTCTTCTTTAGAATTAGAAAAGCAATTTATCTAGGAAAAAAAATCTTTGCAGCACATTTATTGGTTGAGGTCTGATACCCAAGACAAATAGGAAATTAATGTATATACAAATATATGGATATATATATATATATATATATATATATATATATATATACAAAGATCCATTCCACAATAGATAATCAAAGAAGATAGGCATTTTTTATAAATAGGAAAGTAAGCTATCAATAACCATATAAAAGGTTTCCAAATCACTAAAAATAAAAGAAATGCAAATTAAAACAACTATAATGTTCTACCTCACACTTGAGACTGTCAAATATGATATAAAGAAGAAATAAAAAATTTTTGGAATGAAAAGAAGGACAAGCACATTTATAAACTGCTTACCATGGATCTGTAAAGCAGTATAGACATCTGGCAAATCAATTTGGAACTTTACCCAAAAAGCTACTAAGTCATGTATACCCTTTGACTCAACATAAATACTAACCACATACTTCAAAGAGGTCAAAGAAAACATTTGCTGTGTCCTATATGTTAAAAATATTTATAGCAGCACTTTTTTGTTATAGCAAAGAACTGGAAACAAAGTGAGTGTCTATCAATTGAGGATGGCCAGATGAATTGTAGTATATGAATAAAGTGGAATATTATACAAAAAGAAGGGATTCAGAAACAACTTGGAAGATTTTGTATAAACTGTTGGAGTGAATTGAACATCAGAATCAAGAATAATTTATACAATGATTAATTATAATAATATATAGGAAAACAACCTTGAACAAACTAAGAATCAATCATGACTTCAGAAGACTGATGAACAAGCATGGTCTCCACTTCTTGGCAGAAAGATAATAGACTAGAAATGAAATATATATTTTTAGACATAGTCAATATGTGGGGTTTTTTTGTTTTGTTTTTTGGTTTGACTTTGCTTTGTTACAAGGGAAGGCTTGATTTCTATTTCAGGAGGTGGAGTGGTTGCTGTGTGTAGTGGTGGGGAGTGGGTAAATACTTACAATAATGCAGAGAAGACAACCGAATAAAAGAGAAAGGAATAGAAGAGAAAAAAGAAAGAAAAAGAAAAGAATACCAATGAAACACAAAAAAAATACTATAAAAAAGAGAGTAGAAAGAGGGGATGTAGAATCAGGGCAGTTTTGCTACTATAATGTTAAATGTAATATAAACTTTAAAAAACTGCACATACTAATTGCATATCAAACAAAAACCTTTAGGATAACTTATAATCATCAATTATTTCATTTTGTCAAAGAACTTTAGTGGGTATGTGGATGTGTTTAAGTCTGTCTATAATTTGACAAATTGCATAACCAATCTGTCCCACTTTCCTAAATTATTGAATTTTGGTGTCATTGTTTTATTGATTTTTTTTTTCTTCTTCAAGGTAGTGGTAAATATATTAGTGGTATTTATGTATTTTAAAATTTCTTTTGTTCATTCAGTGGACTTAGAGCATCTGATTTAATAATGTCATTTAGAAGCATATGTAACTGAAGGGTTTCACATCTTATACCCATAATACTCTTCTAGGCTGCTTTTGTGTTACTGTCTGTCAACAAGTGAAATACTTTGTTACTAATTCGCACTTTCCCATGGGACTTAATGCATTTTAAAGCCTTAAATATTTTGCTCTGGATAATTGGGGCAGAGCCAAGATGGCAGAGTGAAAATGTGACTCTCTGCGTCCTCCTCCGATCTTCTCTCAAACGAACAATAAAATAAGCCTCTGAACTGATCTTCAAGTCAATGAATCCAGAAATATTTGGACACTGCTTCCAGTTACCTCTGCAGAACTTCATATCAGGTCTGTTTAACTCAGGCAGAGGGGAAAACAGTGGTCTGGATGAAGGCCGGAAGTGAGGGTGGGACTCAGCTCATCATGGCAGAAACTCCAAACTCCAAACACCTAGAGTTTATCTGAGGCACTTGGGACACTCTGCCCTGATTGGGGGCAGGTGTTCTGGCAGACTTGCCTTGTTTAAGGAGTAATTCGGACTAGTCCTAGCCCCCACCGGCCCAGCACCTTAAGTTAATTGGCTGAATTGCCCCAGGGCAAAGAACTTCAGCCGCTGTTTTTTCCGAGCCTTAAAGAGACACTGTCTAAAAAATGAAGAAGCAAAAGAGAGATCTCACCATAGACAGCTTCTATCGAGAGAAAGAAGGGCAGACCCCAGATCCTGAGGTTCCTTTAGACAAAACTCCAGAGCTTCCTTCCAAGGACCATCACTGGTCCCTTTTTCAAAAGGCCTTTCTGGAAGATTGCATAAAGAACCTCAAAAGAAAGCTGGAGGATAAATGGGAAAATAAATTGAAATCAGTGCAAGAAGGATACAGTATCTTGCAAGAAGGTTATGATGCCCTGCAAAAGAGATATGAAATATTTTGTTCTGCTTCTGTTCTCTCCTAATTTTTAGGCATGTGTTAAAAAACCAAAACCAAAACCAAAAAAAAAAAAAACAAACCAAAAACACCTGATTAAAATAGTATTAGCAAAGAGTTTATGATTTCTTCTCTAACAAACACCCCTGAAGAATAGTCACAACATTTTAAAGTTTGAAGGAACTTCAGAGGTTATATAATCCAGTTTATACTGGAACAAGAATATCTTCAGTCTCCTATAGATACCTAAAAAAATCATCCTCCAGTCTTTGCTTGAACCTTCCTTGTGAGAGAAATCCCATCTCATGCCATGGCAAGCTTTTCTACTTTTGAATAGTTTTAATTGTAAGGAAAATTTTCCTTAAAGAGTCTAAATTTAGCTCTCTTCAACTTCTAGCCATTTTTACTAGTCCTACCTCAGCAGAACAGATCTAATAATGTCTCTGCTGCATGATAATATATACTATCATGCAATATAGACTACAGTAGTCTGATCTAGAATTGGGAAGATTTGAGTTAAAATCCTTCCTTAAATACTTACTAGATATGTAAACCTAGGCAAGTCACTTAGCCAGTGCCTGACTCAGTTTCTTCATCTGTAAACTGTTAAAAACAATAACATCTATCTCCCAGGATTGTCATAAAAATGAGTTAATATCTATAAAATTCTTTAAAAACCTTAAAACATTATATAAATACTAGTTTTATATCCCCTGGAGTTATCATCTCTTTTTAGGCTAAAAAATTCCAATTCTTTCAATTTATCTGCACATGCTGTGGTTTCTAGACCCTCTCTGCCCTTTAGGACTTCTCTTTTGTATAAATTACATCATCCATTCATATACTGTATCTAATAGAATGGTCCCTGGACAAACTATGATATTACAAGTTATTCTAAAACTTTCTATTAGCATGCATCATTGAGTTATTGGCAATGGTAATAATACTAGTAGTACTAGTAGTAGTAATAGCAGTAGTAGTAGTAGTAATAATGATCTTGTCAATTTTATCCTGACTAAACTTTTTTTTTAAACAGATTAAATGAGTAAAGGTGTTTTTAATTTCTTCTTCATATCATCTTTTGCAGGATTCATTTCCCCATAGGTGTTAATTCATTGTAATAATATCATATGGGTAAAATTGGGAAAGCTCTTGATTGATTCTGGCTAGAGTCTAGCTAATAGAGCATGACTCAGGTGGACTCCTGCTACTACTACATGTGCTCTTCTTGGAGCTGAGTCCCATGATTCACAAATTTGCTCTGGCCCTTCCATTCACATATATTCCATTTCAATTATAAACAACCCAGAAATATCTTTTTCTGATTATAATATTCTACCATCCCATCTCTACTAAGTCTATGACCTTGACCTTCAATTCCTTGACCTCTCAGTACTTTCTTAAGTCAATCATAAATACTCTGGCTACACTTTCTTACCTTTTCAGTCTTGACCCTTTAGTTAACCAGGTCAACTCCACACTGCTTTCTACTCTTGAATCCCTTGCTCCCTGGTTATAGCACTATTTATGCTTTGCCAATGCCTTGTATCGTTTCCATTATTCTTCCCTTCTACTCCTACCTACTATACCTAAAACTGCTGCTGAATGGAGCTGGATGAATTCATGCAATCATACTCTATTGCAAGGATATGCTATCTCATCTGACCAGGGCCCTCACAGCCACAAGGCAATTCCTTTACTTCTCATACTTGATTTTTTTTAATTTTACTTATCTAATGCCAGTCAACAAACTCCTTTTTTCTCACCAAGCATCTCACACCATCCCTCATCACAACCTCTCAGATAAGGACCTCATCTCATCCCATACTTTACTGAGGAAATTGAAACTATTTGACGTGATCTCCCTCTTCTCCTCTTCCCATCCCATAACCCTTAACAACATCCCTACTATTTATTTTACTTCAGTCTCTTGATGGAACACTGACCCTTCTCTTCACCAAGGCCAACCCCTTTACATACACACACACACACACACACACACACACAGACACCTACTCATATCCCAATCTAGTTTTTCCAGTAGACTATCCCCACTATCATCTCTCCACTTTCTGATGTCTCCCTATCTACTGGTACTCTCCCTGTTGCTTGCAAACACAGACAAATCTCTCTTGTTCTAATGAACAAAGAAATTCTCATAAGGTTCTACCATCCTGCTAGCTATTAACTTATATCTCTCCTTCCTTTCTTAAATTCCTTAAGAAAAATACTTATACTCTGCCTCTACTTTTTCTCCTCTCACTCTTTTCTAACTAAACCTTCTGTAGTCTGATTTCAGATGCCATTATTCTGCTGAAACTGCCCTCTCCAAAGGTGTCTATGATCTCTTAACTGCCAAATCTAATGAGCTTCCCTCAATCTACATCTTCCTTGATCTCCGTGTTGCATTTGAAACTGTTGACCAACCCCTTTCCCTACATACTCTGTCCTTTCTGAGATTTTATGACACTGATCTATCTTGGTTCCCCTCCTAATTGTCTGATTGTTCCTTCTCAGCTTCATTTGCAAGATCACTATACACATTTTGTCCCAAAATATTTATTGGTTAATTAAAAGCACAATTCTATTGGTTCTCAAGAGCACTTAAAATAACAATTTCACAATTATCCTTCTCACTGACATTTAGAAAATACTTTGTGATGTCTTGAAGATATTTTGTTATACACAAGGCTATTACGTTTGATCATCCCAGTAGCATTTGAAAATATATTCAACATTATCATGTTTTTCCTCTCAGAGTAACTCACAATGTAGAAATATTTCCACAAACCAGAAGTCAACTAACAATTTTATCCAGGGGGGGTAAATGTATTTGTGTTGGGAAGGAAAAATGTATTTGTGTTTTATATGAAAACAGGAAGTTACAAATAAAAACTGACTAATGATGTCCCCTTAGAATAAATTGTAAATACCTTCCTGGCCCTGTAGATCTGACCTCATGGTTACAGTTGGGTAGGTGGTTTGGCCACAAAACATTATATTAGTAGGAATTCAAAATTTACCCAGAGCCTTAGAATGGCAGTGCAACTTAAAATATAGGACAATGCATGTAATTTATCATATTTATCATGTATTAGATTACCTGTCATCTAGGGTTGAGGGGTGGGGGGGAAGGAGGGGAAAAGCTTGGAACAAAAAAAAAGTTTTGCAAAGGTCAATGTAGAAAAATCACTCATATGTTTTGTAAATAAAAAGCTTTTAATAAAAAAATAAAAATAAAATAAAATATAGGACAATGTTCTAAATTCACGTTAATTGAAATGATTACATTTCAATAAACATATCTAACTGTCTTTTTAGTTTCCTCTGTAGATTTCAATAGCATGGGATAGGAATGGCAGAGGGAGTAGGTTCCAGTTTTCTTCCAACTCCCAAATCTTTCAATTCTGTGTTATGATGTTTTTTCTGACAATAGGTTACTAAGTCTCTCATCTGCCAGTATCTATTTCATTACCAATTCTTTGACATTTAGTGAAGATACAAGAATATACTACCCTTTATATCAGGGGTTCATAACTCTTTTTGTGTTATAAATGCCTTTGGCATTCTGGTTAACCTATGGACCTCTTCATAGAAAAACAAAATAAATATGATTATAAAGGAAAACATTTATATTCAAATGCAGTTACCTATCTGTCATAATCAGGAGATTAAGAAAATAAAGTTTATAATTTCTTGTATATTCCTTTTTCTTTTTTCCATTTGTGTATGGAATTATGTTTGCTGATTATAATTAAGTTCAACATAAAAAAGAAAAATGTTTTAAAGACAATAAAAAGACCACAAGCAAAGAAGGAACTGGATCCTTCCTTCTTTTAAAAAAAAAGAAAGAATAGTAGCTACACCTGGAGCTATAAATGCATCTTTGACAGACATCTAGTCAGAATATAAGACATCAAAAGTCAAGCTGGATGGGAGGGGCAAAACTAGAATAAAAAAAAAAAACCAACAAGATTTGAGATGAAATATTCAAGATAACCTATGAAAATATATAAAGCTATGTCACTGTGGAGACAGTGTCTAGTTATAAGAAATGCTGATCTTTGGGTGATTTTTCATCTATGCCCAACCCAGCATGATACTCTTGCTGTTTGCATGAAGGGGACAGAGACTCTTCCCTTCTCCATCTGTAAACCTTTTTTCCTTTCTAAAAAAAAATGCTCTAAAGTGCACTATCACTGCTTTCATCAGCAATGGCAGGTGGACCCTTTATTGCGGTTGTCTGGAAATAGTGAGTGGGACTGTATAGAAAGGAGCCACTGAGAGACTTTCCAATGAATAGTTTTGTAAGATTTTATAGAAAGCAGGAAATTACACCAAATGCTCTTTCCTCTGTATGTGTGTATGTGTGTGTGTATGTGTGTGTGTGTATATACACCTACAATTTCTGTCATGTTATGTCACTCTTGTTTAAGTAATACTTTAGCTTATACTTTCAATTTATGTTTCTTATTTTATTGCTTTAGTTAGCAAATACTACATTAAATAATTTTGATGATAATGAACATTTGTTCTTTTCCCCTGATCTTGCTGGAAAGCTTACAAGCCCTTCTCCATTACATATAATATTGATTCTTGGTTTTAAATAATATTTACCCTGTTATAAAAAGATCATTTTATTCCTATACTTTTTAGAATTTTCAATGGAAATAAGTGATGAATTTTGTTAAAAGCTTTTTCAGAACCTGTTGATGTAACCATGTGGTTTTTATTGTTTTTGTAATTAGCATATTCTATTATGCTTATAGTTTCTCTCATAATGAACCAACCTTGCCTTCTTAGTATAAATCCAATCAGGTCAGAGTGAATAATCTTTTAAATATGTTACTGTAGCCTTTTCACAAATAGTTTAATATTTTTGTGATACTAATCATGAGAGGCAAAATGGAATAAAAGAAAGTTGGCTAAAAAGACTTGTCATGACCAAAACAAATACTAGTTCTCTGATTCTGGGAAAGTCACAACTTTTCAGCATTCTAGGCAGCTCTTTGAGACTATAAATTGCAAAGAAGATGCTATTCTGTATTAGTAGTTTACTTGTAACAATTGTAACAATACAATCTCAGGTTCACTCTATATCCTAATCCCCATCCCTATGTGCCAGAGACATTAGTGTATACTAATACTCTCTCCTTTTAGGCATTAGTATAAAATTTTCATCATATTAACAGTTTGGAAAATCCCTCAGTTTCTTACTTTTGCAAACAGCTTATTGAATGAAATACTCTTTGAATATTTGATAGATATCATTTCTAAAGCTATCTGGTCACAGGGCTTTTTTTCTTTGAAAGTTTATTTATATTTTGTTTAGTTTTATCTTCTGAAACTTGATTTATTTTAAATCTCTATTGTTCTGTGAATGTGGGCATTTTGTTTCCTATAAATTTTTGTCATTTCATTTCTTATCCATTTTGTTGGCATGCAATTGGGCAAAATCGTTTTTGATAATTTCCTTAATTTCATTTTCAATTGTGAATTTTTATTTTTCATTTCTGATGTTGAATATTTAGCTTCTCTTTTTCTAATCAGAGTAAGCTATTTACTTATCTTGTCAGTTCTTCCCTCCACCCAAAAAAGCATCTGGTCTTATTTACAAATTAAATATTTTCAGCTTTCAGTTTTGTTCATACTTTCCATAATTTGTAAAATATTGAATTCGATGTTTATTCTATTTTGCTTTTCTTGTGTTTTTAGTTGCCTGCCTAATTCTTTTATCTGTTCTTTTTCTCTTTAGTTGTTGAAAACATTTAGAGACATAAATTTTCCCCTAAGGACTGCTTTGGACACTTCCCCAAAGTTTTAATATATTGCTTCATTATTTTCACTTTCATTGATTAAATTATCTATCATTTCTATGATGTGTTCTTTAAACAACTAATTTTTTTAGTATGAAATTATTTAGGCTCCAATTGACTTAAATCATTTTTTCATAAACTCTTTAAAAATAATGTTTTGTGATTACAAAGAATGCCTATAATATTCTGCTTTTCTTCATTTGTTTGTGAACTGATACATGCCTAGTTTTTATAAAGATGCCATAGTCAAATGGGAAACTCCTTTCTGTTCTTCAGTTATTTCATATAGAGCTGTTATGGCAACAATTAAACTGTAAGCTATTCGAGCATAGGGACTATTTCTTCTTCTTTGTATCCCTTGTAATGCCAAATGTAGATTTTTCATATAGTCAGTAATGAAAAAATTACCAAATGAATATAAAAATACAAATAGTTCTGCACAGTACCTCTCTGAGCAATCTTTGGAGAACTGAAGTGTGATGTAATCATAAGAGTAGGATTGGTGTTCTTTGAGAGCAAGAAGGTTATGGTGATTGTAAGGAGAGTAAAAGCATTAAAAAGTTTTCCAAAGTAGACTCTGCTCTGTACATATGAGAGTGGATCCAAAGATAAAGTTTTGGAGGAGTGAGAGGGATGCAATGGTCAGAAAGATTGAGGAGGGTGGTGAAGTGATCATCCACCAACAATCCTCTCATCAGTGGCACCATCTTCACCCATCAAGGGTAATAGAGCTTATACCTATGGACTATGGGGCAGTAAAAGTGCCATAAAAGGAACAGTTAGGCCATAAACCTGAGACAGACACATTAAAAGCTTCCTTAATTATATGGGCTTCAAGGAGATTATTCTGATTTCCTAGTCTGGCCCTTATTAACCAGGATATCTGTATCTATGGTCCAGAGTCCAGGGTCAGAGAAGGGAGGGAATAAATGGGGAAATGAACTAGACCCCAAAGTAGTACATGTTGTCAAACTTAGGAGGAGGTTCCGGATATCCAGAAAAATGGGACACAATGTTCTGAAGGTAATGATATGCACTTAGTACATTTTTTTCTGGGACAAGAGAAAGAAACAGTATCCAGAGCTTCTGCCCTGTAGAAATTCTAACCCAATGGCTCGGCACTGAAGGTATTTGCCCACATGGTTTTGTTGTAGTTGTCTTTCTTGAAAAGAGCAAATGATAGTTTGTGAAATCCTTTTGTATACCTGTGAAGCAACTAGGGTTGAGATGAGTACTATTGCCTAGGAGAATAAATCATAGTTTTGCTAACTTCACTCAGTATTTAGAATTCATCTCTATGGCTAACTCCACATATCAGCCATCTCTTTTGGCTAATAATAGAAAGACAAGATGTGTTTGCTTTGCAGTGGTCTTTAGCATCTTTCTTTATATATATATATGTTTTGCTGAGACAATTGGGGTTAAGTGACTTGCCCACAGTCACACAGCGAGGAAGTGTTAAGTGTCTGAGGTCAGATTTGAACTCAGGTCCTCTTGACTTCAGGGCTGGTGCCCTATCCACTGCACCACCTAGCTGTCCAGCATTTCTTTCTTTATCAAATTCTATTATATATAAACAGAATAAAATCTCCCAAATCTAAGCAAAATGATCCATTGAAGTTAGGGGTCAGAATCATACTGAATATCTTCAATACTGAAGAAATATACATTTTGATATATTTTTTCTAAATTGACTTTGTAATTTTATTAACACATATACTGATCCATAAATCCCAAATAATCATAATGGAGGCAATATGGGCTAATACACATCAGGATGCACTAGATTTAAATCCCATCTATAATACTTGCTAGCTGTGTGACTATAGATAAATATCTTAAATCTTTCTGAGCCTTAGTTTTTACATCTGTAAAATGGGAATGATGCCTCAAGTGCCTACTTCAAAAGATCAAAGGAAAAAATGCATTTAAAATATTTTGCAAATCTTAAAGTTCTGCATAAATGGCATTTATCATTATCATTATTAATTATTATTTTCACACTTTGTCCTCATTATAGAATACCTCTATCTAAAGTAATCTACCTGTGGTAGGACCAACAAAACTTTTCATTGCTGCAATGCTTTTTATGATATCTAGTCTTTATAGTTTTATGCCTGTCAGTAATGTCTGTAAGAAAGTATTTGTTATTTAGTATTTTTGCAACTGTAGATGCCACCTTTCCTTTATGAACATGAATTGATAATGTTTTCTAGAAAACATATACATGTATAAATTGCTATCTTGGTAAATGGAGGCATTTTTTTTCTTAACATTAGAATTTTTCTAAAGTTTATCCCTCTCCTATGGAATATGACAGCATTTTTATATGTGGAATACTGAGAGAAGAAGCTATAAGTATCTCCACATAATTCCTTTAATCCCTTCACCAAGAGAACACTATAGACCATTTTCCTTGTACAAATAAGCTCATTTAAAAGGTAGAGCTCTTTGGAAAGATTGATTCCCATACTAAATGACTGTTATTTTATAAGTGCTAACGACTTCTTGCTTGTTTGTTTGTTTTAATCCATAAATCAACCAAAATTTCCTCATCTTTCTTTCATAATAATTTTATAGACAAGGGTTCATCTGGGCTCACATGGCCCCATAACACCTAGCATCATAGATTAGACCCTCCACATTCCCCTCATTGGAAAATCTTGGGTAAATCAGGAAATATTCCAATATTGTGCTTTCATTCTCCTCAATCAATTATTGTATTCTAGAAGCAGAAAACACCATGTCCCTCATCATATATAATTATACATAAGAGAGCTGAATAGATTGAAGCTTAGCTTCTTTGTCCAGTTTTCTTGGTTTCCTGAAACTGAAGCTCTTCTCCCCACTGAAAACTTCTGCAATTGAATTCAATTATACAAGTATCTACTAAGTGCCTACTATGTACCAGACTTAAGAGTTAGGTAAAAAACAACAATAACAACAAAAATGAAAGTTTATACCTTCAAGAAGCTTGCTTGCTATTTGGAGGGGAAGAGGTACATTGTTATTTTGTTGCTTTGGTCATGTTTAACTCTGTACCCCATTTGGAGTTTCACTTGAGTGATTTGCCATCTTCTTCTCTAGCTCATTTTACAGACAAGGACACTGAGGCAAACAGGGTTAAATGACTTGCACAGGGTTGCATAGCTAATAAATATCTGGGGCCACATTTGAAATAAGAAAGGAAGTGCAAAGATAAGTATATACTGTGTGTGATCCCTGTTTCAAAAGTCTCTTCTATTGAGGTTAAAGAAACTCTTGCCTTCTCTTTATGAAGGCAAAAAGTGAGGAGCTACAATTACAACTCTCATTCTATGAGGGGTTTCTTCTATCAAACAGGGAGTTTTTAGGTTTAACTTGATCTCAGAAACTCAGGAGTTTGTGGAGGAAACAGAAAAAAGGTGAGGAGAAATTTGTTTCTTGTTAAAAATCTCTTCAGTATTATTTAATATTTTTCACTTAAAATCTATTTTTTCTCCCTTCCCCTTCCATTGGGAAAAATCCCTGTAACAAAAATATTATTTGATAAAAAAATTATAAAAATATATCTTTTGAGTAGTCTGTAGAAAGTTTGTTAAGAGGAATGCCATAGGATAAGCTAAAAAATTGCTTTCCTGCCACAGATGTAGATGAAGAGATCATTTTCCTGACATGGATGGAGATAAACTGGAGAAAACAGAGAGAAGATGAAGAAATCTTCATTTTATGAAATTATTGTAATCTTTATCTTCTGAAAAGAATGAAGTAGATGTTGGAAGAGACTTTTTTTTCTTATTTTGAATGAACTGACTGCTGTGAGATAGCTTTCCTGGAAGTCGTCAGCTGTAATTGCAATGAGATTTTGAGGTGCATTTAATGTGCGATCTTTCTTAAAACTATTTCAAATAATTATGTATTTTATTATTAATTTCATTATTAATACATTGTAAAAATTAGTAATATTTGTTTAATCATAGAAATTCAAAACATGAGGTAGGGAGGATGAAAGGGAGGGAGGGAAGGAGGGGGAGAGAGAGAAAGAGAGGGGGAGAGTTGTGATAAGCAACTATAATTGGGAAAGGTGATTTCTTCAGATTTTTAATTATTATTATAATTATTATTATTTGCTGAGGCCATTGGGGTTAAGTGACTTGCCCAAGGTCACACAGCTAGGGAATGTTAAGTGTCTGAGATCATATTTGAACTCAGGTCCTCCTGACTTCAGGGCTGATGCTCTATCCACTGTGCCACATAGCTGCCCCAATTAAATTATTTTTAATGAACTGGGATGGGCTTAATTAAGCAATAAAAAGATATGTTAAAATTTGATGAGAAAATTTATAAATATACTTATGAATTACCCTAGAGCTTATGATGATAAAAGGAAATATGAGGATGTCTAACAATCTGAAAGGGGACCTAAGAGTGAATGTAGTTCACCTAAATCCTATAATCCTTGCTATATAAATAGGAATACATAAATCAGCAATTTTGGAAGGGGTGAGGAGGAGGAAAATTCTATAGTTGGGAAAATAAAGAAAATTATAAGAAAAATGAGGTGGGATTTAACCTGAACTTGGAACTGCAAGTAGGTTAATTTAGCTAAAATATATAGTATATGGAGGGAAACAATGTGAAATCAATGTGAAAAGATAGGTTGGAGCCAGATTGTAAAGGGCTTTAAATATCAGTCAAACAAGTTTATATTTCATGTTAGAAGAAACAAGGAAACACTGCATTTTCTTGAGACCCCATCTCTCAGATCCTCAGAGGGGAAAGACCACACTCATGATATGTGGGCAGAAAGTTTCCAAAAGCTTGTGAAATCATTTTGTCCATCCTTAGTGCAGTCCTAATTTTAAAGGCTTTTAGAGAGGAATTTTCATTGCTAAACAGGATTATTCCAAATTCTAAAATCCTCTTTATAATCATGACATTTCTTTAAAATATATCTATATTCATATGTTACCAACTGGGGCTATTATAGGACCTTGATTCTTGGGCAATTAAAAACTGAACTCAGATTTAGATTTTTTTTTTTTTTTTGCATTCAACAGCTGATGCATGGATTTCTTCAAGAATGTCTCACAAACCCTAGCTGTGTGACCCTGGGCAAGTCACTTAACCCCAATTGCCTCAGCCAAAAAGCAAAAAAAAAAAAAAAAAAAAAAAAGAATGTCTCACAAAGTCTAATATCTATCTTATACCTCTGATCCAGCATTACATTGTGCCTTTCTCTCTGCAGTCATTTTCTTTAGCATCATAAATTTATGAAGGACAGGACTGCTGAAAAAGAAACTGGTTTTGTGACAGCTAGGTAGCAGAGTGGATAGAGCACTGGCCCTAGAGTTGGAGGACCTGAATTAAAAATGGCATTAAATATTTATTGGCGGTGTGACCCTGAGGGAATCACTTAACCCTGATTATATGTCTACCCCCCCCCCCAACAAACATACCCACTCACACCAAAAGACTATTTTTTTTTAGCATGGGAAATTTATATCTACCCTCTTTCATCCAACCCCAGATTTATTCACTTATAGAGTCTTAGAAAATATTAAAAATATCAGAAATGAAAAATGGAAGAAAACACAAAGTTAGCCTTCTGGGGATTTGAAGTTCATTTTTATAAACCAGGGAACTTGTTTTTCACTAAGCAGATAAAAATAACAAAATTTCCCTCCCCATAATCCTTTCAGTATTTCTACCTCTTTTCCTCCTACCATACCTGGAAATTCTGCTTACCATACTTCCTTAATAAAATTATATTTTTAAAATATGTATTATCATTATGATGTCAGTTTGTGAAATTATGCAAAATGTATTTCCAATATTAGCCATATTACAAAAAAGCAATGAAAATAAAGGAAATTATATATCTATTTGCACTCAGAGTTCATCAATACTCTCTTTGAAGGTGGATAACTTTTTTTTTTTTCATCAGAAGTTCTTTGGAATTATATTGGATCCTTGTATTGATCAGAGTAGCCAAGTCCTTCACAGTTAATCACATTACAACATTGTTGTTATTGTATATAATGACTTCCTGGTTCTTCTCCCTTCATTTTGCATTAGTCCATATGGGTCTTGTTATGTTTTTCTGAAACATAGTTCCCTCATTATTTCTTATAACACAATACAACTCCATCACAATCATATGCCACAATTTGTTCAGCCATTCACCAATTGATGAGCATCCCCTTGATTTCCAGATCTTTATCAACTCAAAAAAGTTACTATAAATATTTTTGTATAGATAGTCCTTTCTCTTTGATCTCTTTGGGATATAGATTTAGTAGTAGTACTGTTGGATCAAAGGGTTTGCACCATTTTATAGCTCTTTGTGTATAGTTCCAAATTGTTCTCCAGAATGGAGTTGAACCAATTCACAATTGTATCAACAATGCATTAGTGTTCCAATTTTATCTCATTCCCTTCAGCATTTGTAATTGCTAATTGGTAAGAGGTGGTACCCCAGAGTTTTTAATTTGCATTTCTCTAATCAATAGTGATCTAAAGCATTTTTATGTGACTATAGATAACTTTGATTTCTTCTGAAAATTACCTGTTCATGACCTTTGACCATTTATTAATTGGGAAATTATTTGCATTCTTATAAATTTAACTAAATTTTCTGTATGAGAAATGAGGTCTTTATTAGAGGAACTTGCTATAAAATTTTTTGATATTACTTCATTGTCTATGGTATCTTTTAACAAATGTTTACTTCTTTGTCTTTTTGAATTAAGTCTATTTTTGCTTTTGCTATCCCTGCCTTTTTTTTAAAACCCTTTATTTAATTAGGTGTGTCTTTCTGTTTCAAATAGGTCTCTTGTCAACAACATATTGTTGGATTCTTATTTGTAATCCATTATGCTATCTATTTCCATTTTATGGGTAAGCTCATCCCATTCACATTCACAGTTAAATTACTGTGTATTTTCCTCCATCCTATTTTCATCTATTTATTCCTCCCCCCCCTTTCCCACCTTTGTTTTATTACTGACCACTGACTCCTTTAATATACTCTCACTTTTAGGATCTTCTCCCCTTTTTAAATATCTCTACTCACCCCCTTTACTCTTGGTTAAGTTAGATTTCTATAAATAGCAGAATGTATGTATATGTTTGTATATTTCCTTTTTGAAATAATTGTGATGAGATTGAGGTTGTAGCATTGCCTGCCACTTCTCCCCATTTCTCCCTCCATTATAAAAGCTCTACCTTGAATGCCTCTTTTATATAAGAATTTTTCTCACCTTCTTTCTCCCTTCCTCTTTCTCCTACTCCATCCCTTTTTCTCGCTCCATTTTTGGGGGCAGAGATTATTCCAATGTAATCAATTCACATTCATACCCTCTGTCCCTGTAGATTCTTTCAAACTGCCCTCAAAAAAAGTTCTCAGGAGTTACATGTATTATTTTTACTATGAAAAATGTAAATAGTTAAACTATTGAGTCCTTCATGATTACTTTCATGTTTTCCTTTATATGCTTCTATTGAGATTCCTTTTTGAATGTCAAATTTTTGATTCAGCTCTGGTCATTTCACCAGGAATACTTGAAAATCCTCTATTTCATCAAATATTATGTTTGTGTTTGTTTTTTTTTTTTTCCTAAAGGAGTATGCTCTGTTTTGCTGAGTAGGTCATTCTTGGTTATAATCCTAGATGCTTTAACTGCTAAATCTTGTGTGATCCTGATTTAGATTAATGATGTTTGATTTTTTTTTTCTGGCTGTTTGCAATATTTTTCTTCTTCACCTGAAAGCTTTGGAATTTGGCTAAAATATTCCTGCAAGTTTTTATTTTGGGAACTCTTCCAGGAGGTGACTGGGGGATTTGTTCAATTTTTATTTTGCCCTGTAGACCTAAGATATAAAGGTAGCTTTCTTGTATAATTTCTTGAACTGTGATTTCTAGTCTTTAAAAAAAATCATGACTCTCAGGTAGCCCAATAATTCTTAAATTAACTCTCCTTGATCTATTTTCCAGGTCAGTTGTTTTTCCAATGAGATGTTTCAAACTTTCTTCTATTATTTCATTTTTAAATTTTATTTTTATTGTTTCTTGATGTCTCATAGAATTATTAGCTTCCACTTGCCCAATTCTAATTTTAAAGGAATTTTCTTCAATGAGCTTTTGTACCTCTTTTCCCACTTGATTTATTCTGCTTTCTACTCTGCTCTTTAAGTTTTTTCTTCAGTGAATTTTTGTTCCATTTTTATCATCTGATCAATTGTTTTTAAATTTAAATTTTAAATATTTTATTCAGTATTTTTATGCCTCTCTTGCCAAATCTTGTCAATTATGGGAGCAGAAAGACCAGTAAGTCACAAAATAATTAGAACTATTTGACCTGTGACGGTAATACTAATGTTTACTAAAGGATTGTGTGCCTTATATAAGTGTATATGCTTATGGGAATATGTATTTATTACTGAATGTTTGAGATATATCGTTGTGTTAGTTTTTTTTGTTTTGTCTATGTGTTTATGTGCTAGGGTAAAATCTACTTCTAGATACAGCTATCTATTAGTGCTACATGGTATTGCTGTTTATTTGTATATAAATGAATGTTTGCCCATTATGTTATTTCATGGATCCATTATTATTATATTGCTAGTTTTGCATTGTTTTGCTATTATACTTATTTGTTTTTGTACTTTGGACACACACACACAGACACACACACATATATATATTCTCTTATAATATGGGCATGTAATATGTCCTCCATGAAATTTAGACATATAGTCACTGAAGCAGGATTTCAGGTGATACTTTACCTTGTGATTGACATATGTATTCTGAATGGCAACATGAAATAATTGCTTAGAATGCTTCTATTTTAAGTATTATTTCTTCTGAAGTATTTGATATGTATCTAGAAATTTCAAGTCTACCTCAGCTGATTTTGCAGGGGACTACCAAGTTTTCTGATCCTGGGGAGGAAGGTGACCCATCTTTTGCTATACCCACAGAGGAATAGCCACAGAAACTTTGAGGTCAGAGAGATGACATCAAGTGTCCTACCTCTCATTTTTAACTGGAATAGGATTCTGGGAGAGAAAAGCAGGAGGAAGCAGAGTGGCATAGCTATGGTGAAGCCATCAAAGTGAACAGAGGGCCATTTGAGTATGGTACAGAATAATAATCAGCAATAGAGGACTTTGTATATATTCAAAGCATCAGCTATGGACTGGTCTGAAACTGCATTGCCAATTCAGCAAGAATTGAAAAGACAAGACAGTATTTTGTGGTCAGTAGTGGCAAGGGATCTCAAGGGAGGTAATGATTCCTTCCTGCCCCTTATCTTTTTAACCAGAAAGAAAGAGATCCTCCTTTTCCCAGCAAAGGCTCCTTTCTCCCTAATTCAAAATTTTGTCTCTTCCTATCCTGATGAGACTAGGCAAGCCAGAACCATAGGGAAGAGAGACTTTGATTTCTCTCCTTTTACTTTATTGTTATGTATTACCTAAAATGCTCCAATATACTTACTCCAGTTTGATTATTATATTCTTTTTTAAAAGATGGGAGGTTTTTGGTTTTTTTTTTTTCCTTTTTGGCTCAGTGTTGTTGGGCTGGGGACAGAACAGAAAGCCACAGAGAGAGGACTGGTGATATCTTCCATAAGTTGTGAAGTATCTGAGACCAATAAAAATAGGCCTGCTTTTTACGTGTACAAGAGAGCCTGAATGCTGAAAGCTGTTAGAATCTATTGCTTGAGGTTGAGAAGCTTTGGGTAATGAGTTGTAGGCATGCTTCAAAGTCTAGAGGGTGGAAGCCCCAAGGGAGAGGGGAGTGAGGACTTCAAGCCTTCAGGAAAGCTTCAAGACTCCTACTGTACATGCTTGCCAATACTATCTTTGTCAAGACCTCAATATTTTCAGTGCCTGAAGCACTCAACTCTGAAGGCCAGAGTCCTGAGCTCACTCATGAGCTCCCCCTGGTGGTCAAAGAAGCATCTCATATCTCATCACATTGAAATAAGGTGACTTGGAACAAAACCCCCTACCACTACCCATTTTGCCACTACGTTTTTGCTTTAAATGGTTGCTGAAAATAACAACAACAAAATCCCAACACTTCAAAAGAGAATGTAGTGTACCAAAAGCATCACAGAAGTAAAAGGAATCCAAATGTTTTGAGTTTAGCTATTAAAGCATAGTTTCTAGAGAATGTACTCGTCTTGAAATGAAACAGATGAAAGCAACATGTGTCAATGGTTTTATGAAAGCAGTAATACCATCAACAGGAAATAAAGAAATTGAATACTGCTGCTTCAGCCCAGAACTTAACTCTTCTTATGCTACCCAGTCCCTGGTGGCTTGCAGTAAAACAAACAAACAAACAAACAAAAAAACCAAGGTGATTTTGCTAGGGCAACTGAGGATTTGCATCTCCAAGTCTGTCCCTTACCCCTGAAAGGAATCCCCTACAAAAAGCAGATTCTTGGAAAGGCACTTTTTTCCTTTCCTAAAAGTCTAATGAGGTCATGGAAACAACTAAGCTTAAAGCAAATGCCCTAGAGCCCCTTTCTAGGAGGAGTCTACAAAGATTTGGTTGCTAAAAGAGAGCTGGCGAGAGTGCAACAGCCTGCAGGCAGAGCTAACAAACTTGAGGGCCAACATGCCAGGCTTACAAACATCTAGGAGAGCTAGAAGTGCTCTGTTCAAAAAAGGATTGTTCACTGCTTAGTGGCCAAAAGAAGAAGCAGAGAAGAGCAGCATAGCACAATAGATAGGGCCTTCAATTTAGAATCTGTAGGATCTGGGTTCAAAGTCTGTTTCAATCTCTCAATCACTCCTCAGGCAAATTGTTTAAGCTTTCTGTACCTCAGTTTTGTCATCTGAAAAATGAGAGATTTGTACTCAATGACTTCTGGTGTTCCTTTCCTTCTTGCTCTAAATCCCCTGTTCTATGAAACTAAGGTGGAATTCAATCCAATTCAAATATTTATTAAGTATTTTCTGTGTACAGGGAGCTGTGCTAGGATCTGCATATATAAAGATATGAGTCTGTTGTCTTGGAGTGTATGGTGGTTACAAAAAAGAATGAGATTAGAATTGGAAGAACCTCTGGTTTAGGTCCAGCCATTTTGCAGTTGAAGAAACTGAGGTCTAGAGAAATTAAGCAATATACCTAAAATCACACAGGTGGTAACAGAAACAATATTTAAATCATGGTTCTCTAACCCCAAATCCACTGGGTTTCACCACACTGCTTCTCAATATTTACATATAACAGCACGTACAAGGCAATATAACATTATTTCAAAATGAATAGTGGAATAAATTCAGAGCATACATTTAAAATTAATATATAGCAGCAGGATTATGCTTCTTCCTCTTCTGTCCCTTATGACAACAGCAAAACACAGAGCACAATGTTACAAGTTGTCTCTGGACTAAAAAAGTAGCTTCATACTTCCATTCCAAATTCATGGGTCTCAAAGGAAGAGTTACCAACTTCTGTCCTAAAAAGGCAAAGTTAGTAAGTATCTCTGTGCTCTATGGGATAGTCCCCAACTTGCACTAATACTAATGAATTTGGTCTTCAAAGAGTAGCTCTGACCTTGGGTGCCAGGGATAACTCCATGGGTCTACATAAAGCTACTGGATCACAATCCATTGTTAATATACATCCCATTAATGAAGAGTCAGCAAACATAATTAGCTTTTGACAGAGGCATTTACTAAGATAGCAATGATAGTATTTATATTTCCCCCCTTAAAAGTGGGGCATAAATAGACACAATATGCATGGGAAAAGTGGACTCAAACTTAGAGCTATACAGGATAAACCTATATAGGATATGTGTATGACAAAGACAAAATACTACTCCCAGTATTTTAGGGCTAGGAAATCCTTTCTTTTTTTGTAGGGTTCTCATGCAGCTTCCCTTTGGGACAGATTATTTAGCTGGGTTCTCAGGGTATGCTCTTTTCAATAGTGAACTCTCTTCCTTGTCACAGAGGCTTCATCCTTAAAGTTGTTTCCCCATGTGGGTAACTGCTTCTCTACCTCCTTGTCTGTCTGGAATTGCCCAATAGTCAAGTGTTTGCTGGAGTCAGTTCACATTGACTTTCAAGAACTAATTTTAATTGGTAAACATTATAAATCAGGGTGTAATTTATTGTATTGCTTAAGACTGAAGAAAGTGATGGAGAAAATTATAATAATGCAGACTAAACTTAAAAGTGCATCTTGTACTTTTGTGGAATCAGTTAAACATATACTAGCATACCCCTGGATATAGTATCTCCCATTGGTCAAACAATTTCCCTTCAAAGCTATATGGCAGAGAGTGGTGAGAAGGGAAAAAATTCACATCCTTACTCCCTTTGCCCCACCATCCCATCCTTCACATCATTATAAACAATGGCTTATAATGTCTCCAACTAGCTAAGATTTAGCTACTGTTGCTGCTACTGCCTAGAAAGCTGCTGATAAAAGTTTGGGGCCTTAACTCAGGAAGATCTAATTTCAAATTCAACCTCAGTTATTTACAAACTGTGTGATCTTGGGCAAGTCACTTAATTACAGTTTTAATTTCCTTAACTGTAAAATGGGGACAAGGATAACATCTATCTCTATGTGTTGTTGTTAGGATAATGAAACAATATTTGTAAAATATGTAGCATAGTGTCTGACACATAGTAGGTGCTATACAAATGCTAGCTATTATTATTACTGTCTTTCATTTGTATACAAAAATGTTAAATATTTAATTATGACTTTCAGAGCATTTGTCATCAGCTTTGATAGAATGACCTTTTTCCTGGGCATTTCCTATATCAGTGAAATCAGACCTCTGTCTTTTATTTTAAAATCACAATCAATTAAACTTTGTAACACTTTATATTTGAAATAGTTAATTTTTATTCCTTAAAATATAACAATTTTTCAGTCACTCCCACTAAGTCCTTAGCAGGATCCAGGGTGTTCTTCTCATTGCATTACTTAGTACAATCCTTGGCACTTTGTAGACATTTAATAAATGCTAGTTGAGTGATTCAATTTATTTCAGTACTCTACTACTAAACTAAATGATGGGCCATAGAAATTGTCAAGGCAACAATTAGCAAACCATAATGATTTCTGCTAGCACCACAGGGCATACAGTGTCAGGCCTGGATTCACCCTGACCCATCTTTCAAACTTCAAATCTGGCCTCAGACACTTATTACCAGTGTAATCCTGGGTAAGTCACTTAACCCTTTTACTTCAGTTTCTTCATCTATAAAATAAGTTGGAGAAGGAAGTAGCAAATCACTCCAGTGTCTTTGCCAAGAAAACCCCAAATGGGTCATGGAGAGTCAGACATGACTGAACAACACACATTTAGCATTTGCCTATGTATACATTTTCTCAAGTAGAAGATTAAGCTTCTTGAGGGCAGGGACTATTTCATTTTTGGGATAAAATATATGGCACATATATTTAAAATATATGTGAAAACACTGCTTCATTTTTGGCTCAGGGTCTAGAAAGCACTTAAATATTTATTGAATAAATATATTATGATCTATTTATTTGGCCTCAGGGATTAGAGGTCTTTATTCAGTTCTGGACATCATGGGCATGGTAAAACAGCCCCTGTAATGGGATGATTTACACACATACACACACACACACACACACACACATTTTAAATATATACAAAACAAGTCAGCATTTGTGCTAGCATGCCATAACTGGTAGTTCAAATGAATGTTGCATCACCAAACTTAAGTCGTCAACATTTATCAAATGCTTACTTTGAGTCAAGCTTGTGTTAAGCAAAACCAGTCTTTGCTCTCAAGAGGCCCATAGTCTAATGAGGGACACACAACATACAAACAACTACGTACAAGCAAGATATATATAAGATAGAATGGGAGATAATATTAAAAGGAAGTCATTAGCATTAAGGTGCATTCAGCTAAGAATTAAAAGATGTCAGAAGTCAAAAGGGAGAAATAGTGAGAAAACAATCAAGACATGAGGAACATGTGAAAAAAAAAGTCAGGAGATAAAGTGTCTCTTGTGAGGAATAGCAAGAAGGCCAAAGTCACTGGAAGGTAGAACATAATTATTATATTATTTAAAAAGCCAAAGCCACATACTGCCCATCACTATCCCTATCTTCCTTGCAGCTGGGGAGGAGGGGGAGAGAACAAAGGACCAGGATTGAAGCTATCAGTCAATATTAAGAACAGGAAATCAAATGTCTCCTCTTGGACCCTAGAGAACTCCTTCTGAAGTCACCCAGAACATTGGGCTCCAGGATGTCCTTTTAGACATCCTGAATTTTAGGTCTATATCAGAACTATGGAGGCCTACCTAGTAACTGAGATACCAGAACTCCAAAATTGGTACAAGTAAAGTGAGTGTACACTAAAGAACCCAGAACAAGAGAGGAAAATTTCACTTTTGAAATCTTGGGATATTTAAAGCTTTGCCTTGTGCAATACATACATCCTACAACATGATTTTTTTTTTTTTTTTTTTTTTTGCTGAGGCAATTGGGGTTAAGTGACTTCTCCAGAGTCACATAGCTAGGAAGTGCTAAGTGTCTGAGGCCAGATGTGAATTCAGGTCCTTCTGACTTCAGTATTAGTGCTCTGTTCACTGTACCACCTAACCCCTATTATGACTTTTAAAAAGTTGGCTGGGGCCAACCAGTAGCAATCTCTCTTACTTCCAACAGGGATTAGTATGTCAGAAGTTGGGATCCAGAGGGTCACTTAAATCCCCAAAAGCCACTGTTGTTCTTTATAATATAAATTGACACTTAGCAAATTACTCCCTGCCTTACCTCTGGGAAATTCTACCCTGATGGTGACTGAGGATGAGTAGAGGAGGTCTTTCCTGAGACCTGTTGATGGAAAAATCTTACCTCCCACCCCACTGGCTAAAAGGAGATGAGAGTTAAATGTCTAGACAAGTCTACTATTTCTTAAAATCAGTCAGCAGATGACTCAAGCCAAAGCAGTGTGGTTGGCAATGAGAAAGAAGTTAAGGAAAAAGAGAAGTCCAAAACAGGACAGTCATCTACATTTCTAAAATTATTAGGAAGATCTGAGCTGATGATACACATGACTTGGAAGGGAAGGAGCCAGTACACAGATTCCCAATGGAATTAGTATGGAAAAATGAAGAGCACATTTTAATCTCTTTGATTGCCAATGAACCACACCAATGACTACAGCATGTATCATTAAAAAGAGAGTCAGGAGACATGAATTTTGGTTTTAGTTCTGCTGGTAAATTTCCATGTGACTTCAAAGAAGTTCATGTTAGGGGTGGTGGACTATAAAGGACAGAATGAGACAATCATTTTAAGACATGGACAACATGTTGATTTGTTTTATTTAACTAGACAATACAGAGGAAGTTCAACTTTGCAATCATTGGGAAGTGACAGTGATTTTTTTTTAGCCCTAAATAATTTTTTTTTGGGGGAGGGGGAATGTTCCATTTACCTCATAGGGTTGCTTCAAGGATAAACATGAGATATGTAATCCACTTTGAAAATGTTAAAAGTACTACACAAAGATAATTGGTACTATCCTCTGAAAATAACACATATCTGATAATATATGTAAGGTTAGTGAATTGGTTAGAATATGAAATGATGAACCAAGTGCCCCAGGCAAAATAAGTATGGGAGAGTTAATCTTATACATAGAAATATTTGTTCCTATAGCCACAGTTTGCACCTCTGACTCAAATATATGCCCTTAGCCATTATCAGTAAAGCAATGAATGAATAAGCAAGTGAAAAAACATTTATTAAGCACTTTGTGCAAAAGCACTGTACTAAGAATTGGGAATACAGATAGAAAAGCAAGGCAATAAATCCTTATATAGCTCACATTCTAATATGAGGAAGCAACCCACATAAGAAATTTCAGTTGCAAGTCAAGGACAGACTTTGGTGGTAGGATTTTATTTTCTGCATGTTCTGTGGCTGGTGAGGAGGCAGAGAGAGTATCATTTTCATAATGGTAGATTTTCTTAATGATGCCTGATGGTCTAGTCTGGAAGTAGGTCTAGGGAGTGCTTCTATTCTCAGAGCACCTGAGCTCTGGATTCTAGTATGAAGAGGAGATACCAGTTGTAGTTTGACTTGTTTGGCCCATGCTGCTTCCTGTCCCTCACTCATGGCCACATGCTGCTTCAGCCAGGCTGGTTTGCCTGCCCTGTAGGTACCATATAGTGGGGATAACAAAACATTTTCCCCCTAAAACCTAGAATGTACCCTTCCACAAATACACATATGTCCATGAGAAGAGTGAGTCCCAACCTTGAGTGCAATAATAGTAAGTCTCATGTAGAGGCATTTTATGTCTAGGAAATCCTTTCTTGAGTCCATTATCAGCATTCTTCTCTGATGCAATAGGAGGGGCCATGCTTTTTGAAGCTGCTTCCTTTCTTAAATGATTATCTTTCTATCCATTTTTCCTTTGTAGGTCATTCTTCTCCTATGTATGATCTACTATTAATTCAGTCTTTCTGATTTTTTCTCTACAGGAGTTGCTCTCCCAAATGATGTCTTTATGGATGGGGCTGAAAGCAGGGCCAGTGGTATGGGAATCACCTCTTGGGTTTATTTATCTGCCCAGTAAAGGTAAATGGTCAGTGACAGATTCATTCTCCACAGGAGTTCCTTCCTTTAGTGATGGTTATGGGACCAAATTGGAAAGTGAATAACATCTCAGGATAATTTATGGTAAAAATCCCTCAAATTGTATGGTTACTTTTAGGCCAATGATATGTGGAGTAGAAAAAAGTGAATTATGAAGTTCAAACCCTAGTTATGCTGCTTGTTACACATGTAAGCCTTGGCTATTCACTTCAGTTCTTAGAGCCTCAGTTTCCTCTTATGTAAAATGAAAGAGTTGAACTATTTAGCAGTTTCTCTAGGGTCATTCACTAAACCTGAACTCACAGTGATAGTTTGAGTCCCCAAAAGGTAGCTAGCTACTACTTTCATGGTTCTAGGAATAACTCTAAGGGACTGGATTTCTAGTATTTTTGCTCATGAGCCCCTACAAGTGTGTTTCTCGTTGACAGTAAATACTTTTAGTTAAAGGTATTTACTGAAGCGATTTAATAAGAACGTTTGGCACAAAATATTTTCCCCCAAAGCTTGGAATGCACCCTTCCACAAATACACACAGGCACATGGGAGGGATGAGTTCCAACTTAGAAAACAATAATAGTGACTCATGTAGAGACATTTTATGTCTAGGAAATCCTTTCTTGAGGCCAATGTGAGCATTCTTCTCTGTGCTATGGGAGGGACCATGCTTTTTGAAGCTGCTTCCTTTCTTAAATGATTATCTTTCTGTACATTTTTTCTTTGTGGGTCATTCTTCTCCTATGTTTTGTCTACTTTTAGTCTAGTCCCTCTGATTCTAATTGGTCCAATATCTCCAATGATATGGTCAGTCATTGGAGAAGAAGAAAGAGTGAGAAACTCCTTGCCCAATCCCACTCAGGGAATTAGCTCTGACTCTGGAACTGATGTCCTCAACTCCCAAACTTAGTCTTCCATGGCTGTGTGAGCAAGCCCATCATTTGACTGGTTCACTGTTAAAATTTCACCAGGTATTTAAAGTCCTCCCTCCCCTTCTTCCCCCCCCCAAAACCGATAGACATGGTCATCTTGTTTGCTTAGCCAGTTGGGGGGAAGAGGGGAAGTGGTTCACACTTCATAAAGAAATTCTCTCAAATAACTAAATTTTGTGATTAGTTAAGCTGAAAAAGAAATTATATCCTTTTCCCCTTCCAACTAGATGATCTTTAAAATCCTTTTCCCATTCTAAATGATATGATCCTAAAGTTAGCTTATATTCCCTAATGATGCCAGGAGAAGGTTGGCTCTGAAAAGAAAATTTAGGGTGATGGTGGTAATGATATTAAGAAACAATTTTACCAGAGATCATTCCATAAGTGGATAATCTACATGTGATCAAGGGTCTCTATGCAAGAGATTCTGATTGGTATTCATGACTGCTCCCCAGCCAACTCACTTCTCATTAACTTTTATATTAAAAGACTAGAAACTAGACCTAGGAACTAAGCCCTAGCAAACATAACTTTTTCCATCCTTGCAACTCCTGGTCTGTGAATGTCTTGATATGTAGACATTCACTACTTCCAGTCCTTGTTTTAAATCAAAATTCACTTTGCTCCCTAGTTATCTCCTAATTAGCTACCATGTTGTTATGCCCATCCCCTAATCTCTACCCTTCCCTCCTTCCATCCATCCTTACTGTTCTGGAACCAGAAGCCAGTCAAGTTATTCTTCTTAGAAAGGCTATGTCAGTCTACTTTCCTCTGATTCTACTCACTATCCCTTTGATTTTGAAAACCAAAATATTCATCTTGACTAAAAATCCTCTATGTGTGCTGTCTCTCCCTGTTAGAATGTATGTTTTTTGAGGGCAAGGACTGTCCCCATTCTTATATTTGTATTCCCAGAATTTAGAACAGTGTGCTTGGTGCACAGTAACCATTTAATAAATGCCTTTTCATTTATTCACTCATTCATTTATTTCTATACTGAGTTTTATAAAGTTTTGCTTTTATACGCTAGATGATAAAATCTGTGACCAGTGTGCTTAATACAATCCAACATAACCAATCATTTCTTAGATACAGATTATACCACAATACTAGATATTTGCTTTAAATACTCCTGTTCTTAAGGAGAGAAACACTGTCTCCAACTATGGGTGACTGGGAGTTAGGGAATCGGGGTTTCAAATCTAGTCTCAGTGACTAGCTGTGTCTCCCTGGGCAGCCTCGGTCTGCCTCTGTGTCCTCACATGTATAAAATGGGGATAATAATAGCATCAACTTCCCAGGTTTATTGTGAGCATAAAATGAGATATTTGTAAAGTGTTTAACACAGGACCTGACACACAGTAAGTGCTGTATAAGTGCTTATTCCCTCCTCCCCTCACTACCTAGTGTTGTGACTTCAGAAGTTTCAGGGAGGTTCCTTGGTCCCATCCATGTCTTGGCAAATGCCTGAAATTCTAATTTAGAATCCAGAAATAAATAGCTGATACTGTGCTATCTGTTATTACACTCTGTTGCACTATAACCTTGTCACATCAACTGGCATATCATGTTCCATTTTGCATAGCACATTTCATGGAAGATGTTAAACTAAAAGGTTCAGAAGAGGACATCCAGAATGGTGAAAAACCTGGAGGATTGGATGAAGGGAAAAGGTATATTAGCTTATAGGACAGAAGGTTCAGGATGGGACATAATACTACACTATCAGATTATAAGGTGGGAGAGGTATTTGATTTGCTCTATTTGACTTTAAAGAGCTAAGGCAAGAATGTTATGTGGAAATTACAAAGAAGCAAATTTGGGCCTCTTTTATAAGGAAAAACTTGCTAACAGAGCTGTCCAAAAGTAGTATGTGCTGCCTCAGTAGATTGTGGGTTCCCCCTTTAATCAAGGTCTTTAAGAAAAGACTGGATAATAGTGTTAGGTGGCTACTTTTGTCTAACAGGCCACACTCCCTGTCTTCTGGCTACATCTGAAACTTTATAGAATCTTAGGAAATTGACCTTCTAGTATATTTTTGCATCTCTGAAAGAGGATGTTCCAGATCTACTTGTTCTCAGGAATTCATGGGAAAGTGTCTCCAAAATTTCCCTTATGCTTCCCAAACCATTTCTACGATCTTAGTGAAAATTAAAATACCTGAAGGGGGCAATCTGAAGTGTTCTTGTAAATGAATGAATATGGAGGAATATACTCATTATTTGAAACTTTGAGAATATTAAGACCCTGATAAGCCTAACAATCAATGAAAGATCCTCTGGGAACTAGATTTTCCTAAAGGTTATTATATGCTGGTGCTGTCAATAGAAAGAGGGAGTCCCTCATTTTCATGCACATAGCTGCACAGATTATTTGGTCTTTTCTCAGGCAGTTTTCAATTTGATTTTTATTTTGGTGTTTGGTGTCTCTTCATCAATCTGGGCCTTCTTATTCACTCATTATTATTTAACAAGTTATATATAGCAGATAAGAAACAGCTACAAAAAGCAAAAATTGAGGAATAGCAGAAGCTAGGGAAAGGAGGTTGTCAGAACCTGCTCTCCTTGCCTTCACCCCTCTATTCCAACTATGAAAGCACTTGTTTATAATTGTTGGAATCCTTCCTGGGCTAATGCAGTTGGAATTTGCTCTTCCTCAGCCTTCCTCTCTAACAAGCTACATAATGGAAGGGGTGCTAGACTCCGGGGTTTCAGTTTTGCTTCAGGTACCCAGTAGCTGCATGATCCTGGGCAAGTCTATGAGACTGTTTACTCCTCTATAAAATGTAAATGATAATAATATCTATATCATAAGGCTGTTGTGAGACTCCAAAGACTGAATATAGGGAAAACTTTAGTCAAATCTTAAAGTACTATACAAGAGAGAACCATTATTACTTTTACTATTGCTATTCTAATATTTAACATCTTTCTGCCTCAGTTTTCTCATCTGTAAAATGAGGGTAATATTGGCACCTTCCTTCCTAGAGTGGTAAGGATCACATGAAATATTTGTAAAGCATTTTACAAATGTCAAATAACTAGCATTATAAAATGCTAGCTATTATTATTAAAGAATTTGCCAAATCTACCAGTATTATCTATATAAATAACTATCTAGGTCTCCAGCCTCAGATACTTACTAGCTGTGTGATGCTGGGCCAATCACTTAACCACTGCCTGCCTCAGTTTCCTCAATTTAAAAATGAGAATAATAATAGCATCTATGTCCCAAAGTTGTTATAAGGATCAAATCACATAATGATGTTTGTAAATGGCTTAGCACAGTTGCCTGGCACACAGTAGACTTTTAATCAAAGTTTGTTCCTGCACATATTAATGTTTTACTATTACTATTACTATTATTATTATTATTATTATTATTATTATTCCTGTGTCTTTTAGGTCTACATGAAGTTCTTGTATTATTATATTATTATTACCTTTATTCTTTCCATTCTTCCTTTGAAATTTGCCCTTTGGGACAGCAATGAGGATGAGACTTACGAGGATCACACCCAAGGGACCCTCATCTCTGGTGTAGAGATGAGATGCCATTACCATCTTTGCCTTCTGGTGTATGCTTTTTGCTTGGTCCCTCTTTTATTTTCTGTTGGAATTGCAAACATGAAGGAGTGCCAGGGCTGGAGGGGTGGAAGAGAGAGGTAAGGGGAGGATGAGCCTTTTGATCTTCTTAGCTCAGGATACTTGCTTCAGGAGCAGGGTGGGTACAAAAAAGGTGGGGGTGAGTAGCAATTGATCCCATCAGGCTGCTGAGCGCTAAAACCAAAATTGGTGTCAGGTTCTGCAGTTGGAGTGTTACCTTTAGCTTTGAAGTCTGTAAATGACTCCAACCATCTTCTCAAGTGGGGCTGCTACAAATGTTAATAAAATTAAAGCCACCTGAAAGTGAGGCTGGGTGATCCTTTGAAAGCAAGTCTGTGATCAGTTATTACCCTCAATTACCTTGTTGTCCACTCTTTTAGCTTGGGGTTAAACTCTTAACTCTTCTCTTTGAAGTGATTATCCTTTTATCTATGACTGGACCTAGGAATTTCAGGACAATAATCAATGGAAACTTCATAAGAATGGGGAGGGAGAGGGGAAGGAGCTAGAAAAAAAAAAGGTGTAACTATCCCTATTAGTGGACTGCTTTGAGGAAAGCTGTGGGAAGGAGTGGGCACCACTGTGGACTATGATTTCACCCCCAACAACTGAAAACTTTAACCTCTTTCCTCCCCCCACTTCTAGCAATTTTCATATACTATAAGAGAAAGTGATTATTTGGGAGAGAATAGAGAGATGCAACTCTCATCAAAGGGAAAGGGAAAGTAGGGAAGCAAAAAGATACAATTAAAATATGAGTTTTTAATTAGGACTTTGATGTCAGATTTGGTACATAACATTGTGAAAGTAGGGAGAAAGGACCTGCTTTTAGTCTAGCACCAGGAAATGACTTGTTAAAAAACTTGTGAGAGAAAATTAAAAAAACAAAACCCAATAACTTTCATCTTTTTTTCTTTAATTAAAAAGTAGATCCCTCCCTGAGCCTCTTTATCAGAAGCAAAAATCACAACTATTTCTTGCAAAGGTCTAGCTGGGCTATGGACTTTTTAAGAATCATTCAAACTTGTCTTGCTTTCTCTCCCCCACCCCCAAAGCCACTAACTAAAGTCAAAAATGTGTGTTTCATGTCTCCTTTTTCAATTTAATCCCATTTTGAATGCTTCTCTACACAGAAAGGTTTAAAACACAGAGGGGAAGAGCTTTGGTCTTTGCAGTGTCCTGTGAATGTTATAATGAATGAATGAGCTTTCATTAAGTAACAAAAAATAATCCTATAGAGACAGGAATGGGTATCATATGGGCCATTTCCAGTGTTTAATTCCCTAGCCCTGTAGATCCATGCCTTTTTTCTTTCTCTTTACCTCTGTCTCTGATTGTCTTTTCTGGTATACTACCAATGGAAAATAGAAAAATTTCTTTTTGACCTTTGTTGCTGACTTATCCTCTCATTTAAAAAAAAAAATCCCTATTATAGGCAACATCTGTACTTGTTCCTCTTTTCAGCTGCATGGTCCTGTGCTACTAAGCCAACATCCATAACATGTAATGGAGTTCTAGTGTTTAGGTCCTTTTGGTGGAAATAGGAATTGGGGGAATGAGAACAGTTGGATATTTTTACTTCTCTTCCCACCCCCAACCTCACTTTCTGTATGTCTCTATCTTTCCCGTGACAATGGGCTGTGCCCATGATGACAGGCCAGCCCTATTCTTTACCAGTCATGTTCTGATTTCCAAGGTCTGAGTCTGCTGAGTCCTGAAGCTTGAGTAAGAAACACAAAATACAGATCTCAAAAGGATCTCAGGGGCCTTTTATTAACTACTTACTATTTAATAGAGCTTCTTAAACCATGGATTGCAACTCCATATGGGGTTGAGTAACTAACCAAATGTGGGGATTATGAAAAATTTGGCAAGAATCAATTATTCTGCCAAAATTTACCATTTTATGTAAAAATAAACAAGCACTTCAATTTAATTTGTATACAAATTTGCTTTCATCTTTAATAATTGATAAAATTATATGTATACTAAAGAATGTTTTAAAATAAATTTCTTTATGATTTAGTCATATATGTTGTAATGTCAGTATGTTGGATTTGCATACCTATTTTATATATATCTATATACTAGGGATCATGTAAAAATTTCACAGGCAAAAAGGGACTACAAGTGGAAAAAAGTTTAAGAAGCTCTGATTTAATCCATTTTCTTCATTTTACAGATGAAGAAACTGGAGCTCTAGCAGTTAAGAATCTTGCCCCAAACCAGTCATATTGATAAATGATTTAAGTATGGCATCATTTTAATAACAAGCAGGATTTGAATCCAGATCCTCTGTTTTCCAAAGTCACTACTCTTTTTCACTGTACCACATTGACTTTTCTTTCCCTTAGCTAAGGAACAGGGTGACAAAATGTCATTCACATGCGGATCCCTAAACTACTAACTCCATATTCCTTTTTTTTCTGGGATTGACAAGGGAGGTATAGCTGATTTTTGGAGGAGTGCTTACTTAGCACAGTACCTGAAAATTAGTATTAATAAATACTATTTAGTAAATACTTATTAATAAATGCTTATGGATATATATGATTGTGATTGAATACTACTGTGTTATAAGAAATAATGAGCTTAATGATTTTATAAAAACATGGAAAGACTTGCAAGAAATAGAGAAGAGTGAAAGAAATGATTATAAGCAAGAAAATGCTGTTTATAGAAATAGCAATATTGTTTTAAGAATACCTTTGAGCAAATAAATTATTTTGACTATTAGGAATACTTAAATTAACTACAAAGGACACTATCTGCATCCAGAGAAAGAATGGTAAATAGAAGTATGTATAGAATAATTTTACATATTATGTCCCTTTTTGTGTCTAATGGTAGCCATCTCTAGAGTGAGAGGAAATTTACATAATAATTTTGTTGTATATATGAAAGGAATATCAAGTTGTACATAGCTGATTTGAAGTTTCATGTATAATAATTTTTAATCATAATTTTACTATGTTATGGAAATGCTAATTTAAAAATAAAACTAAAAGACAAAACAAAAAAAAATAAATACTTGTTGACTGATAAACTGAGTGATGATACCCAACAGTGATACTCTTTATTTATTTATTTATTTATTTTTGCTTTTTTGCTGAGGCAATTGGGGTTAAGTGACTTGCCCAGGGTCACACAGCTGTTATGTGTCTGAGACCAAATTTGAACTCAGGTCCTCCTGACTTCACGGCTGGTGCTCTATCCACTGCGCCACCTAGCTGCCCTGATACTCTTTATTTTGCTATGAATTTAACTGGGAAAATTAAAAGAAAACTCTTTTCAAGTTAGAAAAGATGACCTAATCTTTGGGCAACTTTTTTGGTCAACTGGTATATACGAAACTCCCTTCTCTGGAGTTTTTGTTTCTTGTATTTTATTTATACATATGCTCAGCTTGCTTTCTAAAATCCTCCAAACCCCAACAACAGTGGCAGGTTTTAAAAAATAGAACACTTAATATGAAAAGATCTAAACTAAGAGTTTCTCATAGCTTTTCCAATAGCCTAAGGCCTTTCTTTCCCAGGGATTTTTTCCTCTGGTAGGGTATTCTTTTAAAGTGATGGCACTGGAAAAAAAAATCCATCTTTTCTTTTAAGCTACTGTTTAAATAAATTGGGTGGGTAGGGGGATATAAATGAGGTAAGGAATTTTCACAAATGAAATTAGTAGCTTTGGCCAATTTGATGTTGGATCTGAGCATGCCCAGTGATTGCAAATTACTTAGAAATTCAAGAAGACACTTGCCTAATGAGAAGCAAAGGAAATTTAGGATGGGCCAAGCAACTATAAATGTCTGTGGGTGCCTATACAAGTGATTATTCCTGATTTAATGCCTACGTATAAACACAGGCATCTGTATTGGGATGAAAGGTGCTTGGACAGTATAAGATGCCACAAATCATCTGCTTCCAATTAAACAATGCTAAAGTTAACAAAAAACAAACTTCTTCAAATCAAGTGTAATTATTCTAGATACATAAAAGCAGCTTTATAATATGATTTATAAGGACCCTGAAGGAACTCCTACTTGACTTGCAGAACTTTTATTTGTAATTTTGCCAGAAATATAACTACTCGGAAATGTCTTCCTACCATGAGCAACTATGAGATTTAGAAAGCACTTATTAAGGCTAAATCATACAACATTAGGAAATAACAAGTTGCCTTTTACCCATCAGGATTTTCCATTTTACAGTGATTTTCCTTGTCTTTGCATGTTGGAAAGATACCCAGTGATGTTTATAGTGGAAAAAATAGATGGGGACAGGGTAGAGAAGGGGAAAGAAAGAAAGAAGTAATAGAAAGGTTAAAGAGAGCTATAAAATACTTTGAAGTAAATACCCTTGCTTTCTTTAAAAACATTTTTTTTCAAAATTCATAAAAAAATTTTCTGCTACTTGCAAAAAGAAGATCCATGGAATGGAAAAGAACATTGAATTTGAAGATCGGGGAAACTAGGTCTGAATCTTAGCTCGGATACATTGTATCTTTGTGACTTTAGGCAAATCATTAGGTTCCATACCTGTAAAATTAGATAATCTAGTCTCTAAAGTACATCCTTCCCTCAATTTTATAATCCCTGTGTTCTTAATTTTGCGAACTAGTTTTGGAAAGTTGGAATCTCAATGAAATGGACCTTAGCATCAATGATTAATGTGCACATCACTAATAATAGTAGCTAGGATTTATCTAGTACTTTAAGGTTTGCAAACTATTTTACATGTTATTTCATTTTATCTTTACAAATCTGTGATCACCATCTTATGGAGGAGATAATTGAGGCCAAGAAAGTTTTAATGCTTTACTTAAGGTTACACAGCTGATAAGTATCTGAGACAGGTTTTGAATTCAAGTTTTTCTGACTCCAAGATTTGCAGAATGAGGAGGAGGACTAGTAGGAGCAGAAACCCTGATCAAAGACCTGGGGTGGAAAAGATTGCTTTTGGTCACTCACGGACCAGAGCACAGGTCAGGAGAGCAATGACCACATCTCTCCTTAAATCATACTACTTTAGAAGAACTGAAAACTTACAGATTCCCAGTGCAGGGAAAAACCAGATGTTTGAGACAGTGCCCTATCCACTTCAGGAGAAGAGCCCAACTTTAATATAAATTTAAAAGTCAAGAAATAGGCTGGAAAATGAGGAAACACCATAAGTGGTGGTAGGGAAGATCAAAAGAGAAACTTCAGAGGAAGACAACAATTGCAAAACAGCTTCATGCAAAAACTCAAAGAAAAATGTGAATTGATCTACCTCCTATCAAAGGAATTCCTAGAAGAGCTCAAAAAGGATTTAAAAATACAATGAGAGGTAGAGGGAGACCTGGGAAAAGAAATAAAAATGATGCAGGAAAATCATGAAAAAAGACATTAACTTAGGAAAGGAGACATTAAAAAATACTGCAAAAAAAGCACTTTGAAAACAGAATAGGTAAAAAAAAAAAGAGAGAGACAAAAATCAACTGAATTTACTTAAAAAACAGAATTGCTCATATGGAAAAAGATGTATTCCTTAAAAAGTAAAAGTGGCTAAATGAAAAAAAAAGAGAGATACAAAAGCTCACTAAAAAAAAAAAATCATTCCTTAAAAATTAGAATTGGGCAAATGGAAATGAGGACTTTTGATGAGAAGTGCTATTTGTCTGCCACCAGAGGAATAGCTGATGGAATCTGAATGCAGATCAAAGCATGCTTTTTAAACTTTATTTTTTTTTGAGTATATATGTGTGTGTATATGTATGTGTGTGTGTGTGTGTGTGTGTGTGTGGAAGGGGAGGACGTTGTGTTTTCTTTCACAACATTACCAATATGGAAATATTTTGCATGACTGCACATGCATAACCTATATAAAATTGTTTTTCTTCCCAATGAGTGGGGGAGAAGAACGAGAAACATTTTTTTAAATGTCAAAATTATTTCTCTATATAATTTTTAAAAATTGAAAAAGAAAACTACTATCATGGGGGCAGTTAGATTGCATGGTAGATAGAGTGCTGGACCTTCAGACAGGAAGATTAATTTTCCAGAGTTAAAATGTGATTTCAGATACTTCCTAGATGTGTAATGCTGGCAAATCACTATTTGCCTCAGTTTATCTATAAAATAAACTGGTGAAGGAAATGGCAAACCACTCTAGTATCTTTGCCAAGAAAACCTCAAATGGGGTCATGGAGAGTCAGACATGACTGAACAACAATACAAATTTTGCATTTGCCTTTGTATATATTTCTTTCAATAGAAGGTAAGTTTCTTGGGGGCAGGAACCATTTCATTTTTGGCTTTGTATCCTCAGGGCCTAGAAAGTGCTTAAATATCTATTGAATGAATACATTATGATCTATTTATTTGACCTTAAGGAAATGGGGTCTATATTCAGTTTTGGATATTTTGAGCATGGTAAGATAGTCCTCCTGTAATGAGATAATTTACATAGACACACACACAATATATAAATTGACTCAACAACAATAGCAATTACAACAATATGTATGAGCTAAATGAAATTGCTTTCCTTTTCAATGAGAGGGAAAAGAAGGGAAAAAAAGAATTTGAAAGACAATTTTTTTTTAAAAAGTGCTAAAATTGTTTTTTACATGTAATTGAAAAAAAAATCTTAAAAAAAATAAAGCTGAAACCTTTGACTATAGGATTATTAAGTCTTTACTGTAGTACAAGTGATTACCATAAAATAAATGTTTATTAGCCATGGTCATCAGAATGTTCTGGCACTAAAAGGATGTGCATTAATACAGAGTAATAATATTCAAAATTCCTTATTGTATACCTAACAATCATGTTACACCAAAGCAGTTGCCTTCCTCTAATTTCAACTCTGACTAGAGAATTCAGGCATCTCTTTTAAGCCAAGATTACCTTTAGGAATCTGGGTAACTGTTTGATCCACTACTCCCCATCCCCCCACCCCTGCCCTGCCAATGTCTAAAAAACACCCTTGAAAAATGGCACCATTTTTCCTTTACTTACATATTAAACAGGACAAACATTTCCAATATAGTACAGAATTAGTAATATTTTCCAGCTTAGTTAAGATCCAAATGAACCAAGGAATTTCTTAGAAATAGGCTTTAGGAATGAAGGAAATAATCATCTATTCAGTACCTATTATGTGCCAAAAGCTTTACAAATATTGTCTCATTTCATCCTCATATTTATTATTCCAATTGATGCAGCTGTGGCAGAGGTTATAAGTGGCTTGCCCTGGGTTACATAGCTAAGAAGTCTGGATTTGAACACAAGTTTTTTTTCTGACATTAGGTCCAGAATTCTATCCACTGCCCCTTCTAGTTCCTTAAAAATGTCCTTTAAAAATGGACTCAATCAAGCACCATAGTTACTTGGGGAAAAATATTTTTATAATTTCTTTTAGGTCAAGTATAATGTTAGGATTTGAAATCAGAAAAAAACTAAGTTCTAGGCCAACTCTTATTTTACAGAGCAAAAACAACAACAACAACAAAAAAAAAAACCAAATGGTTTTTATCAGTATCATCTAGGTAGTATCAATTTGAATTGAGGTCTCTCAACTCCACATCTATGGATTTTCCCTACTACATCATGTTGCCCAGTATTTTTCATAGTAATCTTTAAAGGAAGTAAGCAAATGTTTAAAGTTGAGGTCAATTTTTTTCCAAGTAGTCTCATCATTCTGTATCACAAAAGTTATGTGCTTGATTTAGGGATGTGAAAGAATGGAAATGTCATTCCTCAAACATTTCCCATCATGTCAAGAGATATGAGCACAATCTAATTCTGGTCATCAATTTTTTATAATTCTAAAAGGGATCCTGACATAAATAGGTAGCACCAATAAGGGCAAGCAACCCAATGACTCACTTTGATTTTTTCCCCAGGAATGAGTGGATGAAAAAAAGTATTAAACACTTACTATATATCAAGCACTGCACTAACCATTGGGGATACAAATAGATGGTCCCTGCTCTCAAGGAGCTTCCATTCTAATGAGGAAACAACACATGAAGGAAAGTCAACTTCAGGGCATCTGAAAAAACCTGGAAGAAGAGTGCAAATGCAAAGCAAGTTATAAGGGTCTTCAATTATTATCAGTAGATTAGATGATGGTATTGGTTGTCTGTGGGAGTCAGGAGAAATGATAAGGCCTAGAGGAGCTTTGGAGGTAGTAGTAGAGCATGTAAAAAGGCCTGGAAGTCTTACTTGTTGGTCTGGTGCTCCTTATGACTAATAGCATATGTTTGTAAGATATACTCTAAATAACCCTGAAGTGCAATAGAGTAAATTGGCTCATGTGGGAATCAAATTCATGATTTTGATATGACTAACATATTCTAGAAACCAATTGAGATACTCTATTAGATTTTTTTTCTCTCAAGGGAAAGTCTCTTTGATTTTGTAAAAGCCAACTGAAAAGATAGTATTCACTTTACACCCAATTTTGCGAGAAGTCATCTTCTTGGGATATCCAGATTTATATTTCCTAACCAGAATTTTTTTTTCCTAAAAGGAAAGATTGAGCAGAAAACACCATTTAAAAAAAATTATTCAGAAGGTCTGCTGGAAGCAGCAGCAGAGAGAGAAGAGCTCCTTGTAATCTGGCAGTTTTAGTAGTCCAGATGACATCCCAGTTCCCTTCCCACCATGAAATTCTATGATCCTTTTCATAGTATACTATTCCTTCCTGTTAAGGCCATTCAGAAAAATTCAAATATCATCCTTAGGCCTCCCAATTACAAGGTTCTTCAAGTACTGAATGCACATCACCCTCCTCATTACTTTAGGTTAGCAAGCCTAACCTCAAGTCTAACTTCAAACATTGCAAACCTCCTGGGTCTTAGACATTTACTCAGTCTGACTCATGTCCGAAATTCAACTGCTCCCTCTCTAGCTAAGACAGTTAAAGTGTTCCTGTCTGGAGAGGATCCTGCTGCTTCCTGTTGTCCTCAGATAGAACTTGTCCTAACACTCAGTGCTGTGGAGATGTGAACATTAATTAGTCATTTTTATCCTTGAAGTCAATCAATCAAAAATGGGAAATTCAGGACAAATGACTTTACCTTGAAAAATGAATTTTTTAGAGTGGTCCTTTATATTGATGGAAATTGGACAATTGCTTTCACTTTCTTCTAGATAGTCTGAATATCTTTAAAAGAATAACTTCAAGGCTGGAAATCTATTTTTTTGTCTGTCATCAATTAGTTCCCCTATATAACCTACTTTCAGCACAGACTTCAATTACAATTTTTTTCTATTAAAAGATTTTTGCTACTCTCCTGGACTGCTTGTCCTTGTTGGTGCCACCTATTTATGTCAGGATCCCTTTTAGAATTACCAAAACCTAATGACCAGAATTAGATTGTGCTCATGTCTCTTGACATGATGGGAAATACTTCTGAGGAGTAACAACATCTCCATTCTTTCAAGCTGTTGGAGGAAGAAAGAGACGTAAGCTAATGTAGGTGGAAGAGGAAGCAATACAGAGCGATAGGCTGAAACGCTGAGCTAGTACTATAATCTTGCAGTTCCTGGATGTTGGGGAGTTTTTGAGGATACTGGAATCATCTTCAATGTCATATCTTATGTAGAGATGGGGTACACTGACAGGATGGGCTGAACAGGATATATTGCTTAAAAGTTATGGGAAAAAATCATAATGGAGCCTTGAAAATGAATTGATTTTGTTATTATTTCTCCATTAACAGGTAGAAAGCATTACCCTCTTATTCTGTGTCCTAAAGAAGTCTGTAGAGTATGAGAATGGCAGTGTGTGTGTGTGTAAGAGAGAGAGAGAGAGAGAGAGAGAGAGAGAGAGAGAGAGAGAGAGAACGAGAACAAGAGAGGGAGAGAGACAGAGACAGAGACAGAGACAGAGAGAGACACAGAGAGAGAATAAGAAAGGGAGAGAGAGAGAGAAGTGTGAGGTGGAGGTGTGGAGGGAAGGGAGAGGTAGAGAACATGGGAGAGGTGGGGAGGAGCTTTTGTTGTATGAGAGAAAAAGAGAATGCTTGGAATAGTTTGAAATACCTTTAAAGCAGCAACCAAAACAGCCATTCAGCTAAATTGGAATCAACTATCCTAGAAATAACTTATGAAAACTTTTTTGGAGCATGACAAAACTCTCCTTTTTTCACAAGACCACAAACAATGCATTGAGTAAAGGGAATAGTTTGTCTGCCAAGCTTCAATTTTAATATTTAACCTTTCTTTTTTCTTTTTGAATGTTTTGCAAAAACATAATTAAAAGTGAACAAACCTCCCTTTTTTTAGCCTGAGAGTTCTAGAAAAAGCACTTGACTGAAACCTGGGCTTTTTTATCTTGCTTTCTTCCCTCTTTTTGCCATCCCCCTCCCTGTTCTTTCTCTGTTGCAAATGAAAACCATATCAGCTAGTGACATCTGTCAACTTCAAATCTATCATGTTTGGAAGTAGTCAATGTATCTGACATTGGTTATATTTACTTTTCAGAAAAATGCCATCATAATCTTAGTCAATTCTTTTGACCCAAAATTTACTAGATTAGCACTTATAAATGAGGAAACAAAAGATTATGATTAGGATAGGTATATAAAGTTAATACACTACTAACCCTTTACTAGCATGAGCATTGTTCCACCAATGTAATTGAAAATATTCCTTTAAGAGGGTGACTACTATTGATTAGAGAAATGCAAATTAAGACAACTCTGAAGTACCATTTTACACCTCTCAGACTGGCTAAAATGACAGGAAAAATGATAAATATTGGAGGGGATGTGGGAAAACTGGAACAGTAATGCATTGTTGGAAGAGTTGTGAACTGCTCCGACCATTCTGAAAACAATTTGGAACTATACCCAAAGGGTTGTAAAAACGGTGCATATCCTTTGATCCAGCAGTGTCTCTCTCCCAAAGAGATCATAAAAAAAGGGAAAAGGACCCACACGTTCAAAAATGTTTTTAGCAGCATTTTTTTTTAGTGGCAATTGAGTGGATGGAAATTGAGTGGATGCCCATCAGTTGGGGAATGGCTGAGTAAGTTATGAATGCAATGGAATATTATTGTTCTACAAGAAATGATGAGCAGGCCGATTTCAGAAAAACTTGGAGAGACTTACATGAACTGATAATAAGTGAAGTGATTAGAACTAAGAGACCATTGTACACAGCAACAACAAAATAATGTGATGATCAACTGTGATGAACTGGCTCTTTTCAACAATGAGCAATTTTTTTTTAACAATCAAAGCAATTCCAATAGGCTTGTGATGGAGAGAGCCACTTGCATTCAGAAAAAGAACTGTGAGGACTGAATGTGGATCAAAACACAGTATTTTCATTTGTTGTTGTTGTTATTTACTTTTTTTCTTTCTCATATTTTTCCCCTTTTGATATGATTTTTCTTGTATAGCATGACAAATGTGGAGATATGTTAAAAGAATTGCACATACTTAACCTATATTGGATTACTTGCTGTCTAAGGGAGGGCAAGGAGAGGGAGAGAGAAAAATTTGGAACACAAGGTTTTGCAAAAGTGAATGTTGAAGACTATCTTTGCATGTATTTGGAAAAAATAAAAAGCTATTAAAAAAAGAGAATGACTAGTGCAAGTCATTACAACAGTTGAAGGGGGAAAAAGTGTTGACAAATATTTTAACATAATTAACATGTAGTGGATATCCTGCCATCTAGGGGAGGGGTGGGAAGTAGGGGGGAAAAATTTGTAACAAAAAGCTTTGTAATGGTTAATGTTGAAGAATTACCCATACATATGTTTTGCAAATAAAAAAAAGAAAAAAAAAGAAAAAGAAAAGAAAAAAGTGTTGACAAAATACTTGGTCAAAAAAAAGAAAAACTGGATTAGTGGTAATATTCTGGGCATGACATTCTTGGGGTCAGGGGAAATTTAAACCTCTTGTTCAAGTTTTCCTGGAATCCAGCAAAATAACTCACAGGCAAAATATTGTCCCCCAATATTATTTTCTTTGTTTTTTTTCTCCTCCTGGCATGTATTCTATGGACCTATTTTCTCATTTAACCACTCTGAATAGCTTGGTGGGTAGCATCCTTCTTAGAAAGTGAAAACTTTTTTGGAGTTTCTACATCAGAGCAGAAAT
The DNA here is from genome assembly GCA_023553655.1 of Myrmecobius fasciatus. Classification (NCBI taxonomy): domain Eukaryota; kingdom Metazoa; phylum Chordata; class Mammalia; order Dasyuromorphia; family Myrmecobiidae; genus Myrmecobius; species Myrmecobius fasciatus. The sequence continues at coordinate 169,983 of JAJPUD010002438.1, forward strand.
GCACACCAACTTCCAGACCCATCATTGGTGAAGAAAAGCCTCTTCTGTAATCCTATCTGGAAGTACAAGCCCATTGTACTTCAGGGCTTCCAGACCTACGTAGACTTTATTAAAACACAACCCATCAAAGAAAGCAGCTGACAACAGACTAGACAGTTTGCAAAGTGATTACTATCTAGATGGAGAAGAAAAGTGGTCATTTCAATATAGACAGAAGCATCTGGTTTCTGTATACCTATGTAGCAGCAATGCTTTTTGTTGTTCAGTCATTTCAATTATGTCCTCATTTATGAGCTCATTTAGGATTTTCTTGGTAAAGATACTGAAATGACTTGCCATTTTCTTCTTGAGCTCATTTTACAAATAAAGAAACTGAGTCAAATAGGCTTAAATAAATTGTCCAGCGTGACAAAATTATCATACTTAAAATAGATTGAACCTGAAATTCTATATTCCTAATGCTCTTTTTTGTACCCTCTTTTCCGGTGGGAGATGATGGTTACAGAATAAAGCATATGTTGTCATTTGCGGTCAATGTGTCTGCTTGTTTTGAGGGACAATATGTGTCACAAAGGAGACATTGGAAGTGGGGGGATCTAGGTGTCCTTGATAATGACTCATCTTAAAATAAATCTGCAATCCTATTGATTCAGATGCTTTTTTCTGTCAATGCAGATCTCAATCCACCCATTCCTGACTACCTAATATGACTCCTATTCATATCCTCTCATAAGTTTGCCTCATGACTCACATGAAAAGGTGGCCCTTCCCATATTGAAGCAAGCCTCTCTATATGCACAAATGATCCCAATCTTGTGCTTCTCTAGAAGATTTTTCTTTCAATCATTTCCTACTCAATTATTTTCAATATTTCCTTGTTTCCTGGCTCCTTCCGGACAGCCTACAAACATTCCCCTGTCTTCCCATCCCCCCAACCAAAAAAAAACCAAACAAACCCTCATTTGATCCATCCATCCCTGCTAGCCACTGTTCCATGCCCTCCTTTTAGTAGGTAAATTTGAGAGGACTGTTTACCATCTGTGCCTCCACTTCCTTTCCTTTCAATCTCTTTTTAACTTTCTATACTCTGGCTTCTGCCTTCATTATTCAATCAAAATTGCTCTCTCCAAAGTTGCAAATGATTTCTTAATTTTACCAAATCTAATATTCTTTACCCAACCCACATGCTTCTTGACTTGTTCACAGTCTTTAACACTATCAATCACTTTCTCTTCCTTAATGTATTCTTTTTATACTAGTATTTCTCCTACCTGTTAAACCATTCCTTGTCTGCTTTATTGGATCTTCATCCAGGTCACACCTGCTAAATATGAGTATTTCACAGGCTCTGCCTGGCCTTCTTTTCTTCTCCCTCTTCTTTTTGCTTGGCGATTTCATCAATTACCATGATTTCAATGATCATTTTTATGCTGATGATTCACAGAATTACTTCAAGTTCATTCATTAGGCCAATATTAAGGTCCATGAAGGTGCTTCAGGCAGAGGGGATGGCATGAGCAAAGACAAGAGAGTCAGAAAGTGTGAAAGATGAATAGGGAACTACATGAAGTTCAATCTGAGAGGAAGGGATGGATCAGGTTCTAGAGGACCAGATCATGAAGTTTTTTGCTATTTCACTAGGCAATAGATAGCAACTGGAAGATTTTGGGAATCTGTCATAGAGTTGAGGTCCTTAAATGAAAGCTATCAATATTTAAGCTAAATATCTAAGGCAGAGAGGGGGCTCTTTTCTATCAACTAGTGAGTATATTGCTTTATTTGACCTCCATCAGAGTATATGTTGATTTTAATTCAGAGCACCTTCATAGACCTTAATATTGGCCTAATGAATTCCTATTCAATTTTTAAGGCTACTATATGGAAAAACAGAATGCTGAACTTGAAGTCAGGAACACTGAGTTAAAATTCTTCCTCAGACACTAGTTGTGGGATTCTGACAATCAACTTTACTTATCAGCTTTAGCTTACTTATCCATGAAATGGATGTAAAAATATTAGCACTTATTTTACAAGTTTGTTGGAAACACTGGATATTTTACATATATAAAACACTTTGCAAACTTTGAAGTGATATAAAAATGTTAAAAAAATTTAATCAAGGCCAAGTTCAAATACCCCAGGTAATTCTTCAATGGTGAAACAAGAAGACACATTCTTTTGTCTCTTAGAAGCTTCATGGTACTTAGTTTTTCTTTTATGTATCAGTATATGTTGTATATCCTTCTAGAAGGGATGAAAAAAGAGAGCTGGGTTTGGCTTTCCCATTTACTGATTGTACAACTTCAGGTAAGTCACTACCTTTAAAGGCCTCTATTTCCTAATCTGTACAATAAGGGAGTTGTACTGATTACTAACTTTTGATGCATAGATCCAAAGTGATTTCCAGAATGACTGGATCAATTTGCAGTTATACTAACAATGTAACAAGGTAAGATTTTGTTTTTTCTTTTGTTTTTCCTGTAATCTCTCCAATGCTTGTCATATTGTTTTTTGTAGTGAACTTTGCTAACCTGATGGAAGGGGTGGAACCCCAGAATTTCTTTAAATTGTATTTCCCTAGTTCTTAGTATTTTATTTTATTTTTATTTTTTTCTTTATTAAAGCTTTTTATTTGCAAAACATATGTACGGGTAATTCTTCAACATTGACCCCTACAAAGCTTTCCTAAACAATTTTTCCCCCCCTAGTCCCCACTCCTCCCCTAGATGGCAGGAAGTCCACTACATGTTAATTATGTTAAAATACTTGACAAATCGAATATATATATATATATATATATTCACATTTCCACACTTATCTTTTTGTGCAAGAAAAATTGTATCTACAAGAAAAAAAAATCTGAGAAAGGAAATACAATACAAGCAAACATCAACAGAGAGCATGAAAATGTTATGTTGTGGTCCACATTTCATATCCCTCTCTCTGAGTGATTATGGCCTTCTTCACTGAACAATTGGAACTGGTTTGAAACATTTCATTGTTGAAGAGAGCCATGTCCATCAGAATTGATCATCATATAATCTTCTTGTTGCCCTGTATAATGATCTCCTGGTTCTGCTCATTTCGCTCAGCATCAGTTCATGCAAGTATCTTCAGGCCTCTCTGAAATCATCCTGCTGGTTGTTTGTTATAGAACAATAATGTTCCATAACATTCATATACCATAATTTGTTTAGCCATTCTCCAATTTATGGGCATCCATTCAGTTTCTAGTTTCTAGGCACTACAAAAAGGGCTGCTACAAACATTCTTGCACATGTGGGTAACTTTCCTTCCTTTAAGATCTCTTTGGGATATAAGCCCAATAGAAACACTGCTGGGTCAAAGGGTATACATAGTTTGATAACTTTTTGAGCAAAGTTCCAAATTGCTCTCCAGAATAGTTAGATCCATTCACAGTTCCACCAACAATCTATCAGTGTCCCAGTTTTTCCACACTCCCTTCAACAATCATCATTATCATTTCCTGTCATTTTAGCCAATCTGACAGGTTTGTAGTGGTATCTCAGAGTTGCCTTAATTTGCATTTCTCTGATCAATAGTGATTTGGAGCACCTTTTCATATGACTAGAAATAATTTTAATTTCATCATCTGAAAATTGTCTGTTCATATTCTTTAACCATTTATCGATTGGAGAATGGCTTGAATTCTTATAAATATGAGACAATTCTCTACAGAATCCTTAAATGAAAAGATGATTTCCCAGTTTATTGCTTCCCTCCTAATCTTGTCTGCATTAGTCTTGTTTGTACAAAACTTTTGAATTTAATATAGTCAAAATTATCTATCTGGTGTTCAATTGAGAGTTCCAGTTCTTTGTACATAAATTTATTCCATCTCCACAGGTCTGAGAGGTAAACTATCCTATGTTCCTCTAATTTGGTTATAATATCACTCTTTATATGTAGATCATGAACCCATTTAGATCTTATCTTGGTGTGCGGTGTTAGGTGTGGGTTCAGCCTTAATTTCTTCCACACTAGTTTCCAATTTTCCCAGCAGTTTTTGCCGAATAGTGAGTACTTATCCCAAAAGCTGGGGTCTTTGGGTTTATCAAACACTAAATTGCTAACGTTATTACCTAGCTTGTCCTCATATCCTATCCTATGCCACTGATCGACTGCTCTGTTTCTCAGCCAGTACCAAATGGTTTTGATGACCGCTGCTTTATAATATAGTTTTAGATCTGGTACAGCGAGGCCACCTTCATCTGTCTTTTTTTTCATTAATTACCTTGAAATTCTTGACCTTTTGTTCTTCCAAATGAACTTTGCTACTATTTTTTCCAGATCTGTAAAATAATTTCTTGGGAGTTTGATTGGTATGGCACTAAATAAGTAAATTAGTTTGGGTAGTATTGTCATTTTTATTATATTTGCTCAGCCTACCCATGAGCACTTAATGTTTTTCCAAATGACTAGGTCTAATTTTATTTGTGTGGAAAGTGATTTGTAGTTTAGTTCGTATAGTTTCTGACATTTTCTTGGCAGATAGATTCCCAAATATTTTATGTTATCAATAGTTATTTTGAATGGAATTTCTTTTTGTATCTCTTGCTGCTGAACTTTGTTGGTAATATATAAAAAATGCTGCTGATTTATGTGGATTTATTTTGAATCCTGCAACTTTGCTAAAGTTGTGAATTGTTTCTAGTAATTTTTTAGTCAACTCTCTAGGGTTCTCTAAATATATCATCATGTCATCTACAAAGAGTGACTTTGTTTTCCTCATTGCCTACTTTAATTCCTTTAATCTCTTTTTCTTCTCTTACTGCCAAAGCTAACATTTCTAATACAATATTAAATAATAATGGTGACAGTGGGCAGCATTCTTTCACTCCTGATCTTATTAGGAATGGTTCTAGTTTGTCTCCATTACATAAGATGCTTGCTGATGGTTTTAAGTAGATACTACTAATCATTTTAAGGAAAAGCCCATTTATTCCTATACTCTCTAGTGTTTTTAATAGGAATGGGTGTTGGATTTTATCAAAAGCTTTTTCTGCATCTATTGAGATAATCATATGGTTTTTGTTAGTTTGGTTATTAATATAATTGGTTATGCTGATAATTTTCCTAATATTGAAACAGCCATGCATTTCTGGTATAACTCCTACTTGGTCAGAGTGTATTATTCTGGGGATGACTTTCTGTAATCTCATTGCTAATATCTTATTTAAAAATTTTGCATCAATATTCATTAGGGAAATTAGTCTATAGTTTTCTTTCTCAGTTTTCTCCCTACCTGGTTTAGCTATCAGCACCATATCTGTGTCATAGAAGGAATTTGTTAGTATACCTTCTTTCCCTATTTTTTCAAATAGTTTATATAGTATTGGAATTAATTGTTCTTTGAATGTTTGGTAGAATTCACATGTCAATTCATCTGGCCCTGGAGATATTTTCTTAGGAGTTGGTTAATAGCTTATTCTATTTCTTTTCCTAAAATGGGGCTATTTAAATAATTTATTTCCTCTTCTGTTAACCTGGGCATTCCATATTTTTGTAGATATTCCTCCATTTCATTTAGATTATCAAACTTACTGGCATAAAGTTGGGCAAAGTAACTCCTAATTATTACTCTAATTTCCTCTTCATTGGAGGAAAATTCTCCCTTATCATTTTTGTGACTAACAATTTGATTTTTCTCTTTCCTTTTTCTTATCAAATTAACTAAAGGCTTATCTATTTTGTTGTTTTTTTTCATAAACCAACTCTTAGTTTTATTTATTAATTCAATAGTTTTCTTATTTTCAATTTTATTAGTTTCCCCTTTTATTTTCAGAATTTCCAATTTGGTATTTAATTGAGCGTTTTTAATTTGGTCTTTTTCTAGCTTTTTTAATTGTAAGCCCAATTCATTGATCTTCTCTTTTTCTATTTTATGCAGGTAAGCATCTAGAGATATAAAATTACCCTTTATAACCACTTTGGCCATATCCCACAAATTTTAGTATGCATACTTAACTTTTCTAACATTTTGTTTACCTCCCTAACTTCTTTCTTATTTATTTTGTGGTTTGATTTATCTAATTCTGAGAGAGCAAGGTTGAGATCCCCCACTAGTATAGTTTTGCTGTCTATTTCTTCTTGCATCTCTGTTAATTTCTTCTCTAGGAATTTGGATGCTATACTACTTGGTGCATATATGTTTAGTATTGATACCACTTCCTTATCTATGATACCCTTTAGTAAAATGTAGTTTCCTCCTTCCTTATCTCTTTTAATTAGATCTATCTTTGCTTTTACTTGATCTGAGATAAGGATTGCTACCCCTGCTTTTTTTTTTTTTTTTTTTGGTCACCTGAAGCATAAAAGATTCTGCTCCAGCCCTTTGCCTTCACTCTGTATGTATCTCTGTGTTTTAGATGTGTTTCTTGTAAACAACATATTGTAGGATTCTGGCTTTTAATCCAGTTTGCTATCTGCTTCCATTTTATGGGAGAGTTTGTCCCGTTCACATTCCCAGTTAAAATAACTAAATCTGTATTTCCTGCCATCTTATTTACCCAAAGTTATGGTTTTCTTTTCCCTTTCCCCTTTCTCTTTTCCCCTCTCCCCAGTATTTTGTTTTTGATGACCACCTCCCTCTAATAGTCCTCCCCTCTTTAGAGCTCTTCCCTCCTTTTTACACCTTTCCCCTAATTCTTCTATTTTCCCTTCTATTAGTCTATCCCTTTCTTTTCCTCCTTTCCCTCCTACTTCCCTATAGGGAGGGACAAGTTTTTTTGTGAAACCAAATGTGTCTGATATACTTTTAGAGCCCAAGCTGATGAGAGTAAGATATACATAATGCTCATCACCCTCCCTTCTTTCCCTCAATTATATTAGATTTTCTTTGCCTCTTCATGAGATTTTACCTTATTTTTACCTCCCTTTTTACTTTTATCTCCTTTCCCCTCTTTTTCCAGTATGATAGCCCTTCTACGTCTAATTTCTTTTCCATTTTATCAAAGTAAAATCAAATTATACCCCGATTCTTTGAGGATATCCATAGTAGAAATATAGTTCTCAAGAGTTTTTTTCCTTTTTACCTTTTTATGCTTCTCTTGAGTTCTGTGTTTGGAGGTCAAATTTTTTGTTCAGATCTGGTCTTTTCATTAGAAATAGGTGAAATTCTTCTATATCACTGAATGACCATCTTTGTCCCTGGAAAATAATGTTCATTCTAACTGGATAGATTATTCTTAGCTATAATCCAAGTTCCTTTGCCTTTCAGAATATTTGATTCTAGGCCCTTCGATCCTTTAATGTGGAAGCTGACAGATCTTGTGTGATTCTATTTACAGTTCCTCAGTATTTGAATTGTTTCTTTCTAGCTGCTTGCAATATCTTTTCCTTGGTGCAAAAGTCCTGACATTTGGCCACAATATTCCTTGAGGTTTTAATTTTGGGGTCTCTTTCAGGAGGTGATCAGTGAATTCTTTCGATGGCAATTTTGCCTTCTGATTCTAAAACATCAGGGCAGTTTTCTTTCATGATTTCCTGGAAGATAGCATCAAGGTTCTTTTTTTCATCATGGCTTTCAGGGAGTCCAAAAATCCTTGATTGTCTCTCCTAGATCTGTTTTCCAAGTCAGTTGTTTTTCCTAAGAGATATTTTGTATTTTCTTCTATTTTTTCACTTTTTTGTTTTTGTTTGAGTGATTCTTGAAATTCTATTGAGTCATTCACTTCTATTTGTTCAATTCTAATTTTTAAAGTATTATTTTCTTCAGTTACCTTTTTTAGCTCCTTTTGTAACTGGCCAATTGAATTTTTTTGTTCATTGCAGTCTTTTTCCATTTTACTGATTTTGTTTTTCAGTGAATTGTTGTCTTTTTCCATTTTGCCAATTTTGTTTTTCAGTGAGTTGGTGTCTTTTTCCATTTCACCAATTTTGTTTTTCAGTGAGTTGAGGTCTTTTTCCATTTCACCAATTTTGTTTTTCAATGAGTTGGGGTCTTTTTCCCTTTCACCAATTTTGTTTTTCAGTGAATTGGTGTCTTTTTCTTATCTTTTTTGTAGGTCATTTTATCCTTCTTGCACTGATCTCAATTCATTTCCCCATTTTTCTTCTAACTCTCTTTTGAGATTCTTTATGCAATCTTCCAGGTAGGCCTAGTGAAATGGGGACCAGTTCATGTCTGCTTTTGTGGCTTCCTCTGAAATTGCTTTTCCTTTAGGATCTGAGGTCTGCCCTTCTTTCTCTCCATAAAATCTGTCTATGATGAGAGTTCTTTTCTGTTTTTTACTCATTTTTTAGAGGTTGAGGTATGTTTAAAGCAGAGGAGTGGCAGCTGCTTCAATTTGCCCTGGGGCAGTTCAAATAGTTGACTTCAGGTGCGGGGCTGGTCAGGCTAGGTCCATGTTCTCAGTTGTTCTCAATCCATATTTTACCAAAGGCAGATCTGCCAAAGCACCTGCCTGCAAGCAGAACTAAGTGGCCCAAGCATCTCTCAGGGACTTCCCTGGTGCTTAGAATCTGCCACATTCCATCCCAGCCCTGGTCTCCTGCCTTGGCTGCATGCTGGCGCCTGAGTGCGGCAAACCACTTGATCCTCTGCCCATCTGAAACAGACCTCTTCCACCGTTCTTCCAAGGTAATTTTAGCTGGAAATGTGTTGTACTCCAAGTATTGGGGGAGCTTTCACTCCAGAACCAGTTCAGAGGCTTAATCTGCTATTGGTTTGAGAGAAAATCAGAGAAGCTCACAGAGAGTCATGTCTGCACTCTGCCATCTTGGCTCCATCCCCCTAGTCCTTAATATTTTAAAGCATTTTAAAAAATATAACTATAGATAGCCTTGGTTTATTCCCTTAAGAATCCCCTTCTCAAAATTAAAGCCATCTATAATCTTATGAAAAAAATGCTCTAAATCACTATTGATTCTAGAAATGCAAATTAAAACAACTCTGTGATACCATCTATAGATGGGTTAAGATGATAGGAACGATAATGATAAATGTTGGAGGGGATATAGGCAAACTGGGGCACTAATGCATTGTTAGTGGAACTGTGAACTGATAAAACCATTCTGGAGAGCAATTTGTAACTATGCCCAAAAGACTATGAAACTCTTTGATCCAGCATTGCCATTACTGAGTCTGATCCCAAGGAAATCATAAAAGAGGGGAAAGGACTTCATATGTAAAAATGTTTGTAGTAGCTCTTTTTGTAATGACAAAAAATTGGAAAATGAGTGGATGCCCATCAACTGAGAAGTGGCTGAATAAATTATGGTATATAAATGTAATGGTATAGTATTGCTTTGTAAGAAATGATGATCAATCTGATTTAAGAAAAGCCTGAAAAGACTTAAATGAACTGATGCTGAGTGACGCGAGCAGAACCAGGAAAACATTGTACACAGCAACAGCAAGATTATGTGAAGATCAACTATAATAGACAGCTCTTCTCAGCAATTCATTGATCCAAGGCAATTTCAATAAACTTTGGATAGAAAATGCCATCCATATCCAGAGAGACAACTATGGAGATTGAATGTGGATTTTCACCTTTTTTCTTTTGTTCTGTTTTTTTCTTTCTTGTGGTTTTCCCCTTTAGTTCTGATTTTGCTTTCTCAACATGACTCATATGGAAATATATTAATATAAATAAATAAAGTTATACAGACTAAAAAAGTGTAGCTAGAGTGCCTGATCTGGAGTGAGGAAGATCCGAATTCAAATCCATCCTCTGCCATTTAGTAGCTGTATGATTCCAGAGAAAGCATTTAACTTCCATTTGCCTCAATTTCTTCATCTATAAAATGAGGATAATAATAACTATCTCCCAGGGTTGCTATGAAGATAAAATGAGATATTTATAAAGTACTTTGTAAAGCTTTTGAAAAACAACTTAAAGTGCTATATAAATATTAGCTATTGTAAATATAAATAAATAAAATACAAATATATAGCTATTATCACTGTTTCTTTTCTAATATTAAGTATATTATATTTGGGCAAAACCTTTAAAAAAATTATGGAATCAGGAGCAGCCAGTTGGTGCAATAGCTAGAACACTAGCCCTGGAGTCAGGACCTGATTTCAAATTCATTCTCAGACACTTGACACTTAGCTGTAGTACTCAAGGCAAATAACCGCAACTACCTTGCAAAGAAAAAATTCCATTTAATCTCCTCTGATTCTCTTTATCCCTTGTTAGGTTATAAGAGTTTCCTTTTTTCATGGATCTGAATGGTAATTTCTTTTTTGTTTCGCTAATTTGTTTATGTTATGACCAACTATACAGGGTGCAGTTTTATGTTTTAAGCCTTTTAGAACATCTTATATCTATTGCTTGCATATTCATTTGGAGCTTATTCCCAGCATATAAACTGAGAGGTCTTGATCTAAAGTTAGTTTCTGCCTACTGTCATCTATTTTCCTTCTTAATTGTCTTCCTCCTCCTCCTCCTTCATCTTTTTCTCCTCTCCTCTTCCTTCTCTTCCTCCTCCTTCTCCTTCTCCTTCTCTTCCTTCTCCTCCTCCTCCTTCATCTTTTTCTCCTCTCCTCTTCCTTCTCTTCCTCCTCCTCCTCCTCTTCCTTCTCTTCCTCCTCCTTCTTCTCTTCCTTCTCCTCCTCCTTCTTCATCTTTTTCTCCCCCTCCTCCTCTTCCTTTTCTTCCTCCTCCTTCTCTTCCTCCTCATCCTCCTTTTTTCTCTTTCTCTTTCTTCTCAACCTTCTCTTTTTCCTTCTCCTTGTCCTCCTTTTCCTTCTCCTTCTCTTCCTTCTCCTTTGTCCTCCTTTTCCTCCTTCTACTTTCTCCTCCTCTTCTTCCTTTGGCTTTTCCTCCTTTCCTCCTTCTCTCCTCTTCCTTCTACTTTTCTCTTCCTCTTCTTCCTTCTACTTTATCCTTCTTTTCTTCCTTTTGCTCCTCCTTCTCTGCTCTTCCTCCTCCTCTCCCCTCCTCCTTCTGTTCCTCCTTTTCCTTCTCTTTCCCCCCTCCTCTTCCCTTTCCTCCTCCTTCTTGCCAGAGCTAGTGTTCTTGTGTTTATATGGCACTAAGATACATGATTTGTTTACTTTTATATGTTGTATACTTAATCTATTCTGCTGATTTCTATTTTTTAAATTCATTCCAAATTGTTTTTAGAATTATTGCTTTGTAGAGTAGTCTGAGAACTGGTGTTGCTAGGCCACCTTTGATCTAGCTGTACCACTGCTAGGTCTGTACCCTAAAGAGATCAAAGAAGGAGGGAAAAGTCCTATATGTACAAAAACATACAAAAATATTTATAGCAACTCTTTCTCTGTCTCTGTCTCTTTCCTTCTCTGTCTCTGTCTCTAGTCTTAAATCTAAAATCCCATTACTCAAGGGTAGAAAAACTTTTTAATGTGAATTTTACTTTTTCCCCAGTCTTTAGCTTAATGTGTTTTGCACATTATGTAATAATATATATAATATATGATAATAACAACTGGTTATTGAATGAATGAATGACAAATAAAGAGACTGAGGTAAGATGTCTCCTCATCATTTCAGTGGAGAAAATACTGAAACTCAAGGAAATTCAGAGTTGGGTTCCTGACCTTAATTGAAGTAAGTGACTGAGCTGGAAGTAGAATCTGGGACTGCTAAATCTGCTTAATTCTGTTCTCCATCTAAAATGGTTTCACTTTCTTTCTTTCTTTTTTTTTGTGGTTAGGATTGGGAGGGCAAGGAGCAAGGTATCTTAAATGTTCATTTTCATTAAGGAGTGCTTTGTTTTCACTGCCATGATCTAATTCATTCATTCAAGGTGCTTCTCAGTTGTGTGAATTTCTACCTGTAAAATCAAGGCTAAATGGTGGATCAAAACATTATTATTATGATAATAGTTGTTACTGTTATTATGCTATTATATTATATACTATTATGATGGTATACTATATTATTATTTATTTTCTATTGCAAGTGCAAATATAACTCCCTTTTAGGAGACTTTTCCTAAATGGAAGAAGCTTTTATAGTAAGGATAGTTTATTGGAGGCAATTTATAGCATAGTTATTCTTAAACTGGCTTTTGAGTCATGAAAGTCTCAAGTCTTAACTCTGACTTGTATTGGATGTGTGACTCTAGGCAAATATCTTAAACTCTTAGTGCCTGCCTTGGTAATTCTAAAACTATAACTAGTTGAGCAAGTATTCATTGCATTGGTAGAGGGATTTTTAATTTGGAAGTTCTTTTTTTACCAATGAAATCACAGATCTCATAAAGAGGGGGAAAAAGGATGGTTTTCTTTGTAATCATTTTTGCTTGCATATTTTTAAGAGTGTATAGTCTTTGAAGCATAGTTGCTTGTAGCTTCATAAATCTCTACTTTTTTTTTGCTGAGGCAATTGGGGTTAAGTGACTTGCCCAGGGTCACACAGCTAGGGAATGTTAAGTGTCTGAGACCAGATTTGAACTCAGGTCCTCCTGACTTCAGGGCTGGTGCTCTATCCACTGTGCCACCTAGCTGCCCCTAGCCTCATAAATCTCAATGTCAAAAGTTCAACTATTTTTTTCTTTTCTTCTGCAAAAGGCTTTGTCCTTCCTTCTTCCCTAAAACAGCAGTGACTGCCAAAGTCATTCTCAGAATATTTACTAATATCTAAGTTGAGCATATTACCCATTTTCAAATTACTGCTATGTCCTAAAGTAATTGACTTATTTTGGCGCATATTTTACAAAAATTGGGTATTCTATTCAGGATTGTTTGCTAAAGTCCCTTCCCACTCTAAAACTATGGGATTTGGTGTATCATTATCATTGCCATTATAGTCATTTTATAAGCAACTAGAACCTGAGTTCAAATACAATTTCAGATACTTAAAAGATGTGTGAGTCTGGGCAAGTTAAACTTCTTAACCTCTGTCTGCTTCAGTTTTGTCAACTCTAAAACAGAGATAATAATAGCACCTACTACTTAGGGTTGTTGTGGAGATCAAATAAGATAATGTGGGTAAGGTGTTAGCACAGTACTTGGTTCACAGTAAGTGCTTAATAAATGTTTTACCATTCAAGGGGTTTCTAAAGATTAGCATTGTAGCATTGGAACTGGGTAGCAGGGAGATTAATTTGTTTTGCTAACATATTATTATTCCTAGCTGTCAGTTAGTAGATACCAAGGCTACAATAAAACAGGACACCAGTTAAGTTGTGATGGGACAAAGGAGTCAGAAAAAGGTTGGAACATGCTATATAATAGCAGAGTGCCAGTGAGGTTCCCTGAGCATCTAGAGGTCAACATTGATAGAAGGAAAGAACCAGAAGGATGAAAGAGGGAAGGAATACAAAAGGAAATTCAGGAGGCTGCAGATGCAAACTTTACAATTTGTTCTAGAGCTGACCCTGGGGTCAAGTCCATGCGCCTTTACTTTTCAGACTGAATGGACAGGGGCAAATATTACTGGAAAAAGTCTTCTGTGTGTTGACTGTTTGGGAGAGAAATGACAGAGGAAGTTGTGATAGACAACAATAAGAGTATGTTTAATACATTCTCCATTTGGACGTAATGATATAAAAAGTACCAGTAGGAATATCACATTTCATTTGAACCACTGCAAATAATCTCCTAGTTTCTTTCCTCTCCCATCTGATATAAATTGTGTCCTTGATTGTGTGTCCCCTGATCACGGTGAGGAGGGCTGGAGGAGAGACCCCAAATCTCAAAAACCCTCCAGTCCAGTTAGTAGGGGCCCCACCCACCTATTCACAGGGAAACTTCAAGATCTCTACCTATTAAATCTGAAATTTTGGCCTAGGGCATAATCACTGCCCTCTATAGAAACTGGCCCTTAATTTCCCCAGCCTGAAAATTTAGAAGGCAAAATAAAAGGATGACTCTGAACCCCAATCTTTGCTGATTCCTACAAGGGGAAAGGCCCACTGAGCTGTTGCTCAGTGTAAACCCATCTTTGCTTATTCCTATCAGGAAAAGGCCCACTGAGCCATGCTCAGTGTTAAGTAATCTTTGCTAATAACCCACCTTTACTTCTCCCCTTTTGTAACTGTCCAACTAAGAAAGCTGCTTCTCTGATATATTAAACTCATTTTGCCATAAACATCTTAGGCTTCGTGGATTACTCCATGAAGCCCTGCGACTAGCTAAAGGAGATCCCTTCATCCCTTTTCTTACACCTCATCACATCTATTCTCCATGTGGTTGTCAAAGTATATTCCTAAAGGGAAAGTTTGACCATGTCACTCCCCTCCTCCATATAGTGGCTTTTTACTGCCTCTAGATGAATTATGAACTCCTCAGTTTGTCTCAGTTGTTTAATTTATAAAATGAGGGTAATAACACCTACCTCCCAGTGTCACAGTGAGGCATAAATGAGATGTTTGTAAAGAGATTTGAAAATTTAAAAGTGCTATATAAATGTTAGCTACAGTTATTGTAATAGAATGTACATGCAGTTGCCCCTCCCCACCCCCCAACCCCCAAAGTAAGCTATTTGAGGGCAGAAATGAATTTGTTCTTATTTGTGAGTTCCCCAGCCTAACAGGGTGTATAGCCTATGATAAGTGATGAATAAATGCTTTTTTGATTGAATAATTACACCACTCCTGGGAAGTCCACAAGTCCCAACTTATTGGCACCTAGACTCTGAGTCAGTCCTGGCTCCTATTGATGATTTCTCATCTACAATTATCTAAATAGCAAAAACTGGAGGAAAATGGAAGTTCTTAGACAGTTATAGAACCCCATGAAATTTAGATTTTTTTTCTTCTTTCAAAACCTGATGTAGGGGGCAGCTAGGTGGCACAGTAGATAGAGCCCTGAAGTCAGGAGGACCTGAGTTCAAATGTGAACTCAGACACTTAACACTGCCTAGCTGTGTGACCCTGGGCAAGTCACTTAACCCCAATTGCCTCAGCAAAAAAGCAAAAAATCAAAAAACAAAAAAGAAACAAACAAAAAAAACCTGATGTAGAAATATTTCTTTCTGTTCTCAGTAAGAAATCCCATTTCCAAGGTCAAGTTGGCTTGAGTTATACAAAGCTGAAAATGTTTCAAAATAGCAGGTAAGTGCATTAATTTAGGATCTCCACTTTCTCACAAAGGGGATTCCATCTCTTTCCCTTATAGGGATCTAGGAGGATGAGTGAAATATGTGAAAAGGAATGATATTATCAGCGTAGGGAACTTCTTTCTCCATCATGTCTCAACCAGTTTATCACAGAAGATAAGTCCCAGAGAGTTGTCTAAGGGTCATAGAGGTCAACTGAACTGCTCATGGGTAGTGTCAGAGGTAATATTTGAACCCAAGTCTTCTGACTCCAAACTCAGTTCTCAATCCCACTAGCTAAGATTGTCTCTGTAATACTTATAAAGAACTACAAAGTCAGAGGTTCAAAGACTCAACAAAATTTCCCAGTCATGTTTTAATCTTTTAAAACTCTTCCCCTCATGATTACTGTTGGCATTTATTCTGATCTTGTTCTCTCTTATAAATTCCTAAGACACATCATCATCTTCAGAAGCATCTTAGATCGACTCAACATGCCATTCTGTAATATCCTATTACCTCAAGCTGAAGAAACTCTCTTGTCTTTTCAGAGTTAATGGGTTAATGTTAACCATACTGATTAAGTTTGAATTCACCCTTAAGGAATTGCTGCTTGAAAGCATGGGAAGACATTTATAAGTAAAATTTTAAGTCAGTTGCTCTATGTTTTACAGATAAATAGCAAGTCTGATCAATGATTTCTACTTTTGAAACTCTGGCTTTTCAAGTCTTCAATTTATTGATCTCCATTGGATCCTTTCTGACTTCCATAAAGGCATCAGGCCCTCATCATCTCCACTTGGACTACTGTAATGACTTCCTAAATTAGTCTCCTTACCTTATCTCTCCTCATTCTAGTCCATCCTCCACATATTGGCCAAAGTGATCTTCCTTAAATAAGGATCTGATCATGTTATTCCTTCATTCAATAAACTTCAGTGGCTCCCTACTACCTATGGGAAAACCTATATAAATTCCTGTTTGGCTTTTAAAGGTCTTCACCACCCACCCCAACAAAATCATTCCATTGCAGAATGTTAGGATCCAGCCAAATTGACCTTTCTGCTCCTCACACAAGGTACCCATTTCCTCTCTGAGCCATCTCCCATAATTAGAATTCACTTCCTCTTCATCATTCTGCCTTCATGGTATAGCTCAAATATTCCTTTCTACATGAAGTCTTTCCTGTGCCATAACCCCACAGCCTGTCCTCTCTCCCCCCCAACCACACACTCTCTTCAACAGTGCTTCTCTGTAATTTAGCTTGTATTTAGTCTAAGGCAGTTGTGGTAGAGTGTATAGAGAGCTGGCCTCAGAGTCAGTCCTGGGATCAGTACACCCTGACTATGTGACTCCCAGTAAGACATAATCTCTCAGCACTCTAGGCAACTCTAGACAGAAAAAGAAGAAGCTGCATTGGAAGATATTTTCTTGTTAGGAATTCTTCATATCAATGAAATGACAGGTCTAGGCCCTATCCCTATTGTGTTTATATTTATTCTATAGATTCATACATATATGATACAAACACACACACATGGATTTGTAAAGGGATGTGTATCTGTACATATGTATATAGATACAATGTACAAATATATGTCTGTGTCACATATATGCACACATGCCTCAATATGAAAATACAAACACACATGTATTTTAAATGGACACATGTAAATATTCCTGCTTGTGTCATAAATGCAAACGCAAGGCAACACAAACACATGCGCACACATATGATATGCATAAGTATAAACATGGTGGCATAAAACACATGATTTATGAATTGTTATGTGTATGTATGCATAAATATGTTAAATGCAAAAATATATAATGCCTGTATTTATAAATGGATGTGTATATTATATGTACATATAGTATATTATATGTTGGTATAACACATGTACATTTATAAGTGAATGTCTATATGCAAAGACATGTTATGCATGTGCTTCACATATGTGATGCATACATACACATACCTATCCTCTCCCCCAACAGAATGTAGCATCTTGAGAAAAGGAGTTTTATATTTTTTATCTGTGTATCCTGAAGGCCTAGAACAATGCCTGACACATATTAGGTACTTAATAAAAACTTCATTATTGATATTTGATTGGATGATGACATATAGCCTGTTCCAAGGTAGTATTTGTATTTTTTTTTTTTTTTTTTTTTTTTTTAGGCAATTGGGGTTAAGTGACTTGCCCAGGGTCACACAGCTAGGAAGTGTCTGAGACCAGATTTGAACTTAGGTCCTCCTGACTTCAGGGCTGGTGCTCTATCCACTGCACCACCTAGCTGCCCCTATTTGTATTTCTTTACAAGTATATGTGCAAACTGCCAACAAGATAGAAATGTTCAAACTACTGCCAACCCTAGAGCATTCTGAGCTTATTATTGAAGTAAAATTGTCTACTGATGAATTGTGAGGTGTCTTAAAGGCTTCAGGCCTATGAGGCATAGTTGACATATCAACTATTCTAGAGTATTATAATAAAAATGAAACCTCATATGTTAAAATAATATTTAGCAAAATGGGTAATTATAATTTGAAAAAAAAAGACTCCACTTTCCTTCCTTTCTTCCTTTTTTTTTTTTTTTTTTTTTGTTTTTGTTTTTGTTTAAGCCACATTTCTGGCCAGACCATAGGAATCAGGAAGGTTCCATTTACATTGGTTCAGAGTTGTTTTTCATTTTAGGAATTCAGAGACATAAGAAAAAGAAAGCCATTTTCAAGTAAGTCTTGATCTTGTTTGAAATGGGCTAGTTTTACAGGGATCAGAATCTCAGACACCAAACCTTTGTTGTGCCGCAGTCTCAGTTTCCCTCAGTTGCTGTCTCAGATTCCCTCAATTGCTCTTTCCCATGTCTGAGCTACAGTTCCCATCTCCAAACTTCCCTTAATTGCTCTGTCCCAGAATAGCAATCCCCACTTCCTGACCTTCAGAAATAATTGGACTCACATTCCAAAGGAGTTATAGAACCTCCAGGTGGCCAGCCTCAACATCCCCCTTATCTGTATGACCCAGACTTACTGTCTTCTCCCATTTCTGGCATCCTTACTCCTTACCTGCCAGAACTGAATTTATGGTTTCCTTGGACACCAGATGTGCTCAGCTGTTCCCATGAGTTCTTTGTCTCTCTGAGCTATAGGAACCCTATATAATGTATGAAGTCCCTTGATGGGGCTGCTGAATACTTTGTATTATTCATTTGGCTGGCATGGCTGTGTATCAGTCTCTGGCCTGGACTGTGTGCTTTGAGACAAGAGTCCCAGCAGTCCTGATCCATAGCTATGGATTCTGAACTCTCAATTAACATCAATAAAGCATTACCTAATTTCCACTGTGTGATACTGCCTCAGTTTCTCCCTGAGCATTACACCTTTTATCTTAAAAACCCAGGACTAGATCACCAGATATAAGATTTCTGAAGCTTTTCCTAGAGGAAGACCTTTGATTTCAGATCCTATCCTCTCTTGACTCCAAATCTATGAAAAGTTTAGGCTCATCCCATCATTGGATAAGGCAAAAACAACAACAACAACAACAACAACAACAACAATAAACCCAAATGAAACCAAAACAAAAGTGGCATTTAACATTACTTTGGTCAGGACTTTGGTGAACCAGTTACCAGAGTGAAGACTAATTACATCTTTCTACTTACCTGTTAGGTTAACATCACTTTCTGTCATCCCAGAACTTTTGAGGTAGGAGTACCAGTCAAATGTCTAGCAAACTAATGCTTTCTCCTTTTTTCTTATCTCTTTTTTTGTCACCAGACACCTGGTGGGTAAAACATTACCATTCCCTACTACCTTTCCCTTAGCTCTATCTACCTCAATTCTAGTCTTCTTGAATCCTCAATGTGTTTTGCCACTCAATTCCCTTATGTCCTTTCTTTCTTTAAAATATTTCCCTTCATTTTAGAATTCTTCATCTTATGCGCACTATATTTTCTTGCACTCATATAAATCTGGCTCCTTCCAGGAGACACCACATTTATGACCATATGCTTATCTTTTCTCATGTGTTTCCTTACACACTGGGTCAGAAGGAACAGTAGAAATGCTTCTTGCTATTCATTGCCACATTGAGACCCTCCCATTTACCTCACCACTTATCAGTCTTTTAAGATTCATTCTATAACTCTATAGAGCAGTACATCCTCTTTGTTGTCATCTACTGGCATCAAGGTCATTCTCTATTCTCAAGTTGTTCAATACTTGGCTCAGGCTTTTCCTCTAAGTCCTGACTTTCACTTTGGTACTTTTAAAAATACATGTCCATGTCCTCTGAAAAACTCTGACCTCCCAATTCATCAGTTTATCAATTCCCATTACCTATCCCTTCACTCCCTCTCAGATGTACGGAAAGATAAATATAACCTTGATATCATCACCCAAAATGATAGCTATCATCTCTCTCTCTCTCTCTCTCTCTCTCTCTCTCTCTCTCTCTCTCTCTTTCTCTCTGTCTGTCTGTCTGTCTATATCTATCTGAAGGTCCTCCCTCTGGTCCCAGCTTCCCATTTCTCCCTTTGCCTCCCTCTTCTAAGACCTATTCTGTATCTTTACTACAGCTTCTACTAATTGTCTCCCTGTTTTCTCAGGTTACTTACTACTCTTACTCCTATATTGAGGTTATAGTTAACCTATTGAATTGTACAATATGATTTGCAAAACCCTTATCATCTATTTTCTCCATTTCTACTTTCAGGCTACTTAATGTGGCTTGAAGAAGTCACGAAACTGCAAGGATTAACTCCACTAAAAATTTATATTATCTTGAGCCTCAGTTGAAAAATAACATTGAAAAAAATTCTTCTCTGATTGATGCTCTAAGGAAGCCTCCATGGTTGCTGTACCATTCTTTTCTTTCCCATACCAGCCTTTTTCTACCTTTCCTCATACTTCACTAATATGAATACTGCTCTTTTTAGAATAGCAAATATACTGTTATGCATCTATGTAAGGAACAAGTACAGAGACAAAAACATATAAGGATCTATCCTATTCATAAAGTATCATTTGCAGCTTGAAGAGGCTAAGAACTTTTTCCCCCCTGAGGCAACTGGGGTTAAGTGACTTGCCCAGGGTCACACAGCTAGGAAGTATTAAGTGTCTGAGGTCAGATTTGAACTCAGGTCCTCCTGATTTCAGGGCTGGCGCTCTATCACACCAACTAGCTGCCCTGAGGCTAAGAACTTTTTGAGATCTGAATGGATCTTTATATATATTTTTTTGGGGGGGCTGGGAGAATGTTCATTTGTATCTGATAAAGGAAGTGAGGTTCTGAGTATATTTATTTGCATATGAA
Organism: Myrmecobius fasciatus; assembly: GCA_023553655.1. Classification (NCBI taxonomy): domain Eukaryota; kingdom Metazoa; phylum Chordata; class Mammalia; order Dasyuromorphia; family Myrmecobiidae; genus Myrmecobius; species Myrmecobius fasciatus. The sequence continues at coordinate 190,285 of JAJPUD010002438.1, forward strand.
AAGTCCCTAAGAGAAAATAAGCTTGCACCCAGGACATAGATTGGTCTCTATTTATTTTTCCTCTAGAAATTGATTTGCAAAGACTAACAAAAGAACTTTAGAGTTTTTTTAAAAACTGGGGAATCTTGAACCTCTAAAATTATAAAGTGATTATTGATCTATTGGCAAATAATCATTGCCTATCCATGGCCAGACTTTCACTGAGGACACTTAGTCCTGAAAAGTAGTCCAAAGCAAAGACTGATAACCCTGTTGACTCTTGCCTGGGAGATGACAAGACTTTTTCTTTTCTTTTTTTTTAAATGTTTGCTTTTTTGAGACTAAATTTTCCTATCTTGCCCAGGCTGGAAGTATAAAAACCATTCACAAAACTAATAGCACTATTGCTCTGAACAGAAACTCTGACCTGCTCCATTTCTAGCTTGGATTAATCACTTTAGGCAGCTTAATTATCTCTTTCCACTACTTCCAGACGATCATCATATTGGCTCAGGACTTCGTGTGGACACCTAGTTAGACTACAGGAACTCCAAACTCCTAAGCCCAATTGATCTGTCAGTTGTAGGCTTTCTGGTAGCAATATTATAGGCATATACACCATTGCTATATCTAGTGGGATGACAAAACTTAGAATCAAGGTACCAAGAGAGCAGAACTAAAGAGACTTTTGCTAATCTTAGGCTAAGGGTCTTTGCGATTCATAAGAGAGCACAACAATAACCCAATGCAGGATTGCAACTGGGCCTGAAGCCAGAGGTTGGGTGGATACTGTAGAGATTAAAAATAAGTATAAGACTGGGGAAAACAGAAAGGGCAATCTATTGGAAGAGAAGGGATGGAATGGAATAGCTTGAAGAAATAGAGGGAATCACCTTGATAAAGAATAAGGCCACTTTATTATGTGAGACAGGGTAAAGGAGGAGAAAGTGGAAGAAAGCACCTGAGTGATAGAAGATGAGAAAGAGAGAAGCAAATGAATTCAAAATGAATGGACTCAACTTTTTTTTTCTATGAAATTGGAAGCAAAGTTCTCTCCTGAGAGAGTGGGAGAAGAAGGAGCCATAGGAGATTTAAGGAGAGATGAAAAAGTTTGGAAAAGCCGCTGTGGAGAGTGGGGTAGTAAGTGGATGAAAGAGATAACGTAGGATTGCCAAGCACCAATGAGGTTCCAATTGAGGTAATGTAACATAAATTTGTAGTGGGACCAGTAAAAATGGTTGAATTTTTTTTCCACCTTCATTCAGCTACGTGTGAATAGTGCACAAAGGTGACAAGTGTTCCAAGGCCAAGGATTGGCTCAGTATAATTGGCAGTATGATAAAGGGAGTAGGAATTCAAGAGAAGGGAACAATATAAAGTTGAACTGATTCACCAAGAAGTCAAGATGGAGAAAAAAAGGAGAGAAGTATCTAATGTAAAAGAGATGATCTGGAAGACAATTGAAGCATCAAAGGACTGGAAGTCATGGTGTAGATGAAGGCTTCCCATAGAAGATGGGATTTTATTTGGGATTTGAAGGGAAGTTAGAAATTAGAGATGAGGATTGTGTAAGTGAAGGAAGAGGGAAGGGAGAAAATGCCAATAAATTATAGTTAAAAAGGGGGATTTCAGAATTCTTGAACAAAAAAGTGATACATCTATTGGTGATGGTAAGATCAAAGAGATGACCATCTTTGTGGTATAGCTGGAGTGAGGTGGAGGAATAGCTCAGGGGCAGGTTGATGAACTGAGTGGTCAGGGTATTTGAGAGATAATCAATATATATGTTGGAGTTCCCTAGAATGAAAGTAGCGGTTGAGGAGGAGAGAAAAATAGAAAGTCAAGTATTAAACTCATTAGGGAAGGAACGGAAGTGACCTGGGGATAGATAGTCTGTAGATTTTGATTGGATGGTAGATCTGAATAGCCTGAATCTCAGAGGAAGAAAGGTTATTGAATGATGGAGGAAGGAGGAGAACCTGGAAGTGGAAAAGTGGAGCAAGGAGTATTTCCACTCCACACCTCAACCTGTGAGCTGAGGAAAATGAGTGGAAGTGCAGCCAGTACTAGAAAGAGAGATTGTATAATAAGGGGAAAACCAGGTTTCAGTAAGAGTTAGTAGATGGAAGGAGTGGGAGAAAAATAGATTTAGAGAATTATTGTTATAATTAATAGTTAACATTTGCATATGTCATATAAATATATTTATATGAGGTAATAATAATGATATTAATGGCAGTTTTAGTGAACTGCAAGGTCTATATGAGTCAGAAAGGTGATATGATTGCTACACAAAGAGAATGTGATCTTGGGGCTACATCAAGAGGGTGATAGCTTCTAGGAATAGGGAGGTGATAGTTTCCTATCCATTGTATGTACAATGCCTTTATCAGGCATCACTTGGAGTGTTGTGTTCAGTTCTGGGCAGCACAGTTTACGTACATTAATCATCCAGATACTGTTCAGAGAATGGCAATAGGAGGTGAAGGTCCTTGAGTATATGTCATGTGAGGATCACTGAAGAGAACTGGAGTCAGCCAATAAATATTTATTTCTTTTCTACTTGATGATGATAGACTAGGCAATATCTTGAAACCCTGTTGAGTTGTGATCATTCTTCAACAAAAGTATGAGCTGCTTATTTCTAATCAGAAGAATATATCACCCCAGAGTTGAGGACAAAATGTAAGCTTCAACCTTGCTGATATAGCAAAGGGAGAAGGAGAACCATAAGATTCCAGTCAAGCAAAACCACTGCTACCACTTTGAATAATACTTTCTCACCATTTCCCTCCTCCTTGTCCCAGACACCAATAAAGACAGTGAACTTTTTTTTTGAGTATGGAAATAGCAGACTATCAACCACATTTCTAGCTTGGCTCACTTCTCCTGGGCCATTTTCACTGAGGGGACCAATTTCTGTAGAGAGGAGGCAAACCTACTCCATCACCATCATCCACTGACCAACTGCTGCCAAAGGGCAGGTAAGTCTAAGAACCCCAAGAATGCCAGTGTTCCCCAGACCATCTATTCTGCTTCTAGGTTAGTCCTAGAAGCTAGCAGCCATCATCCTGGGAAAAAACCCTTGGAGAACTGAGATCAGGTTTCAGCACCTACTTCCTCAGTAACCACAGCTACTTAAAGCCCCAGAAAGGAAAGATTTTGAAGCCAAAAATCTTTGGGACTACTAAATGGTTCAAAATAGAAAAAAATATGATTTTATCCATAGAAACAGCATTAAAGAAGATACAATATTGTTGGCTTTGCTTTTGCAAAGCAGATCATGGGATCCTTCCATCTGACTTGTAGCTGAGATCTCCTGTATTTGTCTGTATTTCTCATTAGAATGTGACATCCTTGAGATCAAAGACTGTCCCTGTTTCTCTATTTGCATTACTAGACTTAGTATAGTGCTCTGCATGTAGTACACGCTTAATAAATGCTTATTAATTCATTCAATCAATTCTGACAAGCTGCCCAGTCACAAATGACTTACAGGTGACTTATAGCTGCTATAAAATAATGGATGAACGAATACCTTGCCATGGCATAGAATATGGCTTGTCACAAATATTACCATGAAAAGATTAAAAAGTAGGTGAATTGATTCATAAAAACAAAATGTCAGAGCTGGAGAGGCCCTTAGGGATTATCTATTCTATTCCAACTCCCTCATTTTATGGAAGAAAGTGAGACCCAAAGTTACTTACCCAAGCAAGTTTAGTAGAAACCTCCTTAGAAGAACTTCTAAAAAACAAAAAGTAAACCAATATTCCATAGACATTTGTAACATCCTATCTGCTACACTTTCGATATCTGCTTAAATCAGCCTCTCAACTCTGAATATGCATCCATATATCCATGGTAAGGGAAAGAAAGGTAAAAATAGGGAGGGAAAAAGAAAAGGAGGAAAACTGATTAAAAATAAAGGAACTTTAATTTTGTCTGCACAAATTTTCAACAGAGCATAATAGTCCTTAGTTCTGAATTTAGGGATCACATACTTCTATGTTACAAATAGCATTTCTCTTTCAAGATGGACTAAATTATTTCTCCAAAAAGGTTAATGGATTATAGCAAACACTTTTCTTTTTTTCTTTTTTCTTCCTTTATTTTTATTTTTTGGAAGAGGGACTAAAAGTATCATACCTATGATATTTTTGATCATCTGCCATGTCCTCCTTTCACTTTTTATTGGTGATGCCATTCATTTCCATAGTTTCAGATATCACTTCTATACAAAATTGTGGGTCCAACTTTTTGAAAATTATATCTCCCTTGAGGTTGTAGTCCTAAATATCCAAGTGCTTACTGGGTATCTTTCTCTGGATGTCCTTTTCAAACCAAAAAACTAAACAGAGCTTAAATAGAAATTCATTATCTTTTTCAGACTCCCAAAACTATTTCTGATTGTTCTATTTTTGTTTTTCCCCAGCCCTTACCTTTCTTCTGAGTTCTAGCTCTGTATTTTCTTTTCTTTCTTTTTTTTTTTTGCTGAGGAAATTGGGGTTAAGTGACTTGCCCAGAGTCACATAGCTAGGAAGTGTTAAAGTCTGAGAGCAGATTTGAATCCAGATGCTTCTGACTTCAGGGCTGGTGCTCTATCTACGGTGCTATCTCTCTGCCCCCATCCCCACCCCTAGCTCTGTATCTTTAACTGGATTTCCCACCAGCATCTAAAATGTTCAAAACCACTTTTTTCTCCCAAATCTGCCTTTCTTTTGACTTCATTCTTTTTTGTCAATGGTGTCACCATTTTTCAGATTTCTTGTATTTGACAACTTGGAATAACTTTTTGCTCCTCCGTATACTTCAAGGATCACATCCAATCAGTTACTAAGCCATGTAAATTCTACTCATGCAATAATAGCTTTTACATTTATTCTGTCTTCTCTATTTCTACGGTCACTCAATCAGTATTAGAGTCTCATTACTATTCACTCAATACCAATAACCCAGGTTATTGAAGTGATTTCCCAGTCTTCCACCTCTGATTTGTTCCCCCTTCAGCTTATCCTTCACACTCTTGTCAGATTATTTTATATGCATTATGGAAGATCACAGTGCTTCTTTTTTCCTTTTTAAATTTATTCAATGGCTTTGAGTTATCCACTGAATATAGTTTAAATTACTTAATCCAGCTTTTAAAGATTCCTCCTCATAACCAGGTGATTTTTCACCTTTCCCAATTCATGTGTTCACATTTTTCTATCTCTGTGCCTTTCCTAATGATTTTCTCTGTGATTCTGTGTTCTTTTCTAATTTCTACTTGTTGATAATTTATCTGTTCTTCAAAACCCAGCTCTTTCATGAAACTTTCCCCATTCTATCAGTTGGATCATAAGATCATATATCTAGTAACGAGACTCTACCTAGTTTGATCTCCTCATTTTCAGGAAACCTCCCTTGACTCCTGTGCTTTCCCTTTTTCAGTTATTTTTTTAAACTTATTTTGTATAGAATTTGCTTTGTACATATTTGTTTGCTTGTTGTCTCTTCCATCAGACTGTAAACTCCTTGAGGTTAAGGATTGTTTCCCTCCAATATCTACAGCACTAAGCCCAATGTCTGACACATAGTAGTCACTTAATAAATGTTTATTGAATTGAGTTGCATATTTAAAAATTGAAGCCCAGGGTGTTTAAATAAGCATGAAAGGGAAGATTTGAACCCAGCTGCTCTGACTCCAAAGTCAGTACTCTTTCCACTGTACCATGCCATTGCTAATTATTACCTTTCTCCATTCAGATCTTTTTCCATAAGTTACTTTGTATTGTTTTATTGTGAAGTCCTATTTTGATATCTCATCATAGCATGGAGGTAATACAGAATTCTCAAAGGCTATATTGGTAAGTTCTGAGCTATTTCAAAAAGCTGAAAAGGCTGAGTACAAGTCAGGTGATATGCACTCTATATATGTTATCCGAAGACCAGATTAGCTAGGTTCAGAGAAACTCATCACCAGAGGGTCAGTCACCAAGTGATGAATATTTTCAATAACAACACATTCAGCAAATAATGCAGGGCATTATAGGGAGCTACTCTTTGCTAATGCAGGTCTGCAACTAGTCTGCAATTTTTATTTTTGAAAGTTGCCTGAGGAGCTAAAATATTAAATGATTTGCCCAGGGCCACAAAGCTAATAGATGTCAGAAGCAGTACTTGAAACCAGGTCTTTCTGTTTCCAGGACTGCCTCTTTATCTACTATTCTACCACTACTTCTTTGAAATACAATTTTTTTTTAATATGGGGAGGGGTTTTGAATGCTGCTTTCACACAGATATCTACAGCTTCCATTTTTACTCAAATATTCACAACATTCCCATATAGAGACTCTTCCCAGCCTGTTCCTAAAGTCCCCCAAGTGAAAGATCCATTCCACTCAGTGGTCAATTCTGCTGAGTATTCTGAAATCATGCTCATAATCATCAATGGCATTTCTCAGTCTGCTCTTGGATAAAGCTGTGTTGAGCCACCCCTTAGGTTTTGAACAGTACAGAAGTTCCTCAAATGTAAGTTTACAAACTTCCCTTACACTATCAGTCTGATTTTGACAAAGGATAAGTTAAATGCTGACAGGCTTTAAAGAGACAAGTAGGCCCCAGCTTCAGCTCACACAGCTCTGTGGCTATTCTATTTTGAAAAACACTTTCCATCCAGAGATGGATTAGCATCAGTATAGCCCCTCAACCTTGGCATGTGTACTGAGGATGGGCAGTCATACAGACATTCCCAGCTGGGAGCCCGCCCTTCAAAGAACACGGAAAATATATACCCGGTCTGGAGCAATTCAATCCCATCTGTTAAGATGGCATTGTGCCAGCTTGGGAGTTGACCGAATCCTCTCACTGGGTCAGAAGTTACACACAACGATGGGCTTAATTCACTGTTTCTTTGAGGAGTAGCCCTTCCTTTGGGCCAGCAACAAAGCATTTATATCACAGCTTTCCTAGTTTGGAGACCATACGTATTGAAACTACAAAGTAATCAACTATCCTAATTCAAGGAACAATACTTTCTGTTTTCTTTATAGTAACCAAATTTGCCATCTTCCTTTTCTTCCCTCTATAATATTCTTATAATTTAAGACATTTTTATAGAATTATAATTTTTTTAAACTTTTCTTTGTAAATCCTTATTTATTATTTTCAAATGTTGGTGTAAGGGAAATTGCTGTGCCAAATCTCCAAATACCTAAATAAAAGAAGATATTTACAGTTTACAGATTTGTCTCCCTGCCAAGCAGACAGGCTATATTATAGTGAGCACCTTGAAAACCCATTAAAGATATTGAGAGTGTCAAAGTACATTCAGGAGGAAAGCACTGCATGTAGTTTTAGAATTTAAAGAATTTTAATTTCCTTTTTTAAAAAAAATGGGTTTTTTTACCCAGTATTAAAGAAATCACACATTCATGATTCTTTTCCTTGTTTTCACTCTTTTTTTTAAAAAAAAATAGAATCATATTTGTTCAAATAGGATGTTCTTATGCTCTAGCTTTCTTTAAATTTCCTTGTTAGTTATTGAAGAAAATAGCAAATTGATTTTATCCAATTTTAAAATAAGAAGTTATCTTTCCTAGAAGCAAATAAAAATTCAAGAAATCTATTGATTAAATACAAAAATATAAACCTGATTGCAGTGAACCTTTCCCCCTCTTCCCAACCAAAGCATTACCCTGATTTATCCTGAGGGCTAGTTTGCAAGATGACTGAATTTATTTGGTTTCTCTGTGAAATTTCTAAATTGGTTCAGACAGCATGATTAGTGAAGAGATGAATTTTCAAAACTATTTCCTTGAATTTTCATAAATCATCCATGACAAAAGCACTGGATTCATTCAGCTGGGACTTCAAATACTCAAATCATTTTTGTGGACTTAATGCCAGTTAATAGGTCCAACTCTGCTTAGAAATTTAATATTTTTTAAAAAGAGGGGAAACATACTAAGCAGGTGTATGCCGTTGAGATTTCCATGGTTATATAGCTAACAGTAATCTATTCATTATAGAGATGTGTAATACACAACATTTTTCATTTCATTTTTAGAAATCTCTTTTGTTTTTAGATAATTTTTAGTTATTTGAAGGAATTGTATTTAAGTGTTTAAGAATGAATTTCCATGCAGGATACAAAATAAATCCACATAAATCATCAGCATTTTTATATATTACTAATAAAGTTCAGCAGCAAGAGATACAAAAAGAAATTCCATTCAAAATAACTGTTGATAGTATAAAATATTTGGGAATTTATCTACCAAGGGAAAGTCAGGAACTATATGAACTAAACTACAAAACACTTTCCACACAAATAAAATCAGACCTAGTCAATTGGAAAAACTTAAAATGTTCATGGGTAGGCCGAGTGAATATAATAAAAATGACAATACTACCCAAACTAATTTACTTATTTAGTGCCATACCAATCAAACTCCCAAGAAATTATCTTACAGATCTAGAAAAAAATAGTAGCAAAGTTCATTTGGAAGAACAAAAGGTCAAGAATTTCAAGGGGATTAATGAAAAAAAAGGCTGACGATGGTGGACTTGCTGTACCAGATCTAAAACTATATTACAAAGCAGCAGTCATCAAAACCATTTGGTACTGGCTAAGACATAGAGCAGTCGATCAGTGGAATAGGATAGAATCACAAGACAAATTAGGCAATAACTATAGCAATTTAGTCTTTGATAAACCTAAAGACCCCAGCTTTTGGGATAAATACTCACTATTTGGCAAAAACTGCTGGGAAAATTGGAAACTAGTGTGGAAGAAATTAAGGCTTGACCCACACCTAATACCACATACCAAGATAAGATCTAAATGGATTCATGATCTGGATATAAAGAGTGATACTATAAGTAAATTAGAGGAACGTAATATAGTTTACCTCTCAGACCTATGGAGATGGAATAAATTTATGTCCAAAGAAGAACTTGAACTCTTCATTGAAAACCAGATAGATAACTTTGACTATATTAAGTTAAAAAGTTTTTGTACAAACAAAACCAATGCAGACAAGATTAGGAGGGAAGCAATAAATTGGGAAATCATCTTTACATTTAAGGATTCTGATAAAGGTCTCATCTCTAAAATATATAGAAAATTGTCTCATATTTATAAAAATTCAAGCCATTCTCCAATCAGTAAATGGTCAAAGGATATGAACAGACAATTTTCAGAGGATGAAATTAAAACTATTTTTAGTCATATGAAAAGGTGCTCCAAATCACTATTGATCAGAGAAATGCAAATCAAGACAACCCTGAGGTACCACTACACACCTGTCAGATTGGCTAAAAAGACAGGAAAAGTTAATGATGAATGCTGGAGGGGATGTGGGAAGGCTGGGACACTGATGCATTGTTGGTGGAGCTGTGAACGGATACAGCCATTCTGGAGAACAATTTGGAGCTATGCTCAAAAAGTTATCAAACTGTGCATACCCTTTGACCCAGCAGTATTTCTATTGGGCTTATATCCCAAAGAAATCATAAAGAAAGGAAAAGGCACCACATGTGCAAGAATGTTTGTGGCAGCCCTTTTTGTAGTAGCTAGAAACTGGAAATTGAATAGATGCCCTTCAATTGGAGAATGGCTGAATAAATTATGGTATATGAATATTATGGAATATTATTTTTCTGTAAGAAATGACCAGCAGGACGATTTCAGAGAGGCCTGGAGAGACTTGCATGAACTGATGCTGAGTGAAATGAGCAGAACCAGAAGATCATTATACATGGCAACAACAATACTATATGACGATCAATTCTAATGGACATGGCTCTCTTCAACAATGAAATGTTTCAAACCACCTCCAATTGTTCACTGAAGAAAGCCATATACACCCAGAGAGAGGGATGTGAAATGTGGACCACAACATAACATCCTCATACCCTTGATTGATGTTTGCTTACATTGTGTTTCCTTTATCTGATATATCTTTTGTGTAGATAAGATTTTTCTTGCACAACAATGATAAGTTTGGAAATATGTATACATATATTCGATTTGCCAATATTTTAACATAATTAACACGTAGTGGATATCATGCCATCTAGGGGAGGGGTGGGGAGTTGGGGGGAAAAATTTGTAATAGAAAGCTATGTAAGGGTTAGTTTTGAAGAATTACCCACACATATGTTATGCAAATAAAATAAATTTTAAAAAAAGAATGAACTTCCATATTTAGTCTATATTTTAATTAAAATTGAGTTTTGATATAAAGTGAAAATACCTCTACTGACAATAAACAATTTGTTTGTGAGCAAGTAAGGATGGGGCAGAGAAAGTAAGGATGAGTTCACAAAGAACAAGCCAGGCCAAACAAAGCCACTAATATCCTAATGGACAAGACGCAGTCTGGATGATAATGCAGCTAAATAATTCTATTGTTTTTTTCATTTCAATTCAACAAATATTTATTAATTGCCTATTCTGTGTAAGGTTTTGGGAATATGAGACAGAAATTAAAATAGTCCCTATCTTCAAGGAACTTACATTCACTAGGAAGACAAAGCATGTTGAATTACTAGACCTAGAGAATATGGCTTAAAGTAACATTTCTTGAATGTTTTGCAGAGAACACAAGATATTTAATAAATAATGAATTGAACTGATGTGAACCTGGATCTCTAAGAACATATTATGGGGCTCTTGTATTGGTCTTGTTTTATCCAACTTCTTAATTAGATTCTTAGATGAAGACATTGATCATCATATCTGTGGAAGATACAATACTAGAAGGAATAGATAATCTTTTGGATAAAAGAATCAGGATCTAAAAATAAACCAGTTGGCTGGAACAATGATTTGATTCAAACAAGATAAATACATTTGATAATGTTTCTACTTAGGTTTTTTTTAAACTACTGTATGGGAACAATATAGTTGAAATTTCTGCAAAATATTATTAAATAGAGATTTGTGAGCATTTATAAGAAAAGTCAGTGCTGATTAATTCATCACTAATAGTTAAGTATGAATGAATAAAAACATTTATTAATGTACCAGGCTAAGTACCTAGCAAGTAAGCCACTGTGGTAGATGCAAAGTATATAATTATTAAGGAGAGCCAGCCCTGTTCTCAAAGAGCTTTCATTTTAATGGACAAAGACAACACATATAAAGAAGTGGTAGCTAGGGATATAAATGGAGTTATGTAGTAGGTGAATGGCCAGAGTGAAACATGGTTAGGGGTCTGGGGTCAGGCAAGATACAATTGATTCTCACCAATCATGCGGTAAGGAGTGGGTAAAACTGAAAGTGGGAGTTTCAAAATAGAATAGCCTTGATCTTCCAGGACATGATGTCTGATGAGTTAGTTTGGCCGATATACCATTAGCAGTAAGGTTTCTTCCTCCCTCCTCATCCTTTTTCTTTCTTCTCTCTCTTGAGCAGGTAACATGATAGATAAAACTAAAGTCATATTATACTCTAGTTTTCAGCAAAACATTTCACAAAGTTTCTCATGGTCTTTTGTGGACAAAAGACGTTGATAGATAAGCATATAGTTAGGTGGATCTGAAACTGGTTGAGTGAGTAGAAGTCAAAAAGAATTATTAATGAGTCTTAAAGAAGAGTCTCTAGTATAGTGATCCAAGGATCTGTATTTCATCTTAGACTATTCACTTGAAACTTAGATAAAGGCACAGATGTCAAGCTTGTCAAATATGCAGATGAAACAAAGTTTGGAAGGATGTTAATCTTCTTTTCCAATTTTCTTAAAATATCTATAATGTTCTCAGTTTCAAATAATCACTATTTTAACCAGTTCAACTATACATAGTTCTTTACTCTTGATTCCTTGAGTCCTTGTTCTACAGCTCCTTGTCTTATCAAACTCTAAGCCTGGATTACTCTCTCCATCTAGCTTGTGTTTTGTAATCACATACTGCTGAATACAACTAGAGGAAGTCATGCAACCACTCCAACTGTGTTCTCTAGAAATTTATTTGGTCTCTTGAGATTTTCAGTCAAGATGGGTGCCTGAAGGTGAGGTAGAGGCCTAATAATGATCAAGAAATCCGATGAGAAACTATTTCCATCAAGAAGGAAATTTTTTCACTCTAGAACTGCACAAGAAATCATCCAGAAGTCTCAGGGCAATAGGAAAGGGGGCTGTAAGAAAAATCAGATCCAGCAAAGCTCAGTCTCCCAATGTGATCAGAGGGGGTAGTGAATGTGTAAAGCTAGAAGACTATATGTCTGGAAGAAGAAAGATTGGCAGACTCCCCCAAGAAAACTCCAAGAATGGAAATTTTGGAAGCTCTGGGAAATGGGACAAGAGGTTTAGAATTCCCTAATATGCTGTCCTAAGAAAAGAGAAGGCCTTGTAAATCCAATGCTTGGAAGCTCAAAGATACAGTGGGGCCAAGCTCTGGAGTAAGAGATCAGTGAAGGAACTCAGGAAAAGATCAAGTGGAGTCAACTACTATACCTAAAAGTACAGCAGAGGGACAGAGTTTGATCTTGCCACAAAGCCCCAATTCTCCAACAAAAATTAAGGAAATGAACACATCAAAGAAAAGACTAGTCAGTATAAAAATTATTGTATGTTTAGAGATGATTCTGTCATAAGCAGATACTCAAAGAAAAAAAGACTTTCTACAAGCAATGTATCAATAGCTAGAGGAAATTAAAAGACAATAAATAAAAGCTCTAGAGGAAAGAATTAGAAAGAGTATAAATAGCTTAGAAGAGAAAGTTTATATCCTAGAAGTAGACTCCCTGAAAACTAGAATAAATCAAGAAGAAATTAATTTACAATACAGCAAAATAATAGTAAAATTGAAAGATTCAAAAATAAGAGAAGAAAATGCAAAATATATAATTTTAATAAAAACCTAACCTGGAAAAAGAGGCAAGGAGAGAAAATTTAAGAATGATTGGACTCCATGGAAATGAACATTTAAAAATACTGAACACCATATTTCATGAAAATATGAATGAAAACTACTTAGATCTATTAGAACTAGAGGGTAAAGACAGAATTCATGAAAACTTCCTGAAAGGAACCCCCAAAAGAAAAGTCTGAGGAATGTCATAGCCAAAATTCAAATCTCCATCATCAAATTCAAAATACTGTTAAGCACCCAGAAATAAGCAGTTCAAATACCAAGGAACTACAGTTAGGATTATACAAGATCATGTGACTTCTAGCATAAGACGAGATATTGGAATACAATATTTCAAAAGTCAAAAGATATAGCCAATCCTACAGGAGACACTTACCTTGAAAAGATAGGCATAAGCCGTACAGGGAAAATTTAATGGAAGAGAAGACTTTCAAAAGTTTCTGATGAAAGGATCAGAAGTATGGACCTTGAAATATAAAAATGAGTTAAGAGAAACCTAGAATGATAAAGTTATCTAAGAATCTGGAAGGAGTAGTATGATGATATAGTGCTAACATTCTAATAGGGTAGAAAGAAACAAGTATTTCTTTTTATTTTTTATTTTTATTTTTTTAAATTTTATTTGC